>JBBYHO010000020.1:5914785-5926435 GCA_038382025.1 Adansonia gregorii | reverse complement strand
AATCTTCATTAAACAAGCTTAAATCTTCTAATTTTGAAATAAAAATGGTCTTACAACTATTCCCTAAATATTTGCGCATTTTTCTTAAGTCAAAACCTTAAGTGGTATGATCAACGGGTTGTTTCATCGTCCCAAACTACTCTGGGGCTATGCAAATGAGTTCGTGATGCTCATGCCACTCTTTCCCTTCAGTCATAGACATTCAAACATTAATGACTCAAGTTTGGACCCGTAGACAAAAAAAAGAGAAATATCTCTTGCTTTACCTTGTTCCCTGCTGGCATCACAACTGCTGTAAATTGAAAAATCACTTTAAAATCCTAAACGATTTTTCATCAATTTTTTGATATTTTTCTATCAAAGCATGTTGAATTATCTTTAAAACTGTCTTATTCACCCCTGGATCATTCCAGATGAGAGAGTTATGATTTTTCAAGTCTAACTATCCAAAACTTTTGGAATCCAAACATTTATTCTAGTTGGGCCATTCTCGCCCACTAAATGATTTTTTCAAAATTTTTAAACATTTTTCCTAAAAATTTCATAAAATTCTCTTTCTAGAAAGGTATTATTTGCATTTTTTTATACCAAATAAGTCTAAAATGATTTTTCAAATTTTGACACTCGTTGTCCCTCATATGCTTTTCCAGCAGTATAATCAATCCAAATTTGAAAATTTATTCCCTCAGAAAATGACTTCTTAGGACATTGGCAATATTTTTAGATCTACCCTCGTCAAGTTAGCTTTCTAGTCATATCTTGTCCACCCTCTAAATCCTTCAAACCAATTTAGAATAAATTTGGGAAGCAGGATAGCATGCCATCCCTTAATTTTGGTCATGGTCAAGATAAGTTGTTTTCCCAAATTTCATCTCGAGACATTCGAATGTCTTCGTATCACCCCGATTAGACTCGAGAATATGCTTTGACCTCCTATAGGCTCGTATTAAGGCACAAACATGTTTAACATCTTTAGAATCCTCATTGATAATAATTTTTTTGCCATAAGTTATTGAAAGCCTCATACATTCCCTAAATCACTAGGTTTTGCTAACTTAAGTTTTCCAACTCAACTTCTCCAAAGAGTGTCAAATGTATCACTTTTGGGGATATTCCAACCCCACCTTTTTGAGGGGATACTCCAACCTCATTTTTTAAAATTATCGAGATTAAAAAAACCTTCTTTTGTCAAAATGATTTGTCATCCATAGGGATACTCTAATCCTGACCTTCCGAGGGGATATTGCAACCATGCTTTTCAAAATTGTGAAGATCAAAAGAAACGTCCTTTGTCAAAATTTTTTATTATCCACGGGGATACTCCAACCCTACCTTTTCGAAGGGATACTCCAATCCTATTTTCAATAATAATTAATTTTTTTCTCATTCTGGGACATTTACGAATATGTCAAACAAATCTTGTTTAATCAAGAAACCCATATGCATCTAAAAAATTATCGATTCAGTTATTCTTAGTTAATCGATGTCAATAGCAAGATAAATTCTAATAGTCCACCCATTTTCATTATCATTGCATTGAATGATCCATGTTATGTTACTTCATTTATTGCCTTAATAACATGATTTCTTTGTGATGATTATTTCCATTCATGTTTTCAAAACGTTTCAAATAAAATTAAAGGTAATTTTTTGCACGGGTATCTCTCCAGTGCCTAAAGTGGAACATTCCATTTTTAAAGTTAAATCAAGAGGTCATTTTTATCGAAAATCTCTATATTATCCATTTCTTTGGGGCGTATATGAGATTAAATCTTTTTCATCAAAAGCTGGATTATTTTTACAAGATTCATGCAGTAAAAGGGGTTATATCGAAATAATGATAGGTTAAGATCGAAAGAGTCGAAACTGAGATAGGACATAGCTAGTAAGATACCAATTTCGGGCGTTGCGAAGAGGTTCGTACCTCATCGCGTGTAACCAACTCCCAAACTCAAGCGGTGAATCTTTGCACTATGTAGACCACGTGATCGATGTTTTGAGTTTTAAACTCAAAATATAGGTTTTAATAGGCATCTGATCATTCCGAGCCTAAAATGATAAGTGGTGACTCTAAGCGTTGGCCATTTTGTGATGGTTATCTGAGACCAATAAAATGAGCGATTCATCTTAAGGTCCCCCTCATGTACCACAAGTCGAGAATCTATACATTATCATTTTCACCACATCGCCAAAGGAAAAGTCTCGATCAAGAAGATATTTCAAGTCAAAAAAATATTTTAAATTGTATGCACTCATAAAGCCGCGAGGATCCACCCCGGGGTACATTGCGGCACTAAGGAATAAGAAGTTTTTTAGATCATTTAGAATATTTGAATTATATTATAGATGACTAATCTATGATTTTGTTTACCATGTTTGGTTGTTTTTCATGCATTTTAGCTTCATCATTATTGCATCGGAAGCCTATCGATGTAAAAGGGATAGTGTCCATCCTAAAGGTCATATGATAAGGGAACATGTGGTCTCGATAGAGGAATCCATAATGAATGTTTAGTCAAAAAAATCCAACAGCAACATTAAGATGCTTTAAAAGTTGGGTATCTTTCGCCTTTTCCTGTCTAAATTAATATTGAGTTCCAATAGACTAACTTATCAAATTTAAGGCCATATGGTTTCAGTAAGATAGTAGCTAGGAAATCGATCGGAGGCTAGGAAGCGGATAAATTCCCTTGACCCGATCAATTCCTTCAGTTTTTCAAATTGCTAAATAAGATCAGATGACGCCAAAACGGAAGGAAGCAAGAAATTCATCCTACTTTTTGTTCTCAAAGGTGGGCGCTTAGAGTTAGAGTACTTTTAAAAGGCATCTCGACGAAAGAGGACTAAGAACCATAAAGCGAGCGCCAAAATGCTAGCACAAACAGCTCTCACAGACACGCATAATAAGGGTTGTGGGGCCAACCGGGCCCACACTTTTACCAGTTATAGGCCCGGACAACCCAAGAGCCCGCCACTAGAACCCAACCCTTAAGGGGCTAAGGTCCAAGGGGCGTACCGCTCAAATAGTGTCCTTACCCAAGGCTAAGTTTTCACATAAACATAACTACTTCAATAACGAGAGAAACCGCGTAAAGATCTGCTCACTGAAGAGTATAGAGATATAGCATTATTGGTTCGGGTTATGATAAACAAGGGGTTGGTCTAAGCTATGACATAATTTTTGAATTTAGGATATTGGTGCTTCTCCTTTAATAGAGAATATATGATCTTGACAATTGAGGTGTACGCTACCTTGTTGCATATTGAACGTACAATTCTCGATTGAGTGTATGTTAAAAAGTCTAATCCACTGATAATGAAAAACCAAAGCTTTCAAGACTCATTTAGGCATATGAAGTTTGAAAAGGTCAAAGTGATTGCATATCATGGCATAGGTTACGGGATTTAATGGATGATTTCTCAGATCCTAAAGAGTAAAAAAAATCTTTGCATTACTATTTATGGATTGATGATATTTCTTAAGACTCTCGAACATTTTAATATAGTAGTGGTCAATTTTTTTAATCGATTAAGGTACAATGTCAACCCAGATATGGTGATTATGGCTCAAATAATAGAGTACTTCAATTTTTGCAAGAGAAAAGTGAGAGGTAGATTTCTCGATTATGTGTTGTTGCTACAAATATTCTCCATAGTCACTTTTAGAAAGATACAAAAATAGATATCCAAATGTGTACTAAGTCACTCTCACCGTTATCAAATTTTTTAGGAATTATTGGTTGAATGATTATACCAAAGATCAGTAGGTGTCAGTATTTTGGAATCTAAAGAAAAAAGATGTTACATGAGAGCACCATGGATTTTTTCTTAGGTTATGCTATATTGATATGGATGCCAACATTAGGTGCTCTTATTAGGAATTTTAAAATGTATTGTTTATGCCACTTTTTTAGTTCAAAGGCAATTTAAGGCTCGATAGTTCATTCTTTTAATGTATAGTCGAGGTGAGTTTGATTTTTCATATAAAAGAGATGGTTATATAAAAAGAATTTGAGTAATGGCTAATGAATTGAAAGAGACCTATCGCATGCAATTAGCTTAATATGGGATGATATGACTCTAGCTTATAAGGTTTAGAGAGATAATCCAGTCAATGACATTATCTTACTTCTACAAGAAGATATACTCCTTTTAATAAGAGATTCATTATCCGAGATGGAATTCTTGAAGAAAAAGTTTAGGATTGCTCATTAGAGGCCAAAAATAGGTTTAAAGTATGATCAAGCTATATTTAGGCATTAATTGAAAAAGCTTAATAAGAATAAGGATATGTCAAGCGATATATGGAAGAATTGCACAAAGATAACAACTGACTCAAGCATGCTTTGAAAAAAGCTAGGGTCAATAAGTCATTTGAAGAATGGGAATTTGAAATGGTAGCATTAAATAATAAGGTCGAGTTATGGAGAGGTAAAATCCAAAATAAAATGTAAAACAAGTTGTCAAGCTTTCATTTAGCCTATTAGTAAGTCAAGAAAAGAATGATTATGCTCTTGTTCAATTATAGGTTTAGCGTGATGTTAAGGTGGAACCTAGATCTCCATCGATACCCATCAAGGAAGAAAAGTAGAAATAGAGTATTTTCCTAATGGATGGACAAAAGTGGAAATTATTTTATCTTTTGTCAAAGGATGTCATTCAAATGGTTTTTTTTTTGAATGGATATTTGAACTCAGTTTTCTTAATATAGTAGCTGACATGGATATGGATGGCAATTTTTTATTGGGGATGTTGCCTTAACCAACGCCTTTGACATGTTTGCACATTACACATGTCATTGCATACTAACTTTTCTTGTACTATGCATTTGCATTCATGTCATAGCATGCATGATAATCACAATACAAGATTCTAAAATCTTGTGTCATTTTCTCAAAGAAGAAATTATGAACATGGTGAAAAGTGTGAAGATATCAGTTCAAAAAAGATATAACGCTTAATCCCAACTTAGAAATATAGAGAATGATTTAGCAACTTAGATGGACAATATGGAGAAAGCTTAGGAATGGATAATGAATGGTCAAGAGGAACTTTGGTTGCAATTGGATAAGATCATGATATTGATGACATTACCTACTAAAGGGAATGAGCATGTTAGAGTCTCAAGTTCTCATACTGAAGATGCTAATCCTAAGGGAAAATCCACCAAGTATACGAATGTTGCAAGGGTAGAAAGTGTGGTCCCTTCAGTATAAGTGTCTCAAACCATACTGTCTATTGGAATTGCTCTTATGATGCAAGGGTGACCCGAAGTTCCAATGCCATAGGTGATTATTGATAAGGTTTTGATTTAGGATTGACTCCAGCAAATTGTTAGTCTTTGATATTGATGAGTCGTTGAGTTGGATAGACTAGTGATGGAAACATCTAAGCATGCTAAAAAAGAACAAATGTAGTTGCAAGTTAAAGAGAAGAGATTGAAGACTATAAAAGAAATAGATAAGTTTAGGGTAGTTGATGTTGTAGAATTGGGTTTGGTGTCTAGTTTGGTCATTATTCCAAAATTCAATACATTGGAGCTATTAAGATGTTTATTTTGGCAGTTGCATTCCAATTGAGGATGATTGCTACCATTCAATACTGAGCTTAGATTCAATCCCTAGTGAATAAATCATTGATCATAGAATTTTTTCTATATTATGATCACATCATTCTCAAACATACAACTTGCAATGGTATTAAGAATACTAAATGGCTCATAAGTTATAGGATTCTAAAATAGTTTTCAAATCCAATTCGCTTTGAATCTACACAAGTAGGATTTAGTGGGAGGTATTTATGACTATTTAGAAATTAAAGATATTTGACTTAGTGGTAAATAGCAATTATGCTAAAAATGCAATTATTTGGAATGTGTTCCAAACAAGAGAGTGTTGCATGTTTATACCCTAAAGGTCATAAACAAACTCTTTTGTTTAGGTTTACAAAATGAGTTAGATTTGGATCGTTAGCTTACAAGGTAATAATAAATTCCTAATAGTTGTTAAAGTAACAACTAAGCCATATAATTGGAATCTAGGTCACGTTGTGATCCGAATAGTTAATGGCTTTGATAATGAGATTGTTACGAATTTAAACAAAACACATTCACACAATAGTTCTAAAGCTTTGTCCAACCTAAGACACAATTGCTAAATGAAAAAGTCTGGCATTGGATGCGTTAGCTATTAGGTTAGTGCAAGTGGGAGATATTAGCGTATGCCATAGATCTAATCGGGTTAGATGAGGCATATATAAGTTAATAATGCAAACCAATCACTTTAGCTAGTGATTCTAGGTTTTCCTTCATGTTAGTGGTGTGATTGGCACTCATGCATACACTAATTAGATAAAGCCCATGAAACATAATGGCCTTACAAAGTTAGTAATGAGTTAAGATGATAAGATCCTTATGCATCAAAGCCTTGTTTCGAAAAAACATTCCTAGTCATGTATTGTCAAGACAAGGTATTAACAATGCATAAAGACTATCATATTCTAAGCCTCCATGCATTTGATGCATGCAACTCTTTGATCTTATAGAAGTTGAAGACTATACATACATGGGGAAGCATATGGGTACTTGTTTTGTGGAAACATATTCATTGAACATGGCCCATATAAGAACTTTATTTGGTATAAGTCCTTAAGTGTCTATAGAATACGTTCTCATGTGCCAATCATGTGTATTAGTCCTTAAACTTATGATACTAGGTAATCTCATATAAAAAATGTCATACTTTGATTTATGTAAAACAAGTTCATAACGAATGGATGCTTAAGGTAAGGTACATTAGTGTGACATGAATCATATGTGGGTGAATGAGTGATCCAGAGAGGATTCATCACTTTGGATAATATTGGAGACATATCTTATATGTTCTTGGCTTTGGTTAATTTAATAAAGTCATTAGCCAAGGCATGATGAATAAGAGAAATTATTTCTCTAAATTCATGTCGTTAACTGAAAGCTGGAGGAACTAATATGGATTGATACATAAGTAGATAATGCACCATGCTCATGGTCTGTTTAAGATATCTAGTTAAAGGACCGGAGTACACTAAGAGGCTAGTTACTGAAAGGGTTTCTTAAAGAGGTCATATTGATTCTTCCTGCATACTGGGTGGCCATGATGCCTTGCTAGAGGCCAATCTTGGTCTTTAAATATAAATACACTTGATCGGGTTATTATATTTATTACCATTATGATGGAAGCCTAATGGGTGACACATAATAAAATGATCTATTGGATTAAAACTAGGATTTAATAAAGTAAAAATTAATTAAATAAAAGATATAATAAGGAGGACTTAATTGAATTAATTCAATCAAGAATAATTTAAGACATAAATTAGATTTATGAAATTTAATTAGAGATGTCTTAATATGGTGATAAAGATAAAAATTTCTTATTAAGATAATGTCTATCGTAGAGGTGGTTTAGGAATTTTATTAAATAAAGCCAAATAATTGTATTTGAAAAATTAACTTATTAGTTGATAATTATTTATTTAATTATTTAATATATTCACATGTAGTAAAAATGTTTTAATTGGGTTAGAAATTTTATTTATAAATTAAATTATTTAAAATGTAAATTTAGTGGTTTGGCCAAAAGCCTTAATTATCAAGTCAAGAGAGTTTAGTTGTGAACTACTTCAAGTTAGGCTTACTAATAGGCTAGGCACGTGAAATAGCTATCCTTGGTGTGCTATTGGGCTAAAATATTAATAAGTTAATATTAAGGCCCAATCTTAGACAGGCTAATTAAAAGAGTTTTAATTTAGCTTCAAGAAATATTCTAAAATGGGGTCACCTTTTGGCCATGTTAGTATTGGGCTCAGTTGACCCACTAGTCAAGCCTAGCCTAGTCTAGGGTATATTTAAATACATTATTAAAGTCTTTTTGGCTGATAAGAAGCATAACAAAAACCCTAAGCACTAACCTTAGGCTTTCTTGAGAGGTTTGGCGCAACACTTATGCTTTCTTAAGCTTTCTTTATATTTTTGTGGTTTTTTTAATGTTCTTGAATTATTCTTGACATAAAGATAATAGAAAATTAGTTTTCTAGATTTGAGATATTAGTTTTTCACAGAAGTTGTAAAAGTAGCCAAATCTAAAATCCCTACTTTCATAAGCCTGATTGTGCATATTTGTATTTTAGGTGATCAGAAAGTGTCTTTATCATAACGAAAGACAAAAAAATCTTTTTATTATCCTAAAGGATTCAAGCAAAATTAAAAATTATGATTTTTGAATTTGCTTATCTACATTTGTCAAAAACAACTATTTCTCTGCGAAGCTGTTTTTTCTCCCCTTTAGCATAACAGGTGTTCCTAGATCAATTTAAATCCATACTTGTTAAGAAGATATCTTTTGGTTAAGGCTTGGAAAGCCTTCTGGGTAGCATCAAAAAACCAATAAACTTTATAAAGGCTTCAATAGGCATCTGTGTAGATCATCATTAAAGGCAAGACATTCATGTTGCTTTTGGCCTTGAAAAGAGATCATCATAATTAACTTATGTGGCATTAATAGAGGGATCGTCACATTTAGAGTTATAAGTCTCTAAGGAGATATGATTTCTATCGTATTTGTGTTTTAGAATTTCTATCCAATCACATGTACGTCTCTTTCTAAGATTCTAAGGAAATCTGAGTGTTTTTTTATTTAATTTCACTGTGTAAGTTTAATTCTGATTAAATTTTTATGCTTATATTGATATGTATGAGCGTAGAATTTCCTTTCAACATATGCTAGTCATTGTGCATTGTTACTGCCCTATTTTGACAATATAATGACCAAGAACATTTTTAGAAACACAGTTTTGATGTATAAGGATCTTATAATTGTAACTCTTTACAATTCCCTTGGAAGGCCAATCTGTTTCATGGCTTTATCTACATAAGTTGTTTATAACAATTATACAATCACACCTTATGGATAAGGATTTATCTGCATAAGCTGTTTATAACAATTATACAATCACACCTTATTAAACATTAAATCAATATAATGTTTAATTACATGGAAGTAGTAAATGCTAATGCCTTATAAGCCATAATGATTGGCTTGTAGTGTTTACACTACCAGGTAAATATGTTAATAGTTTACCTCAAGTATTGTATTGCACAGTGTTTAATAATAATTTATATCATTTTTTGTAGTTTCTATGGAGGCCGTATCTTTTTAATAAAATTATGGCATGCCTCACATCGGAAGCTTACAAACATAGCTAAATATGAAAGACAAATACAACATCAATATGCTTTTTAGTTGTGAAGTGGCACCAGGTAGATAGGGTCTTACATAAGTTTACAATGTAATAACCAATCCTTCAAACAACAATGAACCATAATGAAGTTTATAGAATTGACAAGTGCGATAACCATGTAAAAAACTTTGTTGAAACGCATTTAAAACAAATCTACTTAAGAGAAAATAGTCTAAACCAATTACTATTGGTCTTGAAATTCTGAACAATAATTTCACACCATCATATCATTTTATACACACCTTTTATTTGTCCATTATCAGGACTTCAGGATGTTAAGAGTAGGTTATATGATCAAAAACTTCAAATGTAGACCTTCTTATGGACCTTCATAAACATAATCGACGGCATGGAATTAGTCAAAGGATGAGTTAACCTACTTTAGCATATGCTGACAATGTTAGTGCACTTAGGATGTCATTTAGTTATCCCAAACTAGAATGTGATCCTGGATTATCATCTAGTCATTGATATTCCTTTAGTCACATTGGGGATAATAATAATGATAAGTGCTATCAGTCGAAGCCACCAACAAGTAAGTTAGATGCCAATCTTTCAAACCCGATTTCAGCTTCATCATATATGTCTATCTTGTATCAGTTTGGTACCTCGACTTTAGCCTTTAGTGGTACCAGTACCTCTCGTAACATCTCCAGATATGAATCCTGACTAGACCAACTTAAAAAGGCGGATGTACTCATTCTTATATATATATATATATCATTATTTTTCTTTTATTTTTAGGGTCCATATTATTATTATTATTATTATTATTATTATTATTATTATTATTATCATCTTTATCTTTCTTATTTCTTGTGTCTAGGGACTGAGTTGTCAAGATAAATCTCTTATTCGACTTAACCCTAAATAATCATTAGAAAACAACTATTTATTTTGGAGTAACCACCAATTTATTTGGTTACGTTACATTGCTAACTATTAGAGTTTATGTTTAGGGTTACTAAACCCACGAAAATAAACTCTAAGATCTATGTGAATACTAGAGATCATGTTAAAGGTTTTAGGAGTCGAATACAATCACAAGAATTAATCCCTCTCACGACGCTCAGAATCGTTACCTTATTAATCATGTGATAATTCAAATTTATTTTTATTCAGTTTCAATATTTGATATTTAATTATATTTTCCACATATAATATTTTACAAAACAAATTTATAATTTTATGTGAGAAAATTGGGTTTCTAGCATTTTTGGAAATCAAATATTTTTCACACCCTTTCGAAAGACAAAAAGAACGTGAAAGTTTTTGTCATTCTCTTTTGTACCAGGCTAGAAAACCTATGGACTATGAAAGGTTTTAAGAAATCAAAAGATCTTTTGTATCCCACTTAGAGATAGAGGAATACAAAAAGTTCTATTTTTTTTCAAAATTTTAAAAAAAATCTTGATTTTCATTTTAAAAATGATATCTCATTGTTAAAATAATCCGTATAACTTTTCTCATATACTAAGAGAAATTCAACATATATTTTAACATTAGAGACATTGCCTAAATTTAAAAATTTCAATTTAATAATAATAAATAAGATTTATCCTAAGACTCGATGTCGACTATAAGTATGAAACTAGACTCTAAGGACTAGAACATGGTCAATAAGACCAAAATGTCTTTTAGAGACTTTCAACATGAAAGTATCCTAGTATCTCTAAAGAACTCGATTCTAAGAAAAATTAGCAAAATACCCTTAGGGTATAGATGAAAACATGTCGTCATCCCTAAACAACTTGATGACATTGTAAATGAACAATCCTCTTCTTACTATACACCTTTGACACATAAGACTCCTAGTGATCACATAGGATTTGGTTTTAGGGAAAATTATAAAAATGCCTTTAATCTTTACTTTGACGTGCAAGTATCCCAGTAACGCTAAATGACTTGATGACATCATGAATGAACGAACCTATTCCTATTATACACCTTCAACATAGAAGTATCCTAGTGATCACAAAGGACTTGGTTTTAGGAAAATTATTAAAACACCTCTAAGGTCTACCTTCGACATAAAAGTATCCTAGTAACCTAAAGGACTCTATATCTTTATAAATAAATGAACCTATTTCTACTGTACACCTTTGACCAACAAGTATCTCAGTGATCATATAAGAATCAGTTCTAAAAAAATTACTAAAATACCATTAAGTTTTACCTTCGACGTAAAAGTACCTTTATAACCTAGACAACTAAATAATAATATGAAATGATAATTATACCCTCCATAGGTAATTTGGACATAAAAAGTGATCTAAAATGCAAAAATAGCTAATAGGTTTAAAATTGTATTTTGCACTCCCATCGAAAAACCAAGAGAATATGAAAAGTTTTAATAGTTTCTACACCCTCAAGA
>JBBYHO010000020.1:5904292-5914685 GCA_038382025.1 Adansonia gregorii | reverse complement strand
TTTAAAATTGTATTTTGCACTCCCATCGAAAAACCAAGAGAATATGAAAAGTTTTAATAGTTTCTACACCCTCAAGAAGAGTAGAGGAATGTTAGAAATATTTCTAAAACATCATAAATATGGCATTAACCTTAACAAGCAAGGTTTTGCAAAATTATCTCTAAACCTTTTTAAATTTGCAAACTAGTCCTTATATGAAATAATCACAAAATACCATAAAAAACATTACAAAAATTATGGAAATCATACCATTGATCACAATAAGCATTCAACCAAGCACTTATGGCCCTGAAACAATTTTTTTGATTTTTATTAATTATTCTCTAAACTTTTTAAAATTACAATAAATGATAAAAACGCATGAAACATATTTATACATATTAGAATAAGCATGAAAACACCTCTAAAGGTTACAAGACATGTTCAGCCAAGCTTATATGGACTAGAAAAATTTTTACATTTTTTACAATGTAGTCCCTATATTTTTTATGATTACCAAATAGCCTAAAAATTTAAAATATCATAAGATTAGCTTTATAGGAATCGACCAAGCACGGAAATACCTTTCCAAGGCCTTGAAAATTTTGGAAAAAATATTTTTAGGCCCCTGCAAGCTTCAATCTTTACAAAACAGTCCTAAATCTCATAAAAACACGAAATAATTTCATCAAAGGTCACAAACATATTTAGCCAGCATATGTATCAACTAAAACAGTTTTATTCATCACATATTTTCATGAATATCAACATACATATATGTCATAATTTTTACCAAGCATAAATATGCATAAAAACATAATAAAAATGAATAAATCAACTTAAAAATATTTAAAAATAGAAAGAAAATATATAGATGAAAATATTATTTCAATCAACAAAAACAAATTATTATGGTAAAAATTAACTTATTGCTAATAAAAATTAAATAAAACAACAAAATCAAGAAACTTTGACAATGGTTTTCATACTTGGCTTTTCAACATGGATTGAAATAGTTAAGCACCAGTAATCGTAAAACTCACTAAAAGGATGAATGAAGCATGCAACTAAAAATATTAAGGATTTTGCAAGTGAAATTAACTTAAAAGCTTATAAATTTTACAAGTGAAATTACCTTAAAAGATTATAAAACTTGAAAAATTTAGGTGTATTTTGATGTTTTTGGCCATGAAAGCCATTCTTCTCTCTTCAAAGCTCTCTCTCTTTTTATATTAAAAGAGAATCCACCAAAGGTTGAAAAAAAGTCCCTCGGCCAGTACTTCTTGAATTTTTTATTTTTCTTTTTGTTTTAATTTTATTAATATTATTATTACTTTTTAGACTTTTATTATTTGATAAGATTTTAATTAATAATTTTTTTATTTTGTATGTGTCATCATGCATGACATCATCATCTAAAGACATGAGAGAAAAAAATTAATTTGAATAAAAACAAATTATAAAAACTAAATTGTAATGAATTAAAAATTATATATTCAAAGAATAAAATTTCACATAACAAAATTTTATGAAAAATTTAATCAAAATAAGGTTTGGGCTTGTTAGAAAATAAAAATGGACTTATTGGTCTTGTTGGAAAGTTAATGAGCTTATCCGGCCCATTACAAAAATTAATGTGTTTTAAGGCCCATGAAAAGGAAGTAATAAATTTTGGCCCACTAAAAATAAAGTTAATAAAATTTTCATTTAAAGTTCCAAAAAAGAATTTTTGAATAATTTTATGTGCAAGGAAAAAGAAAATTAAAAATTCTAAACTCGTAAAATTTTGTGAGCAAAAAACCTTTATGAATGAAATTTATTATTTGAAAAAAATGTAAAAACTCATAAAGTAAATTAAATTCTCAAAAAATAATTTAATACGAATTTAATAAAAATATTTGAAGAATTTTAAATATTATAAACTTAGAAAAATCCTACAAAAACTTTTAGAAGGTAGAAAACTCTATAACTCGAAAAATAAGAAAATTCAAAAAATATGTTCAAATTCCATAACAATGAATTGTATCCAACACAGAAATAAAATATTAATTTATAAAAATAATAAAGATGAAAACTTGAAATATGAAATAATTTTTACCGAGAAAAATTTTACAAGCATGACATTTGCGATACTGTGAAAAGTTCAAATTTAAGTCCCAAAATTGACAACTTGATGCCTTGTGGTAAAATATGCTAATAAAAGTTTTTCTTAAATATTTCTTATTTTTTGGAGTAAGTATCAGCATAAATATTGCATGGGTATCGATAAAAATATATGATGGTTAACTTTGCAAATTTTACAAAAAATTTTCAAAAAAATTATTAAAAATTAGAAATTTGATTGGAAATTTGATTGTGATAACATTTATAAAAGTAAATTTCAAATGAATAACATTAAAAACTAATTTCTTACGTTGATATTTATCTTTTTTATCTGAAATTTGTTCCTTATTACTGTTGAAATGGCAATTTTCTTCTTGTGCAAATGCGATCATTTAGGCATTACTGAAATGGTCTTGAAAGCATCCAATCCACATAGAGGAATCAACCCTTACTAAATGACCACTAAGTTTTTGGTCTAGGATATAGGCCTAGACAAAATTAGGTTTTAAGAGTATCTATCCTATTTTTGGTGTAGAAGATGCTGGTTTCTCTAATAGTAGGTTATAGTTTTTTAATGTGGTAGATATTGGTATGGCTATGAGTGTATTTGGGGTTTCAATTGTTACAGATAAAGGCAATTAGAAAGAATCCAATCAAAAAGAGACATTCAAGAAAAAACACCGACGGTGCCAAGAATGTAGGATGTCTCAGGGCAGCAACTAATCAAATTACAAAAATTTTATAAATAACACATGAATATGGTAGTAGAAGCATATAAAAAAATACTAATCCAAAACTCTCTAAATAGGATCAACTTGCAAAATCTTAATTAATTTTTTAGATCAAGAAACCTAAAAAACTATTCAAAATTTAAACATACTTCAATCTTAGGAAGCCTTTTAGCGATTCCATGATGCAATTGCAAGAAACACCGAGCCTGTTTATTGCAAATCAAAGCTATCAAAGTGTCCAGCCTCTAATAGTTATTAACACAAATGACCTAGAAAAACTTCAATAAGGAAGAGATTTTGTTACTGAAAGCCCTGCTCGCAATTAGATTTTAATAAATCTTCCCTTCTAGTTAAAAAACCTTAATCTAATAATCAAAACAAGATGAAGAAAACAAATTTTCTCTAAGGAAACAAGAATGAGGCAATGCTCTTTAGCATTTTTATGCCAATATGCAATTCAGGTTTTTAAGGTCTTTTTAGCCAAAATTTTAAGCCTATCTTCTACATTGATGACCAAAAATATAGGTTTATATAGCTTAGGGTTTAAAATTTTAATTTTTAAAAAATTACAATTTTGCCTCTAATCCGTATGAACTTGTTCAAATTAGGTCTAAGTAACCACTATTTTTATTAGACCTATTAACCTAGTTTTAATTTAATTTTTACTAATCACCCTTATGTGTATGATCTGTTAGGCCCCCATCATATTGGCAATAAGCATAAAATAGCCCAATCAAGAATATTTTATATTTATAGACCAAGATTGACATCTAGCAATGCATCATGGCTACCCAATATGCAAAGAGTGTTAATATGGTTTTGCAAGTCTTTTAGTATTTAGTATCTTAGTATAATAAATATTCTTTCATCATATATCCCAGAAGTAGGAAGAGCATGGCTAAATTCTACTCTTAACTCATTTGATATTAGCATGCAACACTTATGTGTTAACTCCATAATCAATATTGCCTTGGCTAAGGACTTTGAGTTAACAACGACCAAGTACAAGTGAGATATGTCCCCTCATATCACTTAGGGTGATGAATCCTTTTTGGACCACTTATTCACCTATTGTATGATTCATGACATACCCAAAACCACCCTACCATAAACATCCATCTATTGTGGATCTGCTCATAATGGAATTAAAGCATGACACTTCTCATACGAGATGATCTAGTGTCACCGGTCTAAGAATCACTTATACAATGACACATAGGGGGTCACGTTCAGTGAACTTGTTACCATAACAAGTACCCATACGATATCGCCTAGCATATTTATAATTCAACTTATGAGATCAGTTGCATGGATCAAATGCATGGAGGCTTACATACATTACTATTTGTGCATGGTCAATGCTCTATGTTGACAATAGGATGACTAGGAATATTTTTAGAAACACGACTTTGATGCATAAGGATTTCATAATTGCAGCTCTTTACAATCCCTTAGAAAGCCAATGTGTTTCATGGCTTTATCTATGTAAGTTGTTTATAACAATCATACAATTACACCTTATGGATAAAAAAATACCTTTATGCCATTAAATAAATATAATGTTTCTTATATGAAATCACTAAATGCTAATCCACAAAAAAGTTAATTTTTTGTCATCATTTATTAATTTATTTGTAAAATCCTAATTATTAAAATGAAATATTTAAATGTATTTTTATTAAATTTTGTCTTAAAATAAAATAGATCAAAGAGAGGTGGCAAAATTCAATCAAAAATAAAAATCTAATGGTAAAATTCAAGTATACAAGTAAAGTGACAAAATTTAATACTAAATTAAATTAAAATAAATACTAATAAATACAAAAGTTAAAAAAAAGAACTTTATTCAATAAAAACTAATAAATATAAATCTAAAATTTAATTATAATCATAAAAATAATTTATTTTTAGTTATAATTAAAAAAAGATAATATTAAAAAAAATATAGTTGTAATAGAAGAGAAAAAGTATTTTTAAAAGGTAATTGAAGTTATATTGTTCACATTTATTTATGTTATGAAATTAATGTTTTCAAAATAAAATTATATTTAATTTAAATTTAAATTATTTTAAGTTAATGTAATAGAATTATTTTGAGTTTGTATTATTTTGAATTCAATTCATACCAGTCATTTGAAGTTTTGATTTGATATTTGATTTGAAAAGATTTAAATTATTAATTTTTTATGATTAAATTAAATTAAATCTAATTGGAGTTTAGATCAATTGTATTATTTTTTTGAATTTATGTTGGAATTAATCCTTATAAATCCGCAAAATGGTCCCTACCAACGGGAAACGAAAGAGAGCAGACGCTGATAGCGAAAGAAAACAGGGCAAGGTTTTAGAGAGCAAGGGGAAGGACCTTCCCTTACATTTTTATAGGCTTATCCCCTTTCTTATCCAAATTCCAAACTCACTCGTCTCTCACGGACCGATAACAGGACACTTGCTTTGCTTTCTTCAGCTCCAGCAGCTTAAAGGCTTGGACAGCAGGTATGGTGGTAGTTGTTCTGTTTAATAATAATTGAACGATAAGAATGGGCTTGTTCAAGTTTCAGAAAAATAGAATTCTGCTGATTTTTGTTTAAAATTGGAAAGCAGACGGACAGGATTCTGAAATCAGGAATCCCGAATTGGTATGGCAATTACAACAATGACATTGACTACGAGATTACAGTTTCCTGGTGCTATCAATCATAATCAGACTTCATTTTTGGGTGTTCCCTTGAGGCTGTCAGTGTCATATCCTCAGCTGTCCTTACCCTCTCTCCCCCTCAATGTTCGTGCCAAAGCTCGCACCAGAAGAGAAGATCGTCATGCCCGCCATTCTCGCATTAGGAAGAAGGTTACTCTTTACTACTTGTTAGTTTTGTTTCTTGTTTCAGTTTTAGTATGTGACAATTCATACATAAATTATGCTTTCATTAAGAAAATGCAAATGCCTTTTGCGTTTATTCCCATTTCTTATCTAGTACTTTTTACCTTTCAAATTAACTCATTTACTAGATAGATAAATTAAATCAAAGAACCCGGTTATAGTGAAGTTTTGTAAGAGGCTTGCTATTCTATGTACCAAAGAAGCAAAAAAGAGCTATTCTATTCTCTTTCTTGTTATATGAAGAAAAGAAGCGGGTGAAGAGTAGTCTTTATCTTTTAGAAGCGAAAAAGGGGACATTGCGCAGATAAATGAGATTCTTTTGATTATTATTCCTATTTTCTTTCTTGATGGCTGGTTTCTCCCAAATGGACTTGATTTTAGTATGAAAATCTACTGGCATTTAGCTTCATTTTAGTATCCCTATTGTCTGTTAATACAAGGGGTTTCTTACTTTTGTAGGTTGAAGGGACACCAGATAGGCCAAGACTGTGTGTCTTCCGCTCCAACAAGCATCTCCATGTCCAAGTCATTGATGACTCAAAGATGCACACACTTGCTTCTGCTTCAACGATGCAGAAACCAATTAGTGAGGAGTTAAACTACTCATCCGGTCCCACTATTGTGAGTTAATAGATGCAAATTAACAGTCAGCTGAATCAAATTGCAGTTTTTGCCAGTCGCCTTTTGTTCATTGCTCTGGTTCTTAATGATAATTAAAGTGTTTTCTATTGTTCTGCTTCTTTTAAACAATTCAATTGTTTTTATGGACTGTTATACATGATTTGTGGATGTGTGTTTCTTATTTTCACTTGGTAAAATACAAAGAAAAAGGCTTGAGTTCTCTGGGTGAGCATTGAGAAATGGAAAAAAGAAGTGGTATTTAAGCTCTCAGCCATCTCAAATATTAGGCCCTCTTGGGATCTGTGAATTATTCTTAATTTGCCACTTTCTTTGGAAACTCGCTTGCTAAGGCTGTAGGTGGATGTATTTCTCCTTTCCACCTGGTTGTATAAATAGTTAATTTTCGATATTCCTATTTTTTATTTGTGTCCCTAGCCAAATTTACTTTTCGCTGGCCTTCATTCTGTTTTTGTGTGGACCTTGACCTATTTGCCCCGTTTACCTACCTCACTTTCTGCTTGATGCCTTGTTCATGGTTTATTCCACTTCCTCTTGTTAATTTCCGCATTTTTTTTTTATAAAATTGCCTAAATTTTTTTATCTTCTGGCTTCAGGAAGTGGCGAAGAGGATTGGTGAGTTCATTGCAAAATCCTGTTTGGAAAGAGGGATCACAAAGGTGGCCTTTGACAGAGGTGGATATCCATATCATGGCCGCATAGAAGCCCTTGCTGACTCTGCTAGGGAGCATGGCCTTCAATTTTAAGTTTTGAGTAGTTAGTTTTCTTGTGACCTTTGTTTTGTTTAGTTTAATCCGTTTATTAAACAGCATAAAGAACGCTTTTTCTAATTGTTAAACGTGTATTCGATGACTTTTTTTGCTTCTCTTATGCATTCATTGTTGGATTCTGTAAGTTAGAAAATAATTTAAATAACCTATGTTACTCGGATTTGGGTGTAGGTGTTGGATACGGGTCTGACACAGACACGAGTGTTTTCAATTTTTTCTAAGTTTTTCTGTGTATTTGGAGAGTCCTTAGAAAGTTATATTGCCGTACTCATGTCTGATAATGTGTCCAACATGGGAGTCAGACACAGATATTTAAGTAAAATGAAGAGTCAGAGCAACATAGAAGAAGGTTAGCAGTTTAACTCCTAAATCGGTGCTGTTTATTAGAACAAATGTAAAAAATTTGGGAATATATTTGTACTCTATGACAAAGTTGGTAGCACAAATAGGGCGATGGTTTGTGATATGGCTAGGTTTCTCAAGATGCCTACATTAGGAACAAATGGTTCTTGAGTGGAGCAATTGAAATGGGCTGTCATGTAGTTGTGTTAATCGAGATTTGAAGGTCGAACAGATATGTTGGCAAGAAGAATTAAAAGAATCAAAGCAGCTAGATAAAATCCTCTAAAAGAACATGAACAGGTCTTGGTGCCAAAAGTTGTCTAGTTGTTGATAATCTTAGAATGGCAGAGTCACCTTTTGTGCAAGTGTTTCAACTCAATGAAATTATCATTAAACTGTTAACAACCTTTTGGTCTGTTGATAGAATTGGATTCCTAATTTTGCTGATCAATGTTCATCATAGTCATTTTACCAATTGATTAATGGATTAAAAGAAAAAAACTCCTGTCAAAGATGTATATGTTTAGGGGTGTGAATTTCAATTTGGATTCAGTTTGTCTTTTAAAGATGAAATTTTATAAAAGTATGGAGTAAATTACTTTTGGCTAAAGTAATGACACCCTAAATTTTATTACTTTAATTAGATAGGTCTTTATATTTTATTGCAACAAAATAAAATTCTTTTTAAATTGTGCTTGAATAGCTTGTAACCTTGAATTGTATTCAAATGAGCATTTAATCTTTGATTTATATATAAATATAATTGCATAAATTGACTTTACATATTTATTTAGATACAAAATAAATGATAAGAATTTATTTGTATGCAATAAAAATATAAAGATTTATTTAAATAAAATGAAATGATTCTAGGATTTAAAAAAAAAATATTTGGACAAATTTTGCTGTCGGTCTCTATACTATCTTCAAATTTGAGTTTTAGTTCCTCTGTTATAATTCCCGTAGATTTAATTCTATTACTATATGATTTTGAAAATTTTGATTCAATCGATAGCTCAGTTATTGTTCCTTTATTAAAAATGCTGATGTAGTTGTGACTTGTTGATATAGTCGTTGACTTTGTTAATTAGTAAAATTTTTTAGGCAAGTAGTGCTATTAGTTCTTGTGCTCGTACAAAAACATGAATTTAGTCCCTTTACAATGGTTTTGAAAATTTTTTATTCCCATACTTTTAATTTTTCAACTTTTGTAACAATATCTAAAATATTAAAAATATTCACATTATAAAGAAACTTAATTATATTTATATTAATATTTAAAATAATAGTATTAGTGTAATTTTTATTAATATAAACATTAAAAAAGTAATATTTATTAGAAAAATATTTATACTATTAAAGTAGTGATATTTTAGTTGGGGTAAATAAAAAAATCAATTAAACCCTGAATATTGAAAAAGATAATAACTTCAAAAACAATATTAGCACAAAAACCATATGAAGGCTAGAATAAATAATCGACTTTAAAAAAAAGTTAGGAAGTGACGTGAAAATTTCATATTATAACAATATCAATATTATTAGTCAACTAAAAGGGAAATCTTTTTTTTTGAAGATTATTTTTCAGAATTTTGAGAAGAAAAGCTATCCATTTGTAACAGTATTCACCAAATTTGTGGTTTAATTTTACTTGAGTCGTATCTTGAATATGATTTTTATACTTAAACTTAACTTACTTTGACACAATATATTATTATGTCAATAAAACTACTTTATTTAATTTTAATTAAAAATATTTTAAAATTTTAAAATAAATTATTTAATATTTTAATTTTGAATATTTCTCGAATATTATTAAAAATGAATATATTTATATTTTAATAATAAATTATTAATGTTTGCAAAAAAATATATCTTATTATTTAAATAATAAATACTAGAATTGACACACCCATTATGTGGGTGAAAATAAAAAATAATGATTTACAATTTTTTTATTTTGAAAAAATATTTAAAAAAGAAAATGGGTAGTTTTGAAATAAGTGGATGGATTTTAAGTTGTTAATTTTTTCAGAAAAAATTATATAAAAATTTAAAAGATATTAATACCCTTATTTTATCATTTTATACTATAAGTTTATATATATATTTTTTGTAAATTTAACAATTGAGCTAATATCTTTTAACTCGTAGTACCAAATTTAGTCACACACATTATAATAGTATAGATTCATAAAATATTTTATTTATAATCATTTCTTAAAATTTTTAAAATTGGATCAAAATTTGATATCTTGAAAAGTATAAGAATAAAAATTTTTCAAAATCATTGTATAAGGATTAAATCTGATTTAGGTATAAGCAAAAGAACTAAGAGCACCCTTTGCTTCAAAATTTTGCTGACCAACCTCGCCATGTCAGTAAAACCAATGGCCATGTCAACAAACCAATCCCGACATCAACATTTTTACAGGGAGAATAGTAACATCATTATCAATTGGATCAAAATTTTCAAAACTATATGGTAAGAGGTTTAAAGATATAGAAATTAAAATAGAGGGACTAAAACTTAAATTTGGAGATAGTATAGGAACTGATAGCAGAATTTGTCCAAAATATTGTTGTCGTTAAATTTCTCATAGGTTTTTTAATATTTAATTTGAAAAAAAAAAACATTTTGGTCTCTCTGTCCTTGAAAGTAACTGACCCCTGCTTATCATTTTATATCATAGTCATATCATAATTATATTCGTATTAAAATAAAAGAGAAAATTACATCTAAGGGTAATAGACCTTTTTTAGAAAAAAAGGAAACGACAAATCCTTTTACATTTAAGGAAATGGAAAGTAATGGAATTCGGTTTAAGGACCCCGCAATTACTTAAATGCCTTCATTGAAAATTGTCAATTCCCTCAAAAATCCCAACGTATATTAATTCCCTACTAAAAATGTTTTATATTAAACTAGAATTACCATTTAAAAATAA
>JBBYHO010000020.1:5859261-5904192 GCA_038382025.1 Adansonia gregorii | reverse complement strand
TGTCCCCTCTTACGTCGATGCTCCAGATTGTTAAAACAAAATTAGCCCGGACAAAATATGGTGTCTACAATGATGCGCCTAACAAAATTCTAGGTTGAAATCCCAAAAGGGCTTTTTATATTTCTTCTTTAAAAAAGAAGGAAAGCGCCAAGAAAATAAACTCACTTAGGTTAAGAACTTGAAAAGTAGGCGTAAGTGACTAAAGTCTCCCTAAAATTTTACCCAATCCTAATCCAACCTTCTTTGCCGAAAACACCAAATCATAACTTAACCTACCTATTCTATGCCAATCTGTCCTACAAAATCTTACTCTTACCTGCTCCTAAAAAAAGAGTGTCTACCTCACTTTGGGATAACCATCCTACCATAAGGCAATCTGAAGAATCTCTTTATGAGTCGATCAACACTGGAAAGATTGATCATTTAAAAAAGTCTTTAAAAGAACTTAGTGGAAGATTCATGTCATTAGCATCAAGGGCTTAACAGCCAAAAAAACCATTCTTTTGTATCTCAAAATCTTTCTTTGTCTGAGAATTTAGCATAAATTGTACCTTTTTTTTGAATGAAATATAATTTCTTGATTTCTTACAAAGTCCTTTTGTAACTCTTACATTCCATGTTGCTTTATGTTTATCATTTAATTGATAATGCTTAACAAATGAGCAAAACTATTAACAAGATTTCCTAGCATTATTTTGAAAGATGAAAACTTCATAGGAATTTTATTTCATTTCTAAAGATCAAGGATAAACCTTGGAACTATAGCTAGTCTTATCCTTAGACCTCTACATGTTGAAAATAAACTTGAAATCTACTCTTCAGTAAACCTCAGCCCAAAGGTAAAGGGTAAAAAAATCTTTTTCCACTTGTTATCAAAACAACCAAGATTTAGATCAGTCCACTCGAACCACCAAAGACACCCTCGAACTATATAGATATAATTCTAGACTGCCAATGTGGTGCTGAAGGTCAAGTGCTTTATGTGGCATCTCGTTTAAGAAATTTACCTATAATTGTAGCTTTTAAAAATAGAAGAATTACTTTGGAGGTATAGTGTTGTGTTTGGAGTTGTCATTGTGACTCCATTCAACATATATATATTATTATGCTCTTTGAAGGGTATCCTCGAAATATTATCTATCTTTAAAAGGTGTCTTTTGATAATATATCGATGTCCACTATGGATTTTTGGCTGCAAACATGCCTAAAGGGCTAACGAGAATGGCGTTTTGGGTGTACAAAGTTTATTAAATGTTATTAAAAATACCTTAGTTTTCATTGATTTATATTCACAATACATATATAGTGCATAAGCATTGTATTTATAATGGGGAAATCAAAAGAGCTTAATTATAGGGATATGATAATAGATTGACATGATTATTAGAGTTGGATTATAGGGATATGATGGAAGATTGATGATCTTAAATCAAGGTCAATGTTCATTCTTGATTGATTTGTCTTATTGTTTATGTTCCTTAATTGACTGAGATTGCTTGGCAAACAACTACTATTATTGACTGGTTTGAACATCCTTAACATGCCCCCACAAGATGGTGAAGCCATTATGAGTACCAATCTTAGACATTGAGAACAACACTAGTTGTCGAGCTAGAAGTTTGGTGTGGCCCCCTACAAGTTTTGATAGTGGTATTAAAAATAGTTAATATTTTACCTCTGTTGAAGATCTAGCTACTAACCTTTGTTTAGAGAATTTCTAATAGATTGGATTGCCTCTTAAGTTAAAAAATTATATGTCAAGGTTGATGCTCTATCATCTAGAAAACTTTTCTAGTCTAAATCAATAAATGTAAGGATTGTCCATGGTGAATGCTTTTCAGAAGAGTCTATGACAAATTGTATCTTTGAGGTATATTAGAAATTTTTTTGAGTTGTATCAATGAGTTTGACTTGGGGCATGCATGAATTGGGAGAGAAAAGAAAAGGCAACACCACGGTATAAGGTACCAATGAGCTTTTTATAGGCAATTGCATCTATTGGTTCAATGCCATCATAAGAAAAGTTTAACATCTATAGCCATAGGAGTAAGAACTTTTGCAACTGCCAAATTTTTCTAAAAACATCTTGAATATAATTGTGTTGAAAACGAAACATGCCATTGGAAATAAAAATTATCTTAACCCCTAAGGAATAATACAATGGTCTACAGTCCACAAAGGAGAATTTAAGCTATAATTGGTGAAAAAAATCTTTCACAATGTCAGTGTTATTCCTTGCGACTAATAAGTCATAAACATAGACTAAAAGATCAACGGTCTTTTGAATAGATAAAAAAAGATGCATTTGCTGTTGAATTCTGAAAACCAAAGCTAAGTAAAAAGGAGATCAACTCCTTGTACCCTGATCTACGCTTTTATTTCAACCCATAAATAGCGTTGGTGAAACTAAAGGGTTGGGCCATGTGGGCTTCCTCAAAAAGTTTGCCTTGAAGAAAGGCATTTTTGACATTCAACTATTAAATTGGCCAACTAGAGTCAAAAGCAATAGATAATAGTATTCTAATGGTAGTAAGCTTTATGAAAAGATTACCTGTATTGGTAAAATCAGTTTTAGGATGATGAAAGCCTTTAGTGACTAATTTGGCCTTGCATTTGTCAATAGATCTCCTCTTGATTCTAAACACCTATTTGTTGCCAATGACATTTTATTTTAGATGAGGTGGAAAAAGATCCCAAGTATGAATTTTTATTAAAGCATTGAATTATAATGACATTGTGTCACACCTATTTAGATCGGTGATAGCTTGATTGAAACATGTTAGCTCAAGTGTAGGAGGGAAAGAATGCTTGAAAGCATGATTTTTTTCTTTTTCGGTTTAAATATGTCATTTTAAGACATGGTGGTCATGAAGTTGGTTTTGGTGATGGTTGTGTGAGGTGTAGGATTTGTATAATGAGAGATAAAAGGTTGATTAATGGTGTTGCCCTTAATTGATTAACCTTTGTCATAATTATCCCTCAATTAATTAGATATTACCAAAATTACCCTCTAACTGATTGTTCAATTTGCTTTTATTCACTAAAATTGATCCATTAAATGTTTGTCCTTGAATTTGCTTTTATTCAGTATATTGACCCGTAATTGACACTTAATCAGAGATTGCTTTTATATTATTTTATAAGATTTTGAATTTATCCTTAGAATGTGTTATTAATTCTTTTGTTAATGTGTTAGGAAGAATGGCATTATGTGAGGGATTGCTTTTATATTATTTTATAAGATTTTGAACTTAAATTTAGAAGTGTTAATTATTTTTTTGTGCATGTCTTAGGATATATGCCAATATATTTGCTCATAATTTAGCTAAGATAGCTCAAAGGTGATGATGTTGAAGATATTGAAGTTGAGGGATACATCTTCTTTGCTCGTAAATCAACTATTATTTTTGCCAAATTGTTGTACTTCATTAGGAAAGAAAGAATCTAAAGTAAGAAGAAAAAAGCTTGCCTTATGACTTCTATGATGATGTTAAGGACAACGAAATTAAGGGGATCTTCTTTCATTTTTCTTTTTCGATGATACAAATCAAGATGATGAAGATGGCTATGTATGAAAGCTAAAAGAATAAAACATATTCCCAAATGCTTTTCTCAACTGCATCATTTTCACTTACTTTGCAATTCCCTAAATCTTTTTTTCTAATATTTAGTTGGTAGAAAGTCATTGGAAGATGGAGATACCTGAAAATATTTACTTTTATAATTGTAACAATGAAAGAAATAAATATAATTAAACATATATATAATATTAAGATATGTAAGCCCAATATGTGTGTGTGGATGTAAAGAAAAAGGATTATATGAAAAAAGAGTTAAGAATGAGTAGCTTTGATACGAAAAAGTGGCAATTTTATTTAAAAACAAGTACTTTTTAAAAGGATTATCATTAGGTACAATAGTAGTGGGATTTTTTAACCTTAAAAGTAGAGTTAAAATACTGCTATGTATCTAATTTATTTTTTTCAATATTTATGTGCTAGTTTTTTAACACCATTTTTGAAATTAAAAAACTCTAATATACCTAATTATAATCCTTTTTAAAATATATTATATTAAAAATTGAATACATGAATATCATTTATCTTATTTATATTTTTTTACTTTTGATTTTTAACTATTAATTATATAGTATGCTTTACTAAAAATAAATTATGTTTTAAAAGGCAAAATCATCTGAGTTAATTTAGCAATTATGTTATGAGTGTGTAAGGTTTTTCTTATATCATAAAAAAGATAAAATGATTTATTTATCTTAAATCTTATGTTATTATTATTAATAAATTTGATTTTGATATTAATTTTTTAATTAAATCAATGTTACTTAATTCATTACAGAAATTTAATTATAAGTTATATATAAATTTAGATAAATGTATATTTATTTCCAACAAATCTTGTTTTAAATGGAAGAAAAAAGATTATGAAAGGATCACCGCCAAAGGCAGCTAATTATAAAAATGCGATATACAGTGTATCTTGGATAGGTGAGGCCGAAGATAGAAGTCAGGTGCGGTCAAAAGAGAACTAATTCAAAAACCCACAAAAGTAGTAAAATGACTAGTCGTTCCGGTTTGATTTGCTTTCTTTTGATAGGTCTCATAATTAATGAGATGAATATATAAAATGAATATTACATGATATTATAAAATAATTAAAACGTAATATAAAATATGATGTAATATAAAAAATAAAAATTTAATAAAAATATATGAATAAATTAAAATTTATATAATATAAATTATTAATATATTAAAATTTATATAATTATGTAATATTTTAAAAATATTATGTATAAAAATACATTAATTTACATATTAGATCAAATATTGATTCTCAGCTACAGACAACAAGGTTGGTGTTACTTATAGCATCAATCAAATTGCCGAAAGGACCTATGATTATGGGGATCAATATCTATCTCGAATTAGGTCCTTCTTCTTTCCTAATAAATTATGCGGTTAATTAACAAATTTACTATTATATTACAAGTGAATATTGAAACTTATCATAATTTATTTTAATTGATATTTGCTATTATACTTTTAGATTACGGACAAATTTGCCATTATGGTTTAATTTAATATTAAATTGTGTCAGTTTGCTTTGTTTTATTGAATTTTACCACTATATTTTGATTGAATTCTATTACTTAACTTTGATTTTATATTATTTTAAGATAAAATTTAATTAAAAAATTCCTTCAAATATTTTATTTTAATTAATAGGGTTTAATAATTAATTAATTTATAAAGAATAATAAAAAAAATTGAGCTTTCACTTTTTATAAAATAAAGATTTTACGTTAATTTTTATAAGCTAATTTTATATTCAAATCTTCCAAAATCAAATTTGAGTGACAAACTTCAATAAAAAAAAGGTTTAGAGTCAAAATTCAATCAAAAAATATATAGCGGCAAGTTTGTCCTAATCTCAAAAATATAATAGCAAATATCAATCAAACTATAGTGGTAGATTTCAATATCTACATAAAAATTGTGACAAATTTACTTATTTACCCTAAATTATATTCCCATCACTTGTATTTACAATTTAGGCATTCTTTTAGGGTATAAAGATTAATTTTGAGATTATTAATTGATCTTGAGTGTTAGTCATATTGATTTTATCATTATATTTTTAATTTTATTATTTTAAAAATACGAACTTGATAAAAATTTACCATTTACATTAACAAAATATTTTAAATTCATTACGTTTTGTTTAAAAATTAACAAAATTAAAAATAAAATAACAAATTTGATAAAATTGAAGTACAATAAAAAAAATTCAATTTTCAATTATATAGAAACAATTAATTTTAATCATAAATTTTAGGACCTTAAGCGAAACTAATGCCGAAAATAAGCACCGTTTAATGGTGTTCGTTAACGCATGTCGTCCTGAAAGAATAAGATTCCAATCCGCTTTCTCAAATGGATAGAAAAAAAAAATAATAATAATAATAGGCTCTCCCATCCAATGTTGATTGCGTGCAAAAGAATATTTGACTGCCTTGTCTTAATTTAAACTTTGTTCGGTAAAATTAAAAAAAAAAAAAGAATAAAAAACTGTGAAGATAAAAATAATATTGTTGTATTTATTGAGAAAGATGAAAAAGTTGAAAGCATTGTTTGGTAACATTAAAAAATATGAAAAAAAATAAGATAACAAAAAAAATTAAAGAAAAATGATTAACATCTTATAAATATAAATATTTGACTCATCCCTCTCAATTTTTTTTTAGCAATCTCTTGAAAAGATTTAATTTTATGAATAAACTGGAAAATATTTATCGTTCCTAGTTTCTTTTCTAATTTTAATTTTAACATATACTAATAAAGATCATACTTGTTTTACCTGCTCTTATTTATCTTTTCATTTTTTTTCTACTCAAGCATATCCTAAATTCTATAGGACGCTTAATTCTATTGGAAAAAAACAGCACTAAAATTCTGAAAAAAAGAGAGATGAGTATGGAAAATTCCTTTCCACTATGGAGACTGAAGTCGATTAGGTCTGATAATTTTATGTTTGTATTATTTGTTTTATTATAATCGCGATTAAAATATTATGTATTTATATAAAATTTGATAATTTAGTATTTATATTATATAAATTTTGATATATTTATAGATTTATTTTATATTCTTATTATTCTTTCCTATTATATCTTATTTTTAATTATTTTTTCATGCTTAATCTAATAGACACACTAGGCACTATGATACTGAGGCTGAGGGGAAACAACGGAGTATATTACATGTGACGGTGGACGTGGCATTTAGACCCTAATTTCTTTAAGGACATAAGGCCAACAACAAAGTACGAGAGTATATACAATTAACTTCAAGTCAAAATTTGGCAAATATGAAACCAGGAAAGGTTAAATAAAACAGAGAGAAAGGGAAGAGAGACTTGGATCATAACAACAAAGAGCACTAAAATCGCTGAGGAGATGGTGGAAAGATCAACTATTGATTCACCAGTATGCCTTGAATTTACTACCTGAAACAACGAGCTCTCAAATTTCTGATATGAACTCAGACCATCCATTGCTTTTGAATTCCATTCCATCAAGGAGAATAGAATGAACTGAACTAATATAAACCCAAAAGCAGTGGCAGCCAGAAAGGAGAATGAACGCTTGACCGCAAATGGCTATAGTCTATTTCCTTGTGATTCTTCAAGATGTAACTGAGCTCCTCACTTTCTGTGGTTTTGCCTAAAAGCCATATCAACAGTCGTAGGCAAACTGGATACACTGTGTTCCCAAGAAGAATTTGTGGAATCAGCAGCAATAGAAGACCCGAATTCTTCTTGAACGCTACCATGCTTCCATTTTAGACAGAAAGCCACAGTTTGAAAACGTAGAAACGACGGTGAAGACTGAAAATGTCCGCAGCTGAATGCTTTCGAGTATATTTCTTGCGCTTGGAACCAGGCTCGCGTACATAGAAACTAAACTAGAACCACATATATGGACTACTAAGAGATTCCCTAATGCCACATACCCCAAATACCTAGTAGCTCTACCTTTATGCTTCAGACTCTCAGTATCAGAAGACGATTTGATGTTACTTTCTAAGTCAGCGTCAGGTTTCTCATTCTCTAAGGTTGAGCAAGTAACTGGACCCAACTCTATTTGATGGGTAATACTTTTTGAGGTCAAGGAGTAGTAGGGGACGCTATCAGGACTTTGTTGTTTCCAGGACCTGGACCTTGCCAGCTGAAGTCCAAGCATGGAAGTGAACACCTCCCCACCTGCCAGCATCAAAACAATCCCAAAGATAAGTTGGGTATTGGAGAAAACCTCAATTCTACTGTAGACATGCTTGAAACCGTTGCTGCTGACACAGAAGTGAAGAACACGTCAATGTTCTTAGGCCTCAATGAGCCGGTTTTTGGCTTTGACATACTCAGAGCTCCGTGGCCAATCAAAAAAGGACTCCGAAATAAGCACGCTCAACCCAGAAGGGTTCGCTTTGAAGAACAAGAAATGAAAACAGGAGGAAATCAAACCACGATAGGATTGGTTGAGGCATGCAGCATTGGTGTTTAAACTGCCACTGGAACGCTCCAATTTCCTACCAAACCAGATAATGCTCGTCATCTTTACTGTGAAAAAAGGTTGTCTGATAACTGATTGTGGTTGAGTGGGGGTATATATAAGATCCCTCACGTAACTTGGAGGGATTTCAGTACTTATGTGGCAATTTATTCAGCTGTGATTCCAACGTGCGCAAATAAAAGAATCCTTCGGTTGCCACTTAATTTACGTATATGGTTCACTTTCACTCTCCAATAGCTTCTATCCAGACAACTCCACACACACACACACACACATATATGTATATGGTACACTAAACGAATGGAATTTTGATGGGTCCTTTCTTCCACTCTAGCTTCGAAGCTGCCAGTTGATGCACGCGCAACATATAACCTAGAGGCCTGCAATGGGGACTAGAAATTGCTTCGTAAGTATAAGAGACTACTAAGGCAACTTTTAAGGTTGGATTATTGGATTTACGATTTTTGTTAAAGTATTAATAATGTTTCAACATAAGTTGGAGGTTGACCAAATAATTTTAAGTATTTTTTAGTATAACATATAACTAGCTTTTATTGATTCTTAACACGTTCAAATATACTTTTGTTACGTGTGTGTGTATATATATATATATATACACGTTTATATGTAAATATAAAATTTGAAATTATAAGTTTTAAGATTCAAAATTATTAAACATCAAATAAATAAAATAAATATTAAAAATTAAAAATATCCAGTAAATTATTATTAATTAAGTTCAATATTTTAATTTAATAAATATATTTTATTTTCAAATGTAATTATAAAAAATTAAAATTATCGTCATAGGATAAATGTTAGAAATTATTTTAAAAAAAATCAGATGAGTAATTTTTAAAAGAAATCAAAATCTTGTGTCAATTAGTACATATTAGTATATATCGATATTAAGCGAATTGAAATGATATAAACATTTTGATTTACCTTAAAATCTTTACATATCGACTAATAGCAAGTGCTTCTCCACATCTTCATTAACCTTTAATCTATTGGTAAAGAAAGGGTTTTTTGTTTTTTCTTATTAATTAAGGTTTGATCTTTATAATGAATGCTATGAGAATAAAATCTTGAATATACCAACCTGATGCGAAGAAATGTTCCATCCTCAAGGACTATTCAAAAGGAAACCTAGAAAGCTAGACACAACTTGAGAAACTCCTAGCCATAACCTGAGATATATTAAGTACTATAATCAAAAAGACCTTTTTATAAAAATTTCCAAGCTTTTTTTCTTTTTTTTTGTTATTATTCATCTGGTCTGGATGCTAGGCTATAACTTAATACAAGAAGTGATATATTGACTCAAATATTGCCCAAGCTTGTCTTATATGGGATTTTGTTAACTATTTTTGCTAACAACATTCCAATCAAGGCTAACCAGAGATGATTACAAAATAATTTTTGACATTATGGTAGGGTTCTAGATGTTTTCCTCCTTAGAAAAAAGAGTGCATTTGAAAAAATTTAGTTTTGTACGATTTATGAACTTAGAAGATGAAAGGAGAGATATTCATTTAAATGGTACTTGGCTTTTGGAACATAGAATTATAGTCAACCACTCAAGGTTTAGTGAGAGACTTTCCTATTTAAAGAAAATGATGTAAGATGAGAAAAAAGATGTTAGCTATATTAGTTTTGATATAACAAAACTTTAAGTTTAATTAGCTTGATTATAAATGTTTTGAAATGAGAATGCTTCTTTAATTATTTTGAAGATACTTTGAAACTGCAAAATACTTTGGACCTTTTAGCTTTGTCCAAAATATATATTCTTAAATGAATACTTGTGTTTTAAATGATTTTGAGACAATCTAACTTCTTTTGAAAAGAAAAAAATACTTACAAAAACTTACGACAAGTATCAATCCCAATATCAACACTTTACAAATAGTAGCTAAACACATTTTGCAAGGTAAAAAAGTATTAATTCCAATATTGGTACTTGACATACAACATATATCCTAGTATTGATGTTTTTGTGTGGATTGATACCATAGAACACGATATTCAAGCTTTCAATGACTCTTTTCCATCCTAGTGCACTACAAAGATCATAAATCATTCCCACGCTATAAGTAAGTATTTCCAACACTTTTGTAAGAAAAATCATCAAGAGAAATATTAGCAGAAACATGATTTACAAAAAGAGAAAGATCATTGGCATTGTTGCAATGTGCCTATCTGGGATGCAAATCCTGAAAACATCTTGACTTTAGGACAAAAGTTCTTATTGGAATGAGGGATGATCATCAGAGTGAATTGCTTGTTAGACTTTGCATATGGCTATTACGAAATAGTTGAGAAATGACATTTACCATCGATCCTTTTAGGCTAGGGGCACTTATTGAAACTAATCCTTTTAAATTTTGAAAATTCATTTATAAAAGGATTGATTTTATTGTCTACGTAAAAACCATAGTAAAAGATAAGGTTCAAAAGTTGATTACACATAGGAAAAGAATAGCACTCCTCTGATGCCTTAAATCGATACTATCTAGTCTTATAATATTTTAGATTTAGTTTTCTCAATTTTAATGGTCGATGTTTATTTATAATCCCATAAAATGATTCGACAAATTTTGAAAAATAAGTAACCCAGGATTTATAAATTATATGTTCACTATGCTCTTACGACGAGGCAGAGCATAATTTTTAGTAAAATAAATTTTTGGGCTGGATTTGAAAAGGTATTCTTTTTATTAGGCAACCCTTAACATCTTCTCCATCGAAATGGCAATTGACTCGAGATGAAAGCCCCGACTTGAAAATATTGTCTTAAATTTCTTTTTAGAAAATATTTAATCAAATTTCTATTGAATTATTTGTCATTTTTATAAAGCAAGAAAGGTTGCTTACAACATGTAATTATCTAGAAAAATTAAAAGAGAAAAAAAAAACCTTGATTTTTTGGGACTTTTGAAAAAAATTGAAAAACTAAAATAGTTAAGAATTTGCATAATTTTATTAATAATTGTAAAACAAGACATTTTTCTAAAATTTTTGAGAAAAATATGAAAATTGATGTGTAAGTTAAAGAGGTGTTTCTAAAATAGCTTGAATTGATTTTCTTTAAAAACATATGAGCCTTGAGCTAAACTTTAAATGACTTATGCATGCCTTACGATGCTCCAACAAAACAAACCAAGCTCATTCCAAGTGTTCAAACATCTTGAAAGAGTGAAAACACGAAAATCATAAATTATAACTAATTCTGGACATAAAGGATCATTCACACTGTTTAACTTTTTGAATTTATTCAAGATTCAAAAGGACACGAACGAGGAAAATGATATGTCGTTAGAAAGCTAATTTAATAAGGTTTCACCTAAAAATGGCGAAAAGTTCCCATGAAAACATTTTAAAGAGGAATTTTTTTTTTGAAATGCAGCATTGGCCATAAAAGCAAGGGATTAGTGTAATGCTGATGGAAAAATTGTCACAAACTCATTCAGGCTCAAAAAATCACGTATAATATACCATTGGAAATGTAATGGGATATAAGATAAAAAAAATCATTTAATCATCGAAAATGGAATATCATTGGTGTTGATTGCTGAATTTAAGGGTTATGAACAGTGTGTGATAAAAAATTCACAATTCCCTTATACAAACTCAAAATATCATGTACCAAAACTGATTGGAAAGATTACTTAAAGCTATTTAAAGGAAAAATCCTTAAAAATTCCAAAAAATCATTTGATGAGAAAAAATAATTTTTTAATCCATCATACTGTACTACCTGTAGCTAAAATAATGGAAAAAAGCCGTTGATCACATTGATGCATGGTGCCTTTTAAGAAACATGGACCTAACCTCTGAATGTCCAAACTCAAGGGTTTGTAACAATAAGTTAGTGAGCTCCTCCCAAGTCCAAGGGGTGATGGCTCCCAGACAACGCACTAACCATGTAATAAATTAATTAAAGATCCTAAAATGGCCATTAAGCATTCAAATGGTCTCCAACTTTGAGCGAATGCACTTGCCTTATGGAATACCAATATTGGGCATTCATGAGGCATGGAAGATGCCATTTTTTGAAGCCATAACAACCCCTAAATAATAACGAAACATCTTATAATGTCATTCACTATTAATCACACAAGGTTTACGAACACAGCTCCCTAGTTATTGACTTAAAAATCAATCTAAAATGACTTTAGAACTTGTTTATTTTGGCCTTTTCCAGCCATTAATCTAAACAGTATAGAATTTTATATACCTCTAGTTGATAAAATAATAGAATAAACATAAGGCATAGTTAGCTTACTATTTAAATAATGCCTTATCTTGGGGAGTTTTTTGAAAAATCAAAATTTTCACTCAATCATACAAACATTTCATCAAACATGTCAAGAACTAAGGCACACCAAAAAACACATATCACCAAAAAATGTCACGGCATAATAAAAGAACATAGTTGTCATGAAATGCATTATATTCATCTAAGCCATCAAGTAAAGCATATCACCATGAATAGACATGGTTGCTAAAAATCCCAAGGACCATAGAAGGCATTCTAATTACTCAAAATCATTAGGATATGAACCAACATGCAATAGGCATCACCAAGATCATGAAAAACCAAAGAAAAATGCATGGAACCCTAGCAAAAAAGGGATGGCCAAAACCTGTAGAAAGGGTTTCTAGATGTTGTATTTCATGCTAAACATGTATTACAAAGAAGTAAGAACAAGAAAAGAAAGAATATTCTACCTCAAAGCTTTATAACTCCAACATCTTCTTTGTTTTTCCTTTTCTTCGAGGTCTTTCTTTAACCTTTTTGCTTTTTGCTTTTTTATTTTTCTTTGCTTGAGTTTTTCTCAAAGTGATGAATTGAGAGCATGTCTGTTCAGTAAATGAGAGGAGAGGGCTACAAAATGCCCTAATTGTTGCCACCTTTATGCCCTTCCAAGGGTGTATTTTTCTAATTTTTCTCTTTGATGTTGGTCACCCTTGTCCTAGGTTATGTGTTTTCTATTTTTGATTGGCTAAAGTCCCTTTAATTTAGGGCCACATAAGCCTTTTATTAGCTTATTCTTCCACTTATTTCTTCCTAATAACCAAATTGCCATTTGTGGTGGCCATATTTACGCTTGTCATAATTTAATTATCCCTTAAAATATCTTACATTTCTATCATCTTTTCCATTCTTAGGCCACCTTTAGTGAATCTGAAAATAAAATCCTAATTGCATTAAAATAAAATATGGCCTAAAATTAAAATAATTATATATTGGACCTATTTTCATATAGAATAAGATTTAACCTCTTATGGCTAGAATTATTTTCGGGCAATAATCATGGGAATAAAATGGAAAAGTCTTGGAAATTTTGAAACAAATGGCTCAAATTGCCCAATTTCAATGCTAAGGTATCATAACTCTTGTAAGGTACCCCCCGATGATAGAAGGTGCACTTGATTTAAAATATATCCTTAATTGAGATTTGGCATGATATAATGGGGAAAAAAGGTTTTCTTATTATTTAGATTAGGGAAAAGCATTGGACGAATCGATCATCTGATCAACCTTTGATGGCCACCATGAAGTGGCAAAAAACTTGGAGTTACCATCGATTGTTTGGGCTAAATATGATCACATACCTATTAAAATCGATACTTCGAGTTATGAAACTTAAAGATTCAATTTTATGATCTATGTTTAGCTACTGGGTCTAAGAGTTAGTTATGCGTAGGAAGGATTAACACCCTCACGCCACCTTAAATTGGTACCATCTAGCATAATCTATCTTGGTTTCTTTTCTTTTATTTTTTTAAATAGTCATTATCTGTGTATAATCTCCTTTTTGTGATGCAGTTTTGGAAAGCAGAAAATATTGGTTTTGTAGATAAATTTGAGTATTCTGGGTAACTTAAAGAGATGGAAAAGCATAGAGTTTTGCTAAGATAATTTTCATGTGGAGCACTGAAAGATACCGACACGAAACATCTTGTTTCGTGTCAAGTAATGGAGGGATACTGACACAAAATATCAACTTGATAATTTTTAAAAATTAGATTTTTGAAAGATGAATATAAAATTATCACTAATAAAGGAAACGCGTTAGTAAGACATAAATAAATATAATAAATATTGTGGAAAATAAAACATACAAAGGCAACAAAAGGAGGTTCAGTAGAAAATGTATTTTATAGCTCTCATCGGTTACATAAAAATAACCAATTTAACAATTTTGAACGTGTTTATGCTTGTTGGTCATTTAAGGCATGAAAACTTATGTTTAAAATGAAAATTCTGGGAGACCCATGAGAAAGATAAAATTTTGAGTTTTGATGAAATTTTGGGAAATCGGAGTTGAACAATCGATGTGAATGAAATACTTCGTAATTTTTAGAAAATAAAATAATTTTGGTGTGTTCTTGATGAAGAGGGTGGATTTTTTTATTTAAAAGTAGGAAAATTGATGAATGGATTAAATTGCATTTTTTTTGAAAAATGTTTGGGCCTTGATCCTAGCCTAGTGGGATCCGTACGTGACTTAAAAATTTATTAAGATACTGATTGTGCATGTCTCGACTCATCTAATTGCCTTGGGAGGGTAATCTAAAATTTTTTTAAAATCTAACTGGGAATGAGAAAACAAGGCACAACTTCATACTATTTGCTTTCTTGAATTTATTCTAAGCATGTCTGAAAGTTTTAAGTGACAAACAAAATACTAATGGAAAGGTAACTTGACAAAAATTAATATAAAAACATTAAAAAATCACAAAAAATCACATTTTTTAAAAAATAATTTTTAAAATCAAACTCAATTTAGTCTAACAGCAGGTGCGGCAAGTTGGGTTTGTAAGCTGTAAATGCTTCAACCATAATAAAATGATAAAATAATTAGCCAAAGTGAATTTGAACTCCATGACTTGATGCAAATCTTGAAATTATGAATTAGCCTATTCTCTGCTAATCAGGACCTAAATTAATAAAAAAATTATATCAATAATCATAATAAAATGGCCAAAATATTTACTAAAAAATGAAATTGAACCATGATTGCTGGTACTATATGGTATCAATGGCAGTGGGGTTCCGAATGATACATACAGTTTTGAAGACAATTTGTATGGTATTAGTATTCTATTGTTTTGATTTTTATATTGATTGATACTAATAAAAAATATCTCATATCAATCTATACAAGGTTTTGATGTATTAATGTTATTATTTTTAATTTTTATTCACTTATTTGATACTTTTAATAAATTCCTAATACTTTTGCTCTCATGATAATTTTTTACATAATTTCATCAAAAATTAAATATAAGCTATAAAAGTGATTAACAGTAATTTACTTATTTCGAAGATTTTTATATTTTTCTCTATTTTATATTTAAAAATTTCAGATATTAAATTTTGTAATTTTAAATTTTATATTTGTATATAAATATATAAATAAATGTAATGGAAGTATATTTATATGTGTATGCAATATATTATATAATATATATTTTACTAGACATCTTAGAAATGGACTATATGTAAAAAAAATCTTGAAAATATCCACAATTCTAAAATAATACATTGAAACACTTTGATGATAATATGTATTAATATCAAAACAAATTAAAAATAATACACCTACTAATATGATATAATTACCTTGAATTGAACTCGAATCTTGAAATCATCTTTTTTTTCCTAGGTCAAAGAGTTTATTAAACAACCAAAAGGTTTTAAAAAACTAACAGAAAGCTAGTATTGAGTTCAAGAACAAAAATACAACAAATACTTAATAAAATAAAATTATCAAACACAAAAATATCATCAGTAATTTGGCAAGATCGAAATCAATAAAAATTATCTACATTTTGTTAACAACTGACATTGTATGGCATATGAATTTCGAACTTTAAAATTTCATTTCCTTATAAATCGGGTAGAAATGCTTGGTGAAAATTTTTTTTGCCAACAGCTCAGTGACGAATTTTAAGATAAAATTAATTGTGTATAATGTATGTTATTATATAAAATATTTTACATATTATTATAATAGAATATTTGTGAAAATATTTCATAAATGTTTTAATCATTCCTAACGATTGTACATGTCTGCCTTCCTTGCATAGTTCCCGAAGAAGTTGCATTAAGATAAGATTAATTAAACTAGAAAAATATATGAACCATAAAAATTATTTCTATTTGCACCATAAGATCATATTCTAGATAAGCATTAGTATATATTGATTTTCAAAGGGGGAAAACGTCTAAATACTCCATAAGCTTACTACTTGTATAGTCTTATACAGTGTAACATTTTACAAGCTAAGTTGAGAATAAAGCTTTCCGGGCATGATTTTTAATTTATAGATAGGCCCAGTACACCTTGATGACTAGAGTTTCCAGGCTTGACCGCCTTTCATATTGAATTTCTTAAGCCTTCCAAAAAGCATTGTAATAATAAGGATTGTTTTTCCCATGTTACTCCACCTCCCTACGAATCCAGCCCATGTATCTCTACACCAGCTTTCAGCTTTCACTTGTCTCTCGCAGCTGTAACCGGTTGAGAAACCAACATTCCCATAGGCGCTGCAAAATTAACTTGATATATTAATTACTTGCATGGAAAATATATATGTTCCGATCAGGGAACTCAGATAAGGGATCCGATTTCACCGTATTTATTTCTTCTTTATTTGACATGAGGGCTATCAAGTTTATTGAATGAGGAGGAATGATAGAAAGGATATTATTCTGCAGCTGCAAGACAAGGCCCTAAGGTAGCCCATTTGCTATATGCAGATGATAGCTTATTTTTCTGTCAAGCGAGCGTGGGTGATTGTAATGAAGTGATGGATATTTTGCCTAAGTGCTAGCAAGCCTCGGGATAAAAGGATATATGGTCACGAATCCAAGGTTGAAGGGCTGAGTTGCTTTCCTAGGCTGGTACGGCCATAATGATCCAACCGATTGCTTAATAATCCCTATGTTTGTCTGAAGCTGTTTCAAACTGCCAAAGAATTTCGGCCATGATTTAAATATGCTTATAGCAAGGTTTTCGTGGGAAGATAGTGTGACTAAAAGAAGAATACGTTGGAAGAGCTGAGTGTTTCTTTTCTGTTCCAAACTTGATAAGGGCTTAGGATTTAAGTACTTTGGAGTTTTTAACTTAACCTTTAGGCAAAATGATGCACTGTTGTCATATTTCCCTTTTCTTCTCCTATGAAAGCGAGCACCAAGCAGAGGTACAAAATCCATCTTTTATGTGAACTAGAATAATTTTAGAAGGGAGGTGGTAGCTTGGTGATGAGTTTTGAAGTTTGGGGGGACAAATGGCTTAAAAAGCATCGGGCTTCCAATTTTCTTTTCCAAACTCATAACCTACTTTGATGCTAGTTGCAAATCTAAATAACAAAGATAGGAGATCTAGAAAGCTAACATGGTGCATGAATCATTTGCCAACGAAGTTGTTGAGATTGTCTTTCATACACGATTGAGCCATAGTACAACTCCAGATAAATTGATCCAGATAAACTCTTTGACTAGACAAATTTTTGTCTAATCAGCTTATTACGTGGCCAGATGATTGCTTGAAAGGAGGAGCTTGATGCTACAACGAAGTTGCCTATATGGATGCTACTCTAAATTGCCAATGTGGTGCTGAAGGTCGAGTATGTCATGTGGCATCTCGTATAAGAAGTTCTACCTACAATTGCAGCTCTTAAGAAAAAGGAATTACTTTGGAGGCATATTGTTGTGTTTTCAGTTGTCATTGTGACTCCATTTAACATATATATTTTTTATTGTGGCCTTAGAAGGGTAGGCTTAGAGTATTGTCTGTCCTTGGATGGTGTCTTTTGATGATCTAAGGTTGTCTGCTATGAACTTTTTACTGCGGCCACGCCAAAAGGGTAAAAGGAAGAGGCTTTGGATGTATAAAGACTATTGGACGTTAAAAAAAATGCCTTAGTTTTCATTGATTTTGTATTCACAATACATATATAGTGCATAAGCATCGTATTTATAATGGAGAAATCAAAAGAGCTGAATTATATGGATATGATGGAAGATTGGCAAGATTGTTAGATCTTGGTTTTGGGGATATGATGGAAGGTTGATGGTTCGGTTCTGATCCTTGATTGATATGTCTTACTTTCTTAAATGAATGAGGTTGCTTGACAAAATATATATTTTTTTTGTTGACTGGTTTGAACATCCTTCACTTGCCCCCACAAGATGGTGAAGCCATTGGCAACACTAATCTTAGACATTAAGAACAACAATTGTTGTCGAGCTAGAGGTTTGGTGAGACCATCTACATGTTTGATAGTTTTATTAACAATAGTTTGATACTATGCCTCTGTTGAAGATCTAGCCACTAACCTTTCTTTAGTGAATTTCCTAGAGATTGGATTGCCTCCTAAGTAAAAAAATATATGTTGATGTTGATTGTCTATCATCCAGAGAACTTTTCTAGTTTAAATCAATAATTGTAGAGAATCTTAATGCTGAATGCTTCTCAAGAAGAGTCAATGACAAATTGTACCTTTAAGGTATATTAGAATATATATTTTTTTTGAGTTGTACCAATGAGTCTAACTTGTAGCATGTATAAACTCGGAGAGTTTATCGATAAAAAGGCAATATTAGGTCTTGTAATAGACAGATACTATAAGGAACTAATGAACTTTCCGTCGGCAATGGCATTTACTAGTTTAGGGCCACCGGAGGAGAAAACTAACATTTGTAGCCGTAGGAGTAAGAACTTGCATATGTCAAATTTTTCTAGAACATCTTGAATCTATTTGTGTTGAAAAAGAAACATGCCTTTAGAAGTGTGAATTACCTCAACCCCCAAGAAGCAATGCAATGGTCTACGGTGTGCAAAAGAGAATTTAAGAGTTAACTGGTGAAGAAAATCCTTCATAATGGTAGTGTTGTTCCTTGTGACTGGTAAGTCACCAGACCAAAAAATAAATCATGATAGTCTTTGAAATAGATAAAAAAAAAAGATATATCCGCTGTTGAATTCTAAAAACCAAAGGTAAAGAGAAAGAAAATCAACTCCTAGTACTATGATCTACTTGCCTATTTCAGACCACAAATAACCTTGCATGAAACTGAAAGGTTAGGCCATGTAGACTTCCTCAAACATTTTGCCTTGACAAAAGGCATTTTTGACATTTAACTGCTGAATTAGCCGACTAGAGGCAAAAGCAATACATAATACTATTCTGATGGTAGTAGGCTTTATGAAAGGAATTGTATGCATCGGTAAAATCAATTTTTGGACGAAGAAAGCCTTTGGCGACTAATTTGGCCCTGTATTTGTCAATAGATCCTTCAGGATTCCTCTTAATTCTAAACACCCATTTGTTGCCAATGACATTTTATTTTAGATGGGTGGAGGAGGATCCCAAGTATGAATTTTTATTAAAGCATTGAATTATAATGACATTTTATCGTGCTTGTTTAGATCAGTGATGGTTTGACTGACAAATATCAGCTTAAATCATTGAATTATAATGACATTTTATCGTGCTTGTTTAGATCAGTGATGGTTTGACTGACAAATATCAGCTTAATGGAGGGAGAGAATGCTTGGAAGCATGAAAAGCTTTTTTTGGGTTTTGAATATATTCCTTTGTGACGTGGTGGTCATGAAATGGTTCTAGTGATGGTGGTGTGAGATATGAGGAATAGGTAAAGTAAGAGATAAGAGGTTCATTAATGGTGTTGCCTTTAATTGATTGATCTTTGCCATAATTATCCTCCAAGTTATTAGATATTACCAAAACTACCCTCTAAATGTTTGTCCAATTTATTTTTGTTTACTAAATTACCATCACTTAATGTTTATCTTTTGATCTGCTTTTATTCACCATATTAGCTCTCAATGGACACTTAATCGAAGGATTCCTTTATATTATTTTATAAAATTTTGAATATATCCTTAGAATGTATTATTTATTTTTTTATGCTTTTGTTAAGAAAAATAGCATCGTGTAAGGGATCACTTTTATGTTATGTTATAAATTTTTACATTTAACCTTAAAATGTATTATTTGTTTTTGTGCTTGTGTTAAGGAATGTACCAATATATTTCCTCATAATTTAGCTAAGATGGCTCAAAGGTGATGATGTTAAAGACATTGAAGTTGAGGGATACATCTTCTTTGCTCATAAACTAACAAATATTTTTCCCCAATTGTTGTACTTGATTAGGAATGAGAGAATCCAAAGGAAGGAGACAAGGGCCTACCTTATCACTTCTATGGTTATGTTGAGGACATTGAAGTTGAGGGGATCTTCCTTCAATTTTTCTCTTTCGGTGATGCAAATCAAGATGATGAAGATGGCTAAGTATGAGAGTTGAGAGAATAAAACACACTCCCAAATGCTCTTCTCAGCTACTTCATTTTCGCTTGCCTTGCAATTCCCTGGATCCTTTTTCTGATATTTAGTTGGTAGAAAGGCAGTATAGGGTGGGAGATACCTGAAAATATTTACTTTTATAATTGTAACAAGGAAATGAATAAATATAATTAAAAATATATAATATATTATGTAGGTTGGGAGTAAAGGAAAAAAGATTATAGGAAAAAAGTTAGGAATGATTAGTTTTGTTAAGGAAAATTGGCAATTTTATTTAAAAATAAGTTTTTTTAAAGGATGATTATTAGGTATATTAATTATAAAGTTTTTTAACTTCAAAAGCAAAGTTAAAAAACTTTTGAAGTTAAAAAACTGTTATATATCTAATTTATTTATTTTTATTTTTTCAGTATACACTAAAAGTGTGACAGTTTTTTAATATCGTTTGTAAAATTAAAAAAATCTAGTTTACTTGATTATAATCCTTTTTAAATATGGTACGTTAAATATTAAGTACATGAATATCATTTGTTTTTTATAATTTTACTTTTGATTTCTAACTATCATTTATATATGTATGCCTTACTATAAAAATAAATTATCTTTTAAAAAAAGGAAAGTAATCTGAGTTAATGTATAAAATGATTTATGTATCTTAAATCTTATGTTGTTGTTATCATTATTATCATTGCTATTGTTGTTGTTATTAAATTTGATTTTGGTGTTAATTTTTTTTACTAAATCGATGTTATTTAATTCATAATACAAATTTAATTATAAGTTTTATACATAAATTTAGATAAATATATGTTTATTTCTAATGAATCTTGTTTTAAATTGAAAAACAATGATTATGAAAGAATTACTGCCCAAGGCAGCTAAATAAAAAAAATGCGATAGAGGGATATGTGAGGCTAAAGATAAAAGTAAGGAGTCAAAACACGATTTGTGGGGTCGAAAAGGAATTGAATCAAAAGCCAACTTCAGTAGTAAAATGACTAGTTTGTTTGGTTTGGTTTGGTTTGGTAAATTGTATAATTAATGAGATGAATATATAAATTAAATACTATGATTATATGATATTATAAAATATTTAAAATATAATATAAAATATGATATGATATAAAAAATAATATAAATTTAATAAAAATATATGAATAAATTAAAATTTATATAATATAAATTATTAATATATTAAAATTTATATAAATACATAATATTTTAAAATTGATTATGTATACATCAATTTACGGATTTGATCAAATTGTGGAAAGAACCTATATTTATGGGCATCAATATCTTTCTCGAATCAGGTCCTTTTCTTTCCTAATAGATTATATTCCCGTCACTTGTATTTACAATGTAGGAATTCTTTTAGAGTATAAAGATTAATTTAAAGATTATTAATTGATCTTGAATTTTAATTTTATTGATTTTATCATTATATTTTTAATTTTATACTTAAAAAAAATCAATAAAAGTTTACTATTTACATTAACAAAATATTTTAAATTCATTACTTTTGGTTTAAAAATTAACAAAAATAAAGATAAAATAACAATTTGATGAAATTGAAGTATAATAAAAAATTCATTTTTCAGTTATATATTGACAATTAATTTTAAATCATAAATTTTAGGACCTTAAGCGAAACTAATGCTAAAAATAAGGACCATTTAATGATATTCGTTGGTGCTCCTTAAAGAAATAAGATTCAAATCCACTTTCTCAAATAAAAAAATAAAAAAAATATATAAAAGATTAATGGAGAGAATAACAATAATAGGCTTTCTCGTCCAATATCACATGTGCTTGTGTGCAGAAGAATATTTGACCGGATTTTTTTTAAAATTTTAATTTAAACTTTGGTTGTTAAAATAAAAAGAAAATAAAAAATAAAAAAGTGCAAAGATAAAAATTATATTGGTGTATTTATTGAAAAAGATGAAAAAGTTAAAAGTATTGTTTGATAAATTTGAAAAATATGAAAAAAAATAAAGATAACAAAAAAAGGTGATTAAGAACATGTTATAAATATATAAATTTGTCTCATACCCCTCTCAATTTTCTCTTTACCAATCTCTCGAAACGATTTAATCTTATGAATAAACGGGAAAATATTTACCGTTCCTAGTTTCTATTCTAACTTTTTTTTTTATATATAAAATATTAATAAAAATCATATTTCCACTTTTTACCGACTCTTATTTATCTTTTCATTTTTTTATTCTACTAAAGCATATCCTTAATTCTATAGCACCCCTTAATTCTATTGGAAAATAGAGCACTAAAATTCTGAAAAAGGGAGAGATGAGTATCCAAAATTCCTTTCCTTTATGGAGATTGAAGTCGATTAGGTCCGATAATTTAGTAGTTTTATTGTATTCATTTATTTTTATGTTACAATGATGGTTAAAATATTATATATTTATATAAAATTTGACAATTTAATATATCATATAAATTTTAATATATTTATATATATTTTATTTATTTATTTATTTTTATATCATATTTTATTTTAATTATGTTTTATTTTTAATTATTTTTTTTTTGTTAAATTCTAATAGACACAGCAGGCACTAGGATAGTGAGGCTGAGGGGAAAGAAGGGAGTGTATTATATATGACTCTGGGCGTGGCACTTAGAGCTTAATTTCTTAAAGGAAATAAAGCTACCAACAAAATACGACAGTTTCTTGTCAAAATTTGGAAACTATGAAACCAATATAAGTTAAATAAAACAGAGAGAAAGAGAAGAGAGGCTTACATCATAACAACAAACAGCACTAAAATCGCTGAGGAGATGGTCGAAAGATCAACGATTGATTCGCCAGTATGCCTTGAATTTACTACCTGAAACAACGAGCCCACAAATTTCTGATAAGAACTCAGACCATCCATGGACTCTGAATTCCATTCCATCGAGGAGAATAGAATAAACTGAACTAATATGAACCCCAAAGCAGTAGCAGCAAGGAAAGAAGAATGAACGCTTGACAGCAAATGACTATAGTCCATCTCCTCATGATTCTTCATGATGTAACTGAACTCTACCCTTTTTGTGGTTTTGCCTAAAAGCCAAATCAACAGTCGTAGGCAAACTGGATACAATGTGTTCCCAAGAAGAATTTGTGGAATCAGCAGCAACAGAAGACCCGAATTCTTCTTGAACACTACCATGTTTTCATTTGTAGGCACAAAGCCACAGTTTGAAAACGTAGAAACGACGGTGAAAACTGAAAATGTTTGTATACGAATGCCTTTGGTTTTGAGTATATTTCTTGCGCTTGGGACCAGGCTTACGTACATAGAAACTAAACTAGAACCACATATATGGACTACTAAGAGATAACATAATACCACGTACCCCAAGTACCTAGTAGCTCGAGCTTTATACTTCAGACTCTCAGTATTAGAAGACGATTTGATGTTACATTCTAAGTCAGCGTCAGGTTCCGCATTCTCTAATGTTGAACAAGTAACTGGACCCAACTCTATTTGATGGGTAATACTTTTTGAGGTCAAGGAGTAGCGGGGGACGCTATCAGGACTTTGTTGCTTCCCCAGCTGAAGTCCAAGCATGGAAGTAAACACCTCCCCACCAACCAGCATCAAAACAGTCATGACGATAAGCTGGGTATTGGAGAAAACCTCCATTTCTATTGCGGACATGCTTGATACCGTTGCTGCTGACACAGAAGTGAAGAACACGTCAATGTTCTTAGGCCTAAATGAGCCGGTTTTTGGCTTTGACATACTCAGAGCCCCGTAGCCAATCAAAGAAAGGACTATGAAATAAGCAAGCTGACCCCAGAAAGGGTTCACTTTGGAGAACAAGAAAAGAAAACGGGAAGAAACCAAACCACGACAGGATTGGTTGAGGCATGCTACTTTGGTGCTTGAATTGCTACCGGAACGCTCCAATTTCCTATCAAAGCAGATAATGCTCCTCATCTTCACTATGAGAAAAGGTTGTCTAATAGCGGATTGTGGTTGAGTGGGGGTATAAATAGGATCTCTTACCCAACTTAGTGGGATTTCAGTACATAGGTGGCTGTCTATTCTGCTGTGATTCCAACGTGTGCAAATAAGAGTATCTTTCGGTGCCACTTCATTTATATATATATATATATATATAAATATTGTAAACTAAACGATTGGACTTTTGATGGGTCCTTTCTTCCACTCTAGCTTCGAAGCTGCCAGTTGATGCATGCGCAACATATCCCAGAGGCCTGCAATGGGGCTCGACATGGCTTCTTACGTACTAAGACAGTTTTTAAATTGTTAGTTGCACAATATTATTGGACGAATTATTTTTGTTAAAGTAATAGTTACTATTGATGTTGATACGCTTATTGTAAGTGGTTTCTTATGTACAAGAGACTAGTAAGGCAACTTTTAAATTGTTAGTAGTGTAGCATTATTGTACGTACTATTTTTGTTAAAGTAATAGTAAGTATCGATGTTGATATGCTTATCGTAAGTTTGAAGTTTATTAACATGTACCTTATTTTTATTATTTCTTAACATGTTCAAATATACTTTTACTATATGTATATATGTTTAAATCTAAATATAAAATATAAAATTATAAATATTTAATATTTAAAATTATTAAATATTATATAAATAAACTAAATTTTAAATATTAAAAAATATGTAATAAATTATTATTAATTAAATTCAATATCTTAATTGTCATCAAAGGATAAAAAATAAAATTATAAAAAAATATATTTTATTTTTAAATGTAATTATAAAAAATAAAATTATCATCAAAGGATAAATATTAGAAATTGTTTTTTTTAATCAATAAGTAAATTTTAAAAAAATTAAAATCTTGTATCAATTAGTGCAGACTGATAATATCAATATTAAGCGGCATAGATATAGATGACATTTTGTTTACCTTAATATCGCTACACACCCCCCGATAACGATATGGTCAATAAAGGTATAGTGTAGACTACACTGGCATATCGCACTTTTCACAATCTAGAGATAAAGAAAGGGTTTTCTTTTCCTTATTAATCAGGGTTCGATCTTTATAGTGAGTAATCTAAAAGTAAAATCTTGAATATGGCAACCTAATCGATACAAAGAAATGTTCTATCCTTAACATCAATCAAATGGAAACTTAGAAATCCATACACAACTTACATGCTTCTTGTCATAACTTGAGATATATTAAAGTACCATAATGGAAGAAACTTTACCTACACAATTTCCCAAGTGGTTTTTTTATTCATTTGGTCTGGATGCTGGGCTATAACTTAACTCAAGAAGTGATTCTTTTCATTAATACTAACAATTAATATATACATGATAATACATATTTTTTTATTATGTATAATGATGGTTGATAATATTGGACTCAAATAATACCCAAGTTTGTCTTAGATGGGATTTTCTTAACAATTTTTGTTAACAGCATTCTGAGCAAGGTTAACTAGAGATGATCATAGAATATTTTTCAACATCATGGTAGGTTTTGGACATTTTCATTCCTAGGAAAAGGAGTGCATTTGAAAAAAAAATTCAAGTTTGTATGATTCACTAACCTAAGAGATGCAAGGAAAGATGTTGTTAGATTAAATGGTATTTGGTTTTTGGAACACACAATTAGAGTTAACCATTCAAGTTTAGCGAGAGAAATTCTTATTTAAAGAAAATGATATAGGGTGAGAAACAAGATATTAGCTATAATAGTTTTGATATAACAAAATCTTAAATTTAATTAGTTTGATTTTAAATCATTTAAAATATGATGCTTCTTTTAATCATTTTTAAAATACTTTAGAATTGTTAAAATATTTTAGACTTTTTAGCTTTGTCCAAAATCTATGTTCTTAAATGATTGCTTATGTTTTAAATGATTTTGAGACAAGTTAACCTTTTTCAAAAAGCAAAGAAAACTTACAAAAATATACGGCAAGTATTGATTCTGATATCAACACTTTACGAATAATAGTTAAATGCACTTTGCGGGGTAGAAGAGTGTTGATCCTAATATCAATATTAACCTCCAAAGGATAAATTTTTGAAAAATACTAAAGGATGTATCACTTTCAATATCACTACTTCTGCATGGGACTGATACTGCAAAATATGATTTTAAGCTTTCAATGGTGCTTTTCCATCTTAATCAACTGTATATAATCATAAATCATTCCCAAGCTATAAATGCGTGTTTCCAACATTTCTATAAGGAAAAAACATCAAGAAAACATCTATAGAAACATTATTTACAAAAACACTAAGATCATTGTCATTGTTCCAACATATTTATCTAGGATGCAAATCTTGAGCACATTTGACTTTGGAAAAAATGTGTTCTTGTTTAGAATAGGGGATGATCATCATAAGAAATCATTTATTCAATTTTCCATAGAGTTATTACAAAACAGCTAATAAATGAAAGTCGTCAGTGATCCTTTTGGGCTAGGTGTATCCAACACATATTAAAATCGATTCTTTTAAATTTTGAAAATTCATTTTAAAAAGATTGACTAATTGTTTTAGTGAAAATAAAAAAAAAAGACAAGGTTTAAAATCAATTATGCGTGAGAAACGATTAACACCCCTAAGACATCCAAATAGATACTGTAGTAATATATTAAGGCGCAAAACTCAATATATCAGAGTAGTTAACACTTTGAATCATTGTAGGGCCTAATTGGTTAGATGAGTCACTTGTTTGAACCTCTTGTACCGAAATACAAGAGTGACTGGGTTAAGGAGTCACCACTGATCTTTTTTAACTATGTTTGATCGGTTATCCATTAAAACTATTCACTACACATTTATCACAAATCTATCAATTGGGCTTGGGTGGTGGTTACAATATAAGTAAGGACTAGATCTCTTTAGTGATGTCCAAAACCTTGTACCAATTAATCACACACATTTAAATTTGCTTTTCTTGGTTTCAATCATATATATCCAATCATAGTCCCCCTTTTATTCATTAAAATCAATCAAGTATCACTAAAAAATGTACCTTAAAACTTTTATTAGAACTAGCTTTGATTTACAAGTAATTTAGAGTTAAAATCTTTATAAAGGAAAAATTTTGCAAAAGCACTTGACTTTAAGAATACTCATTAATTGACTCCATGTTGAATATCTTTTATCAATTTTGACTCCATTTAAAAGAAATCACAAAAGTAGTACACTTAAACTAAATAAAAAAAATCACAACCTTTAAAACAAGATTAAAAATCAAGTTTTATTTAATTCAACTTGGAAGCTTTAATGTGAGCCATTAAGGGCCTTCTATAAGCACTTTTAAATTATTGACACATTTAACATACTTTCAAAATCAATCCTGAGACATTCAAATGCCTTGGAATATTGAACACTAAGCCCGAAGAGACTTAAAAACAGGGGTTGATTTGATCTTTCAAGCTCTTTGAATTTATTGAAGGTTATTCCTATCATATAAAATCATGAATACTGACTCGCTAGACTTCAATACAAAAATATTCAAAAAATTCCATAAAAATGTTTTGGCTATCACGTAAATTTTTTAATTGAACTTTATTATATCACATAGCATGTTTAACTAGCCTGGGCTTTAGAATTTCTTTGGGATTCATCCAGAATACCCATCGAAAAAGCCATACATGCTTGGAAAATTTATTTATTCTAATTTTATCTAAAAAGATGATAAAAATACATAAAAATGATTATCCTCATCAAAAATAGCTTTTATTTCGAATTAGGCATTGAGAAAGAGCTACGCAAATAACTCAAGTTCTAGGATTTTTCTATATTCTTCTAATCATAAAATTAAATATTTCAAAAGCCTATTACGCAGCCTAATCACCAAGGATTACTAAAAAAATTACAAACAAAAATTCCTGAGGCTATAATCTACTTAAAATACTTCTTTTTGTGAGACTACTATGCTAGACTACAATAGTAACTCTGATATAACTTGTGATCATGACTTGTTTTGTGAAATTTTTAAAGCACATTTTTGGACATTTGAATATCCAACAAGAAATAGACTTTATGAATGTCCTATATGAGGAAATAATAAAGACCTTTAAGTGCGAGGACCTAGAGCTATATTTTTCGACATTGGCAATATGTTTCAGAGTCCTATAAATGTCTTCATTTTTATCGCTTTTATTCATTATTATTCATTCCTAACAAATGGGAGACACATCAAGTTTAGACTCAACAAAATATTTTTATACTTAAAAAAATTTTATTTACTCCAAGTTAGCTTTAAATCAAGCTATTTTATTTAGTATCTCTAATAAAGAACTTATTTAACACAACAAAACTTTAACTCACATATTGATTAAGTAAACCAAAGCTTACCCTTGAGGAATTTTGAGAAAACAAGGTTTTTAGACATTCTAAACATTCTAATATTCATTTTATCAAACATGTGGAATATTAAACTATACTTCTGACAATAAATCATCCATAAAACCTATTCTAATCACAAAATTTGCCATAGTCGAATACTTCAGAGCTATTTATGTTTATCTAAATGTCATTTTCTCATCAAAACTCATTAATTAACAATCAAACACATAAAAAAAAAGGCTTGGATTCAATTCACTTAACATGATCAACCTTTAAATGCTTTCAAGTAGTTGAGCTCAGCAATTACATAAGTAAGATTATAATTTAATTCAAGTAAGCATCAATTTCAGCTTACCCATGTTCATCCTAAATTACTGCATTAAGATTCATCAACATACCATCATTTAAGCTTAATCGAATCTAAAATCATGAACATTTAAATTGGCGAAATTTGGGTAGGCATATTTCCTCTTATTCGAACACTTTTTTGAGTTCAAAAGTCGTATATTTCATCATTTGCCATAAGATTCAAGCTCCATCTACATCGATTTCAGTTCATCTAGCTCAAGTTAGTAAGATTATCTAAAATTACATTAACTAAGTTCAAGATCAACTTAACCTAAGCTAATTGAACTAAGGAATAAGCTCCCAAGCATGTTTGAATAACTTATTTAGTTAGAAGATCATGATTTCATCATCTAAACTTTCTAATTTCAGCTCCACATCATTAGATTCTAGCTTGACTTACATCAAATCATCAAAATTTTAAGAAAACATGCTGGTCAAACCCTAGATCTAGTGAGATCTCATGTTTGAATACTTTATCTTACTTATTAATCATGATTCCTGCTAGGTTTCATAATTAATCACACAATTATGCTTTGAACAACAAGAAATCAAATAAATCATGGTTCAAATCAAAATCAAAGCACAGGATCATCATGAATCAAATTAGCTGAAACTTAACAAGATAAAATCATCATGGCCGAATCATGTTTAGGTATAAAAAAGCATGAATCAAAAATTAAAATGATGAAATTTAATTGAAATTAAACAGAAAAGCTAGAGATTATACCTATTTTAAGCTTAAGCTTCTCTTAAAAATGATGAAACCTTGGAAGAAAATTGAATATTCTTGGATTTTTAAAATTTTATAAATGCTAAAAGATAATGAAAATATAGATATTCACCCCTATTTTTTGGCCTCGAAGTTGGTGATTTAAGCTTAAACTAGAGTAATGTTAGCTTAATCAACAACCTCTTAACTAAATTAAGAAGAAACAATATTAGTGCCCTTTAATGGAAAGGTGAGCAAAATTTGCATATTTAGCACAAGTTAAATTCAGCTAAGGCATAGTTCCTACATTAATCTTGTATAAATTCTTATCTTATTCAATTAGTCATGATTGTCAATGTAAAAATGCAATTGAATGTTCCATCCTATGGTAAAAATGTGTCCTAATGATTTTTTCCCAAAAAAAATCTAAAATTTTCTATCTCAAACCTCTCAGATTAAGCCCTAAAGAACTTCCAGCATTTTGAATTTCGAAGGTCCTTTCATGACTCAATCCCGATTACACCTTATTGACCTAAAGTCCATGTTCAATTTCATTCCTATGTAATCAATTCTAAATCCAAGTTGTAGAACTCTTCTAATTTCAAAATCAACTCTAGGCTAAAAAGTTGACTTTTTATAATTAACTTTCACCATTTTATTAACTTTTGATTTCATATTCTAAAATAGGTCTCTTTTTTAGTTGTATGTCATCAATAAATGCATTTTTCACTTTGAGAGACCTCTACAAGTCAACTTTTAATATTTTTAGATTTTTAGGACCCAGGTACGTATTTTCCAAATCCAGTACGTGCCTCTTAAATAGGACAATCAAGCTCAAATGCTTATTATGTTTCACTAAGCTTATAGACACTAATCGAAACCTCAATTGGAATTTTTCTATCATCTATAAATCATCTTATAGGATCCAAACCTAAAAAATTCCATTTAACGCCTAAAGCTAAGAAAAAAAAATCAACTAAGGGCTTGGGTAAAGGCAAAGACTAAATAGACATACTTTTCTCTGGGACCTAATAAACCTTCTATAGGAAGGTTATTTATTTTTTATGCATGCAATATTCTAACTAGCTATCAATAATGAAAGGAACATCAATCCTTATCAATCTTCCACTTAATTGATGACATGCCAATTTTGCTAGTTTTTTGCCTAACTAAACAGATTGGATTTAATAAGAAATTTAAAAATGCTAGTTTTATTGTTACTTTCTTAACTAAATAAAGCAAACTGACATGCTTACTTTATTGGTCTTCTGCCTAACCAAATGAAGAAGACTTAATTGCCAACTTTATTGGTCTCCACATAACCAAATAGAGTGGACTTACACACAATGCCTACTTCAACAGGCTTACACATTGCCAAATGAAGAGTCCTTGACTAAAAAAACCTACTTCATCAATCTTTTGCCTAATTAAACGAATAGGATAAAAGAAAACTAACTTCATCAACCTTTTGTCTAATTGAATAAAGCATATGAAAGAACCACAAACTCCACTAGTCTTGCACATAACCAAGTGAAGTTGACAAAGAAAATATTCATTTGATCTTCAGCCTAATCGAATGGAGCTGACTTAAGACCTCATTCACTACCTTTTTATACAGTCAAATAAAGAGGATTGACTCTATTAATCTTTCACATAACTAAGTGAAGCTGACAAAATAAAAAGTCCTCTAACTTCTACACAATCAGACAAAGTAGACTCAAACTAACTTTATTGATCTTCCATATAACTAGGTGAAGCAAACTTAATCTCCTTTTTATAGAGCATAACCTCTCTGTAAAATGCCAATTTTGCTAGTTTTTTACCTTATCAACTAGACTAGACTTATCCTAGGGCATAACCTCCCTAAGCAAGTGCCAATATAACTTTTCCAGTAAACTAACTAAATTAGATTTTTTTCTTCTCCCTCTCTATGTATAAAACTATATTGGATTTAACTCACTGAGGAAGGAACAATATTATTTATAGTATCATTTACTAGGGAATAATCCTTGTTTCCATTGACATCACTTGTACATCTTTCTTTTGAATAATTCCTATAATGCAATATGAATGCACATGTACGATTTCTATTCTCATATTAATAAGTAATCACAATACAAAATTCAACTCAATGTCATCCATGGTCCACTCTTTTTTAGCAAAACACTTATTATGACAATTTTTTCTTTCCCCATCTTTTTTAAATTCATCTTTGTTTTTCACTCTCCTCTTTTTCTAAAAACATTAGATACCAATTTTTTTCAACTGGGTATGTTTTCCAAAGCTTATCATAATTCAGAAATGATTTTTGCCATCATTCTCTTCTTTTTATTCTTAATCTTTTTTCTTCAAAGCATTCAATCTCTTTACTTGGGTAATCTCAAACCTTAAATCACCAAAATTTGAAAGATATACAAATTTCTCAATAGAATATTGGTCTTTTTTATCATAATATTAAGGCATCTTATGCTCATTCCTTAACAAATTATTAATCATCATTAAACAAATAACAAGCAATGATATAATACAAGGATAAGCCAAGAAAAAAAGGTTAATTATGAATTTATTTTAGTAAAGAAAAAAATTCAATAGGTAGGCCTTTTGGCTAATAGGATCCTATATTTTTAAAGAATGAATCTAGTTAAATCTCTAGGATACCATCTTATAAATCGCCTCACTTAGTCGTAGCATTTTTAAAAACTTTTTTCAAACTATGTTGCATCCTTTCTTGGTTGTAGATATCATCCCAAAAGAATGAATAATTCCTCGTACTCATATGAACCTAACATTTTGACATTTAAAAACCTTTGGCATTTGCCCTTTGCACAAATCTAGCAACATTTGGCATTTGCCTCTACACTATTTCTTCAAACATAATATTTTTTTCACTTTATCAAAATTATAAGATCTGGCAAATTATTCCCATCTATCTCGATCAATATTAGTGCTCCTTTAGAGAATTTTTTTAATACATAAGACCTTTTCCAATTTGGAGTCTATTTACCCTTAGCATCTTACTAAAATAAAAAACTTTTCTAAGCACTAGCTCACCCTTATGAAACTATCATGGACGTACCTTCTTATCATGTACTTTAATCATTTTCTTTTAATACATCTATCTATGACAAATGGCTTTTAACCTTTTTCTCCTCAATAAATTTGAGCTATTCATGCTAGGATCTTACCAATTCAACCTTTTCTAATCAACTTCCATCAAAACCCTTAATGAAAAAATCGCTACCTATATTGGCAGCACCATTTTCATCATTTAAACCAAGGAAAATGAAATAGCAACCATAAAAAAAGTTCAATAAGCATGAAATGAAAATAGTAACTTCTTATGCCAATTTTTGTTTGTCTTATTCATCTTTGATAGAATCTTTTTTACATTCCTTTTAACTACTTCTATTGCCCTGTTCATTTTTGGATGGTATGTTGTCAAAGTATGATGCTTGGTTTTGAATTGCGAACAAACTTCATGCATTATTTTATTTTTCATATTTGAAGCATTATCAGTGATGATTCTTTCTTGTAGTCCATATTTACATATGATTTCTTTTTGGACAAATTTGCATGCCACCAACTTAGTTATATTTATATAATAAGCAACTTTTACCTATTTAGTGAAGTAATCTATTGCCACTAAGGTAAAGTTATGCCTATTCAATGCTTTAGCATAATTAGGCCTATTTTATCCATGCTACCTATTGAAAATGGTCACAAAGGAGCCATCACATGCAACTATGATAGAGAGACATTAATCTTATCTACATATATCTGATATTTGTGACATTTGCTTTCATACCTTATGCAGTCACCATCCATGATCAACCAATAATATCCCAATCTTATGATCTGCCTGGCTGTTGTATGCCTACTAAGGTAGGTTCTATGTATCCCTTCGTGGACTTCTTCCATCATCCTTTTAGCTTCAATGGCATCTATACACCTCAAAAGCACTTGGTCCTAACTTTTTATGTATAAGACTTCACCATCAAGGATGAAATCCGTGGCCATTATCTGATTAGCACTCTAATTATTCTCAGTAGCATGATCTAGATGTTATTGATCCTTGACATATCATAAAATATCATAATACCATGGTTGACTATCCCATTTGGCCTCTACATCGTGGCAATGGGTAGGGATCTGATGAATACTCATTTAAATCGGTATTACTTTATCTGCATTAATCACCTTTACCATGGGGGATAAAGTAGCCAAAGCATTGACTATTTGATTCTCTTTCCTAGGTAAATGCTAAAAATCTATCTTCTTAAACTTTTTCACTAGTTTGATAATCAACTTTTCATACTATGCCAATTTTTCATCAAAGGTTTTCCATTGACCTCAAAACTAATATATCTCTAGAACTGAATTCCCATAAACCTTTAAGGATTTCACATTTCACTTAATAGTAGTTTACAAGTCTATAGCACATGCTTCGTACTCAGCTATGTTGTTGGTGCAATCAAAATTCAGCCTACCAATAGGCAAATAATAGTTTCCACTTGGGGAAATCAATATCACTATTATACCATTTTTATGGCATTAGTAACGCCATCAAAGTACATTTTCAAGTTTTATCCTTTGGTGCCACTATGCCTCTAGGGATATGCATATCAAATCTTCATTAGGAAAATAAAAATTTAATGGCTCATAATCTTTTATAGCTCGATTTGCTAAGAAGTTGGCTATGGCATTACCTTTTTATGGCTTTCTAATTCACATACACTGTGCTGAACTCTAAAAACAACACTTGTAATCTTACAATCTTTCCTAAAAGAGCTAGAGCTTTACACACAGATCCAACTTTGTAGTCAACATATTCATATGATAAAACATATATTACCTAAGCCATCGCCTAGCCTATACTAAGGCACAACACATTTTATCTACAAATAAATAGTTTATCTCCCAGTCTATAAACTTTGTGATGAAGTTATAGATCACCTACTTTTTTTCCCATTTTTATCATGTTACCCCAGCACATAGCCCATAGTGCTTAAATACTGAAAAATACAAGATCAATGGTTATCCCAACAGTGGCAGTACCAACACAAGTGGAATAGGAAAATAATGCTTCACTTTTTCAAATGCTTTTTGGCATTTAGCATTCCATTTTTCAAGATCTTATTTTCATAGAAGTTGAAATATCGGATCGCACTTGTCCTTAAGTTCAGTCATTAATAAAGCAATGTAGTTTAATCTTTCAAAGAAACTTTGTATCTTTTTTATGTACGAGGTGGTGGCAAATCTCGAATGGCTTTAATCTTTATGGGACCCATTTTTATTATTTTTTCACTAACCATAATGCTCAACAATTTTTTTAAGGTAACACCAAAAGTACACTTGGCTAGATTAAGCTTAAGGTTTCCAACATGCTTATTTTCTAAAAGAAAACTTGGCAATCATATCATTAGTATGCACTTCTGTCTCTTTATACATTATGCCATGGAATAGAATCACCATGGCTCACTGATATGTTACCATAGTGTTCTTTAGACCAAATGAGATCACTTTATAATAGAATATACCCCATGAGGTCACAAAGGTAGTTTTTTGCATATCTTTTAATGCCATCTTAATCTAGTTATAACTAGAAAATCCATCCATGAAGGAAAATAAAGAATATTTTGTTTTGTAGTTGACTAATGTATTTATATAGGGTAACAAAAAATTATCCATAGGGCTCACCTTGTTCAAGTCATGATAATCCATACAAATGTACACAAGCATAATGTTTGCCACCTATACGGGATATTTTACCACTTTTAACAATTTAGCATTTATTTGCTTTTCCACCTCTTTTTTATCTTTAGAAGCACCTACGACTTCATTTTTCTCAAATTCTGTTGCATAGTTTACATCTTAATTTCAACATAAGCCTATGTATTACTATGTCTGTATCCAATCCTAGTATATCCTAATATAACCAAGTGAATATGCCCTTGAACTCCTTCAAAAGGGCAATCAACTTTTCCTAAGTGGATAAAGATATCATAATCCCAATTTTATTTTTTTTTAAACTTGTAGTCCCCAAATTCACTATCTTCAAAGATTCCTTATAAGGCATGATTTGTCTTTCCTCTTGTTTGATTAGTTTTACTAAATCTGAGGGTAAGTCATAATCTTTAAAATTTTCATTGGAATATACTCAATCCTTATGAAATAATCTATCAAAATTAACTCTTAGAAGCTGACCTGTTTCTCCATATCTTTTACGTTAAGATATTTAAGAAAGGTTTAAACAATGAAGTTTTAGGTGTATATATATCTAGACATTGTAAATAAAGATGTATTATGGTATCAATAATATTTGTAGTTACCTTTTTTTGTCCAGACCGATTTTTAGCATCTGGGGATGTAATAAAAAGATAATAGAATAAAAAAATAAATAGAGAATAGGGATAACCATTGGGTTCATGTTGTTAGGCATAATTAGGCCACATGGCATCAGGCAAAAAATTTTTTAGGAATGTCTGAAGTGCCTAAGAGTCATATTAAAGAAAAATGTATAAATGAGGCATCAAAGGTCACTATTGAGGTGTCACCAAAGTCATTTAGATAAACATAAATCAGTTTCTCATTGTTTATGACCAAGGTAAGGTATTCAAAGAGCCTAAGGTATGTGCGACTCATATGTGCACATCACAAAAAATTTAAAATTTCACATGTAGTATTAATACAATAGGGTTTGGTATCGATTCCTAAGGTGTGGTATCGATACTTAGTATGTTTGTATCGATATAGGCTTCGTCATAGCTAAAGTTGTGTTTTTTGGCAAAATTGTATTGATATGCAAACAACAGTGTCTATACAAATCCGTAGAGTATCGATAAGAGATCTAAGTCTCAAGATTAGAAACAATTTTTTGCTCTTGGTATCAATGCACATGTCATTGTATTGATACTCATAGGTAAAAGTTGTTTGGTGCATCGATACAAAAGATACACTAAGGCATTTTTTGCCCATTTAAGCCATATTTTAGTTTTGCACCATTAATCTGGAAATTTGGTTCAAGCCTACTTTTGCCTTAACAATCATTATAATTCATATCAAGCATCAGCTTAGGCTTAGGATTAGATTTAAACAAAGTTTTGAGGCCAAAATAGCCAATGATAAGGGACATTTTCATAAAATATATGGTTTATCAAAGGGGAAGCTTAGTTTTTCTCTAGTTGCAGATTGTTACTACCTTTCTACACCACTACTCTGCATGGCAGAACCGATGGAAATAAGATCAGCTAAGCATATCACCTAGAATTATCTCTTAGTACATGAGGGAAAATCCCACAATGCCCTTATTTTTAGCTTAAAAACATTGGTTGAGCACACTCTATATAAAGGAGCCAATCTTGGCTTAACAAGATAGGCCTATAGAGACATTTTCTATCTTATTTCAGCTAGCTTTAAAAACCTTCGATAACCTTCAAACCCAAAAACACTCCCACAAACACTATTTATTGACCCTTAGTTTAGCCAAAAACGTAATTCTCGTAGCTCCTCTAAAACCCAACCAGAAAACCTTCAAAAACCTGAGCTTTAAGAACTATCACCTTTAAAACTACTCTCCATCAACATTATAACAAAAAAAGCTTATCTCTTCATCTTTTTCTTGCTAAACAATAGCAAAGAGAGGGAAACAACTAAGTTTGAAGTCATTATTCCAAATCAAGAGGAAACTTCAAGGCTTTTTGGTATATTTTCTCTACCTTGCTCCATTTATTTTTGTTTTCATCATTTATAATATTTGAAGGAGTCGTTCATGATGCCATGACCATTCTAGGGTTCTCATGCATTATTTGGCCTTGGTTATGGTAGTTTTAAGGCAGTGATGATCTTTTTCAGTGCTTTAATTATGCTTGAGTGATCGAACATGCTTTTTATCATTTTTGCTATCAAAATAGCCTCTATCCATGCATCTTTGACCTGTGTCATCCACCATCACATGCTGAACACATGCTTGAATCTTTATCCTAGCATGTTTTTAAACATATTCATGCATTTCCTTGCATTTTAATGAGTTCCATGGCATAAATGTGCTATCTTAAACATCCCAACATGCTTTTTTTGTTTAAAAATGGTCCTGTCATCATTCATAGCATGATCTTTGATGTCATCTCTATGCATCCTATTTGTCACCTCCTTGCATTTTTGTCATATTTTCTAATTGTTTGAATATGTTATTTGTGTTTCTCATTATATATATATATATTGTATTATGTTTATAACATTCTGTCAAAAATGTTTTCTAATTTGAAAAGCCTAATGTTCAAAATGAAACCCTAAGTTAAGTTTATGATACCTCAAATAGATGGGACTACCACAGATTTAATGTTTTCAGAAAATTGATCATTCAATCTTGGAGACAAATTAAATCTTTCAAGTCTGGATTTATAATGACATAAGTTCAATAATATTTTTTTTCAAACAAAAATGATCTTTTTAGTTGATAAAAAAATACTAAGCCTTGATCTTGAGTTTAACACTTTTATTTGTGGAATGGTCAACGGATTGTTTCATTATCCTAAACTAATCTAGGATTGTAGAATGAACTCGTAATGCCTATGTCAATCTTTCCTTTATGTCGTGGATGTTTGGATGTCTATGACTAAAGTTTGACCCCAAGAAACTAAAAAAAATTAAGTTATCCTTGTTTTGGCTCTGGCAGCACCATAGTCTGCATTCAAAAAAATATTTTTTACCATAAATGATTTGTCTAGAATTTTTTGATATTTTTTCCTTTAATGGGCATAGTATAATCTTTCTAAAAATGTTTTGTTTGCCCCGGATCATCTCAGATGAGGGAATTATTATTTTTTAGCCGATCAGATGATTTTTCTATATTATTTAAATATTTTCTTAGAAAATTCACAAAAATTAACTTTTCAGAATGGTATTGTTTATGATGTAAAAACTCTGGACAAGTCTAGAATGATTTTTCAAAGTCCATCATGCCCTTCCCCTTATACATGTTGCCAAAATTGAAATGAGCCTAGCTTTAAAAATTAATTCTGCATAGAAAGTGATTTTCTATGATTTTTTAAATATTTTTATATTAATCCTGATCAAGTTATTTCAAACGATATATAGTTTACCCCCTGAAGCCTTCAGGTAAGCCCAGAATAAATTCTGGGAGAGAGATAATGCGATGCTATACCTTATTTTTTTTTAGAATTAAAATTAACCTAGTCTTTTGAATCACCATCATCGAGACATTGAAACTCTTCAAAATGCATCCGATTGGCTCCCCCATAACACAAGCCCTTTAGGCTCTGATCATGGCTTAAAACAAAAATATATTTTATTCAAATCCTTGATTTCCCATTTTGAAAATGCCTTTGTCTCCAAAATATCCCTTTTCTTTTAAATTATCAAAATTTTCATTCTTAGGGATACTCCAAACTCATCTCTTTGAAAGGATACTCTAACCCTTTTTTCACTAAAAAAACATGAATTTTCACTTTTTGATTTATTTGAAAATCCTAGTTATTTTTCCTAAATCATAAAAGATATTCATTCCTGGGAAAACTCTAACCCTATCACTTCGAGGGGTACTCCAACCTTATTTTCCATTAAAAAACTTGAATTTTCTATTTTGGATTTATTCAAGATTTCTAATTATTTTTCTTAAATCATAAAAAATTTTCAATCTCGGGGATAGTCCAACCTTAACACTATGAGAGGATACTCTAACCTCATTTTCCACTAGAAACTTGAATTTTTCTTTTAGATTTATTTGAAATTCCTAATTTTTTAAAATATCAAAATCTTTGTCTTTGGGGACATTTCAACCCCACCTTTCCTAGGGGATACTCCAACCTTACTTTTATCTAAAGATCCCAAAATTTTTTCCTTTCCAGATACTCTGGATTATTTTAACAAAAACCTTTTTTGCCTTCTTAACTTACCACTAAATCCAAACATGTCTCAAACTTGTCATTTCCATTATTCTTTAGTAATCAAAGACAATTATGAGATACATTTTGATTATCCCTCTTTTTTACATTTTTATGTGTGATTATTTTTCTGTGATATTATTATTTTCCTTTTCATCTTAATAATACATTTCCTTTCTGTGGTGACCAACGTGAATTCATATTTAGAAATTATTTTAAAAATTTTGTCAGGTAATGTTCCATGTCGATATCTCTCCAGTGCTTAACACAAAATATCCGAATTTTTAAAATTTAATCCAAAAATTATTTTCATCAAAAAATCCCTATGCTCTTTATACTTTTGCAGTGCATAAGTGATAAAATTTTTTTATCAAAACCTGGATTTACAATTTTTGCAAAAGTTCATGCATTAAAGTGGATTCTATCTAAATAATGATAAAACATAATCAATTAGTGCCAAATTAAAGGAAGATGTAGTTAACGAGTAATGATTTCAAGCATTGTGATGGTGCTAATCCTTTCCGATGTTTAACTAATTCCTAAACCTAACCATGAATCTCTAGACCTTGCAAACGTTGAAATCAATGTTTTATGTTTCATAACTCAAGATATTATTTTCAATAGGCATCTGATCATGCTTAGCCCGAAATGGTTGGTGGTGACCTTAAATTTATGGTTACTTCATGGTGACTTTTTAAGACTAATTGGATAAATGATTCATTTGATAGTTTCTCTCCCTTTCATATTATCATGCCTAATCTAAATCCCGACCAAGGGATAACTAATAGGCTTAAACCGAACATCATATATCTTAGGTCAAGCTTGTTTCCCCTTCTGATCGTCCAAAGTAACCAAAAAAATGTAAAAAGAGGTACATATGATAGCTTGGCGACTCTTCTAGGGGTCATTTAGAAAGTTAAGACTATGACTAGCTATATCTCTCTTGGTTCTTGACTTTTTTAAACTCCATCGTTATTTGCTTATAATCTTCTTTTACCTTTATCTACTAACTTTTTACCTTTTGTGACTTTTGCCTTAAAATTGCCAGGGACTATTTTATTCTTGAATAAATATTGACTCAAATAAATGTGGTAATATAAGAGTAAAAGAAAAGGTTTGGTTGTTTCCCTAACACACACTATACATTTGTATGTGCATTATATTCCTACTAAACACCATGGCAAAGTTACAATCCTAATTACTAGGAAGAAGTGAGCCATCTGCCTTTCTGACTATCCCTCTACATTGGTATAGCAAGAGCTTTTGGGGTGTAAATTACTTATATCTCTGGTGAGTACCCCTTTATATTTATAGAGGAAAATATATCCATCTAATCGAACATGTTTCGCTAAACCATGATAGGCCAAGGATCGAGGTGCCTTAGCTATCCTTACTAGATGGAAGAGCAATTTAAATATCAATTTAGGCATCCATTCAACCTATATAGAGAACCTTATAAGCCAAACCATGTCAAACCATACCAAAGTGCTACTAGAATAACCTGAAGAATATGGTCACTTGGGAAAATACTTCTTACCTTACTTCTATACATCATGTTATGCAGGTGATAATAAGCATTGTCGCCTACATTTGTTATTTTATTTCATGGTCATTTTAGGGTATGTCGTTATGTTCTATGGCTAACCTTTTTTAGCAAGTGGGTGGTAACAAGAGAATACTACCAATAGTGCCCTATACCATCATAAAAATAGTCATTTCTAACAAAAATAAGCCATCATGCTATCCAAATGATGACTTAGCACATACGTGTCATAAGCGATGATGAATAAACGTTGCCATTTAATTGTCTAATCCTGTTCTTATAAGGTACAATGATACTTGCTGAAGGTTTAACCCTAACATGTCATTATACTGTCTGTTTGTTATCAATTGGAGCATTTGCCTCTAAGCATCATACCACTTATTATTGAGGCAATTTTAGTGGTGCATTTTTGTTGCCATTTTTTATATATAACCTTATTTTCATGATTATTACTTAATGCAGTCACTAAATTTTTTCCTTTTTATTCTTTTTTTTTGCATGCATCATTTCATCATCATCATAATCATTATGGGATAATTAGCTAATGGTTTAGTGCTGATGAAGGTTCAGATCTAAAGCCTTTCGAGGAAGTTTTAGCATGGTCTGAGCGTCGATGCATGAAGATAAGGATGTTCTCAAACATGGGTATGTCTCAAAGATGCATGAAAGGGTTAAGATAGGGTACCATCAGAATGCTTGCAAGATCTGAAGTATGTATAGGCCACTTAAGATAATATCGAGAGGAATTATTCATGAAAAGATACAAAGACAGCCTTTTTACTATAGGTCTATTTGGAGTTAGTCTGTTGTAAGCGAAATCTTAGTTTTGGAACCTCGAATATTGATGTTTCACTATCAATCATAAAGATATGGTGTCCATAATTGATGATTACGCTGTGTTACTCAATATTGTAAAGGATAAGACTGATAAAATATACTGTAAGGCTTTTGCATCCTCTAACTTTCAAGAAAAGATTAACTAAGATTCTCAGGTCAATAGAGTCTTGAATCAAGGATCGTATCAAGACAAAGGGAAACATTGAGTGCATTTCATGGGCTAGTTTGAAAAAAGCAATGGCGAGTACCATTGATATCCAAAAGGTTCAAGATATCTATGCTTTGGCGATATTTGGTCTAGTCATATTTCAAACAAAGTTAGGATACGTTGATGCTAAGGTGGCAGATCTTTTTTCTTGATTATGCTAAAACTATTTAAGCTCTTAGTTTTTTTAAAAGAATGAGTATGGCTAGCTTAATTAGATGTGCACCATTTCTCCATATATGGCCTCGTCAGTCACTTTTATCTAGAAATAAGGATGTCATTCAACTTACCTAACTTTAACCCCATCTCTAAGATCCTTGAGAAGGAATAGGCCTAAGATAAGTTTGAAGAGTAATAGATCTAAAAATTTTTGAAACTTTAAACAAGAAGAGGTGACAAAAAAGGCCTTTTGGTCTTCACCAAAGATAATCATATACGGATGTGAAGATTACAATTGTGTGCCACTCATGGGATTATAGGGAAGCATTAGTCTTGTACCTATCCTAGTCCTATGACAATTTTAGTGTCAATAATTTATTCCCTTTGTCCAAGACCTTGAACAATAGGATTTCAATTATAGTGAGCATGATTACAAGTCGAAAGTTCATATAACTTCCATGCTTGGAGACAAACTTGTTGCATAAATAGGTATTAAAGAGGAAGTAGTATGAACACAAGATATGATGAGTGAAGGATTTGTTGCATCAATGACTTGTTACCAATTTCTACTATTGGAATGTCACAATTGGGTGATGAACTTCCCTCTTAGATCAAATTGTTCAAGCATGAGTTCGAACAAGAAAAAGAAGAAAAGTGTCAATTAGAAATAGACCTCAACCTCTAAGTTGGCAAGGTAAACCAGGCCGTCAAAGAGGAAAATCACTTAAAAGAGGATCTTCAGAGTTTAGAAAAACTATATAGCTCTTAGCAAAGCAAGCAAATCTTTGTGCCTTGGTAAGTTGTTAGTTGAGTGGAAAATAAAAATTTTTACCCTAAAAAAGGAACTAAATTAGTGTAAAAAAAAACCTAGGTTTAATAGAGAAAAGCTTATTAGAACCTATGCCCTTACATTAACTTACCAAAAAAAGAATAGATGGCTAAAAGCTTGAATCTAGGATCTGAAAGCAAATTAGGTTGAAAATGGGACTCTAACATTAAAAATTCAAGATTTAGACTTTTTTCAAGCTCATGTAGATCAGGTTGATAAATTAGTAAAAGCCTCCAAACAACCAGAGTAAGAATGGCTCTAAATGGTTGATCATGCTTGCCAAAATTATCAAGACTGTCATTGTCATTTCAACAAGTAGACTCAAGTAGCCTAGTTGGAAGCCAAAACATGATGGAAGTAGCCTGATATGTGACACATGACATCTTAACCATCGAAAACCATGAATAATAATTGTTATATTTGATGGAACATGTGATCAGATATTGTAATCGTGTCAAGAATTTTCAAATGTAATTAGCTGTAATTGGGATTTTTTTATGTTAATGAAAGATCTTACTGATGAAGCTGCTTTTTAAGTTTGTTTATCCTACATGCATTTGCATGGCTATTCTAATCCTTTTACTACTTTATGCATTGATGTTAATTGTCATCTAATTGCATACTTATCTTCATCTTATCAAACATGCTAACGTCACATAATAAAAGTCTAATCCAATAATAATCTAAAGTGAAATGCTATAAAACATGGAACCTATAATTTGTCATCAGTATAGCACTCGCAGTTATCAGAAAGTGCTGGAATATGATCACTAAGCCTATATTAAGAGACTTGAACTCATTGTAGGGAGTCTTAAGAGCAATCACTCCATAAAAATGAAGAAGTCTAAGCTTAGATTATGGAATAAACTAAGCTATACATCGAGGCTTTAAAGGAAAAAGGGAAAATAAGAATAGTTAATACGGGTAATGAACTGGCTAATCTCGAGAGTAACTTAAATGGTGGTACTAGAGCCATCAATGCTCAGGAAAAAGAATTGCATGGATAGTATCCTTTGGTAGCAAATATCCTATTAATGCAAGTATTCATTTACATTAACCTTATAGCAGCATCTCATCTGGTCCAAGGATTTCAAGGTGTGGGTTCTTCCCTGATAAGGTTTATAGTACTAGATCTTGATGAGCAAATGGAATAAGAAAAAGCAAAAAGGTCATAAAAAATGATGAAGGCATAGTCAGGGCACCAGTCACTAGAAAAGTATCTTCGAGCTATCAAAGAAAATGACATTTGGGATTATAGACGTAAAATCTTTGGGACTGTTTTCTAGTCTCATCATCTCATTTATATTCAAAGTGCTAGATTTTGAAAATTATAATGAGACTACAAACCCCATGGCACACTTTCGTATGTACTGTTTAAGATAGTCGAGTATAAAGAGAACAAAAAGCTACTAATTTATTGCTTTTAGGATGGTCTGCCTAAGGCAGCTATTTGTTGGTATATAGGGCTTGATCTTGTAAGAATTCAGATATGGGCATATTTGGCTTGCACTTTGCTTGATCAATATAAGCACATATCCGACTGGGCCCTGTAACATCTTGTTAACCTTGAATTTAGTTTTGATATAACCAACAAACTTAAGTTAAATTAATATACGACCTTGTACTTATGTTTA
>JBBYHO010000020.1:5801421-5859161 GCA_038382025.1 Adansonia gregorii | reverse complement strand
TCGATACATTCCTTTACAAAATGCATATTTGGGTCCTGGCATGGTCCAGTATCGATACATGAGTTCCTATATCGATATAGAGGCTTTTGTATCGATACAGCTACATGTTGTATCGATACAGATGAGGACATTTCAAATTTTTGGCATGTTGGAGCATGTATCGATACATTAGACCCATGTATCGATACATTCAAGTAAAATTATGAATTTTCTCATATCCTTCCATGTATCGATACATTCAAGTAAAATTATGAATTTTCTCATATCCTTTCTCCTTGGATACCTCGCACTACGTCCTTTGATGCTACATCTTTGTATTTACCTTTGATATGATCCCTAGACCTTCTTGACATCCTTAAGTCGCTCAGGGATCATCATCCCCTCTTACGTCCATGCTCCAGATTGCTAAAAATTAGCCCGGACAAAATAAGGTGTCTACACTCACAAGAATAATCAACTATATTTTTTATTTTTTGCTTACAAGTTTATTCCTTTTGTTTCTATTGGAATGTTATCCTCTCACTATACTAGAATAATTAGCTTCAGCATATATAAAGCCAAGCTCAAGTTGATGTCCATCATACATAATTATGACTACTTTGTATATGTGCTTTACATTTAGTTGTACTGCGTCATATATCTAGTTATAGTGAGTCGTATATCTAGTTATAGTGAGTTGTACATTTAATTATAGGAAGTCATACATTTAGTAATTATATTTTTAAATAAAATATATTATTATGATATTTTTATAATGTTGTTATTATTTTATATATGTATTATATAATATATAATAAATATTTTATATTATTTTAAATTTATAAAAAATAATTTAGATTTAACATTAAATATTTTGTAATTTTTATTATTTTTAACTAGTTTTTCAAAATTTAATATAAAATATTTTTTATATTATATTATATATTATTTTTAATTATTTAAAAAGTAAAGTAATTTAATATTAAATATTTTTTAAAATTTTTATTATTTTTATATTAATCCAGTATTTAATATAATTTGATATTATTTTATAATTCAAGATTTAATATAATATTTTTAATATATATAATTAATATGTAATATATATAATTATATATGTTATATATAATTTGTGGGTTGATTCCCAACATATATAATATTATAATATAGAATATATGTCATATAATATATTATATATAGCGTATATAATATATAATATATATATATAATATATGTTAATTTGATATTTACTATAAAATTTATTTTTATTTTTTATTATTTGTAAATGGTAATATATATCAAATTTAATTTGTTAATTTTTAAAATCGAATCAAATTAAAATTAAAATTATAGTATTTAATTAAATTATATTTTATTTGAAACTTATTGAAAAATATAAAGTAAAATAAATAAATAAATATTATTTTAAAAAATATATTTACATTGTGATATGCATGCTTTAAATTAAAGTTAATTGATTGGCAAACAAAAAATTAAAGTTCTTTTTTTAATATTAATGTAAAATATGTGATTTCATCTTTTTTTATTAAATTAGAATTTTTTATTTAATGTTTCATTTTGTGTAGTAATTGCTTCACTCCCTAAAGTTTTAATCTAATCTCACAAAACTATGAAACATGCACATAATATACTAATATGCGGCTATATGGATCCATATGATATGAAATTATGAATTATATTATGAATAATATTATTGTTGGAATGAAATTACTGTGTAGTAAGTCAAATACAACAACATATAATTTTGTAATTTAAATTTTAAAATCTGATTATCATAATGATGTGTTGTGACCATTAGGATATCATCATTGATTAAAAATAAGTTTAAAAATAAACTTTTGCAAAATCATGAGATGTCAAGTATCGGACCGAGGCCCAAAAAATTTTAAACTTATTTTAGCTGTTGACCTAGTCATCTCATATTGCGCATATACTATTCATAATTAAGAAAAAATAAAAAAATATTTTTACTTACTATTTATATATTTTATAATTAAATTTAAATAAAAATATTTTTTAATTATTAAATATTAATTTGGATCGAGCTAGACATATTTCGATTGATGAAAGACCTATCAAGCCAAGTCGGGTAGGTGACACAATCCATGGATAGGTTTAATTATGAGAAAGTCACTACTAAAATTTTAAGGTGTGATTGTTTACTTATAAAATTTATCTTTCGAAAAAAAAATTCTAAAATTAATTAAGTTTCTTAATAAAGACAACTTTTTAAATATGCATTAAAACTAGGTAACAAAAGAATGCGAAAGCCAACTACACATGGAGAACCACAACATTTATAAATCAGCACCAATTAATTATATATTTTCTTTGTTTTGATGTACAATGATTTTAATTGTTAGCATTTAAACATTAATTTCCCTAATCAAATAATGTAATCAATTTCGAAAAATCATTTGAGAGAGGAGTAAACACTGAATTTGTTTCAGATTTTTATCAGGATTATAAACAAATTTAAAAGTCCATTCTTTTTAGGCCTCAAATGTAATTGGATCATTTTATTGCTAATATTTCCTGCATCACACATTTGCAGCACCTAACAACATTGCAAAAAAGTTTTTGTTATTAAATGTAAAAACTCTTGTTAAAGAGACAAAAAAAGGTATCCAGTTTTGGTTGTTTATTTCTATATCTTCTAACTGTAAAGGAAGGTTATCCCTTAATTCATCAATCGAGGGGTAATTTAAAAATAAAGGTAAATTAAGGGATAATTTTAGCAATACTTAATTAATTGAGGTTTTTAAAAGTCAATTATAGAGGGTAATTATGGCATATGCATAAATTTTTATATGTCAATGATTTGTATTTTATAGACTGTAACACATTATGCATTTGTATCATGTAATTGTTATTTTTTGCATTATATTATGTATTAGTTATATTTTCATATCGTATTTGCAATGTGTCTAAAATTACATATCTAAATGGCATTACTCAAACAACTTCGAATTTTGAGTTATTTTTGTTTATATAAATTTTGGCTCATTAGTGTTAATGTTACGGTTATATTATTGTTTTAGGTCATATGGTGTTTTAGTTAGTTTTCCATATCATATTTGTTGTGACACTATTCAACCTATTTTTTGTCATCTATCATATAATGATTGCCTTTTCGTTTTTTGAGATATAACGTCACATCGATTTTTGGTTTATATTATTGAATAAAAAATAATTCTACTGATAAATTGTAGATAAAAGTTAAAATATAAATTAATAATACGATAGGTTGTTGTAAGTATTTTAGTTAATTTTAGTTATTAAATCAAAAGACAAAAAGATTAAATAAAAGCTACGTTAGAGGATGTTATAAATTATAAGTTCTTGTATGATAATTGTTAAGTTTATAATTTTATTAATTTTTTATCTTTTAATGTGCATATAAATGATGTATATGAATATAATTTAAATGAATTAAATTTTGATATCCATTTAATTTTTTTACATATAATATATAATTAAATTTGCATATTGAAGTAGTTGTATTAGTTTATATTTATAACTTACTCTAAAAGTTGTCCTCAAGTGGAGATTCAATTTTAACTCTAAATTTTTATTATTTTTTATGTTGTAATCATGTTTAATGTATTATCAATGATAATAAATATAAAGCATGTTAGGATTTAAGCACCAATATTAATATGAATTCAAATACTACTAGCACCTAGAAAACAATATATGGTATAAAGTGTTGCGCTAAAAATTGACATTTTTCTTTGGTGAGGAAAAAAAATTAATCTATACCAATAATAAAGTTGTCCCCAAATCATGGGTTGCTCAATTTGGAAGTTGGATATATAGAATTTAAAACAACTAAGCCTTGTTTTACATTTGTCTTAGGAGGTTAGTTTGAGTAAATAATTATAAGACTTAGGTTGGTTTTGCCTATTTAGTCATTCAAGTTAAAAGGTTCATTTAATTAAATTAAGTTCATTATGTAACTTATTTTTATTTGTAATTTTTTTCTTTTATTCTTTTTCTAATGAAAAAATGAATGTATTCATGTCATGTTGTAGACATCTAATTTCATACGGATCCTCTTTTTCTTTTTCAATAATCCTCAATAACTGAGATTGAGGACTAAATGGTAACGTTCATTGGGAATGATCTTTTTCATATGAATCAGACATTCTCAAAGCCTTTTTATTCATAGTTAAATGGGAGCAAGTTCACGTGATAAAAAAGAATCACATTTTAATCTCTAACTTCTGATATATAGGATGAATATTTGAGAGAAATGTCATTTTTTGTCTTTTCTTGTCAAAATTTTGAGAATTTATTTCTAAGAATGATATCGCGATCAAATTTTTCACTTTTAAGAATTTTTAAAGAATTTTGCATTAAACTTAGAAGTTGATTGTCATATAATTATACCGATACTTGTACGGTATTTATGTTAATATGTACTCCAAAAAATAAAAAATATTCAAGGAAAAATTTATATTGGGATTTTATACCATAGGGAGTCAGGTTGTTCATTTTTGTCATATTTTGAATTTTTCATAGTATTGTGAGTTTTATACTCGTAAAATTTTCCTAATAAAATTATTTCGAGATCCACTTCTCATCTATACCATTCTGTCAATTAATATTTTGGGTAATAGGTTTTATTTAATTCAATTTTATATAAATTTTAATGCATTCTTTAAAATTTTCTTGGTTTTGAAATACGAGCTTTCCTTTATCTATAAAATTTCAAGATGGAATTTTCTAAAGTTTTCAACTTCAAAATTCTTTTAAATTTGCATTTAATTACTATTAAATCAGTTTTTTCAAAATTCATTTTATTTTAAAAGTTTTACATTTTCTTTCCATTTTCAAAATACGAGGTTTTTTACTTCGTAAATTTTTTCTAAGATCTTTCTTAGTTTATAATTTTTTAAAATTCTTCAAGTATTATTATTTAATTCATATTAAATGAGTTTAAGAAATTTTTTTTTATTTTATCAGTTTTGTCTTTTAAAATTCTCTTGTTTTTTAAATACAGAGTTTTTGTACTTCATAATCTTTTAAGAGAGTTTTTCTAAGTTTATAATTTCAATATTCATTAAATATTATTATTTAATCCATATTAAACCAGTTTTGAAAATTTTAATTTATTTTATGATTTTTAAAATTTTTCGTATAGGAAAGTTTTTTTCGATAAGGTTTTTTTCTTGTATAATTTTACGAGTTTTGGAATTTCAATCAGTTTTTTTTTTTCATTTTAAAACTTTATTTATAATTACCAATTATTAATTTTCTATTTTATTATTATTATTATTATTTTAGTTATTAGTTATTTCTTACTAGTTTCATAGAAACTAGTCTAGTTAGTCTTCAACTTTTCCCCTAGCTAATTTGGTTGGTTTCTAATTACCAATTACATGATATTTTCTAGGCAATCATGATAATATTTTTTTGAATGACCCTTGATTGTTTGTCAAATTAATGCAAATCTCACCTTATATGCTAATTATGACAAAAATATAATAAAATAAATAAATAAATTTTTTTTCTTTTCTTCTCTTAGAGTTTCGGCCAAGAGGATTTGGGTATTTTCTTGGCCGAACCTCCCCCTTTTATGAAGTGGGAGGACGTGTTTTCATGGGGGTTTTTTGACTAGAGAAAGAAAAAAAAGGAGAGTTTGAAAGAAAAAAACACTAAAAATTTACATTTTTACTTAATTTTTCAAGTTTTTCTTAAGGTATCACACTTATTTTCTCTTCTTTTCTTCATTTTGATTCATTTTCATCATTATTCATAAGCCAAAATCATGTTGAAGCTCATGGATTCTCATCCATGTTGAAAGGCTAAACATGATGGCTTTAAAAAAAAATTTTGGTATTTTTTTTGTTGTTATTTTTTTAACTAAATCTTGAGTGTGTGCATACATATATATAATATTATTCTTGTTAATATGCTTTTGATTTTTTTTTTTGTATTTATGTTGATGATTCTTTCATGCTATTGTGATGTTTATATGTTGATTAGAATAATATTATATTTAGTTTATGATTGTACTTTGATTAAGCTTGATAATAATCATTTTTGCTTATTTTCATGATTTTTTATGTCAAAGCATGTATGTGTTTCATGTTTTTCACCTTGGCCGAATCTTATTGGAATTGTTCATGATTATTTTGTGCTTATTTTTATTTTTATTTTTATTTCATGATTTTTAGATTATTTTGTAATATTAGTAAACATAGAGACTAAATTATAAATTTTGTAAAAGCTTCTTTTTGATATTTTTGGCTTGGTTGAGAGCTTTGTAAGCCATGAGATTTCTGACTTGTGCATTTGTAGACATGATTTAGACATTTCTAACATTTTAGGGGGTTATTTTATAATTTTAGGAAATTTAAGGACTAAGTTGGAAAAATGAAAAATTATGCTTTATGGCTAAAAGTGTTTGGCCGAACCATTTTACACATTTTTGCCATTTTTTTGGGTGATTCTTTGCTGGTTTAATGATTTTTATGATGTTTTGTTATATCTTATTATATAAAGGCCAAAAATATAATTTTACAAAGTTTACGATTATTTTGTAAATTCTAGAAATGTACTTTTTTAGCCCAAAGTGTTTGGCCAAATCTTTGTTGGTATTTTGCTAATTTTTCATACATGTTTGCATGTTATTTTTTTTTATTTTTTTAGGTTATTTTATTATGTAGGGACTAAAATGAAAATTTATAAAAGTGAAGGGACAAAATAGCAAATTTTCATATTTAGGGGGGTAAAACGGACGTTTTACCAGTTTTAAAGATTTCTATTATTTGATGGCCTTTCGTAGGGATATAGAAATTTTTAAAACTTTTCGTATTTGTTCAGCCTTCTGAAGGATACGAAATGTAAGTTTTAAAAATTTAGGGGCTTGATTGTAAATTTTGTATTTTAAGTCAAACTTAAGATTTTAGCTTTTCCATTTAGACTAAATTAATCTACTTTTCATCATTTAAGGTCATTTTAAGGTCTATTAGGGTTATCGAGATATTTTTACGTTAAAAGTATACCCTAAGGGCATTTTCATAATTTTCTCACTAAGATACTTTTATGCTAAAGGTGAATGTTTAATATTCATTTAGTCTTCTAAGGTCGTTTTAGTGTCCATTAAGGGTATCAGGATACTTTCATGTCAAAGGAATACCTCAAGGGCATTTTCATAATTTTCTTTATCAGGATGCTTTTATGCGATATGTGAATGTTTAGGATTCATTCGACCTTCCAAGGTTATTTTAGTGTCAATTAGGGTACCAAGTTACTTTCACGTTAAAGGTATACTCTAGAGGCATTTTCATAATTTTGTTCATCGGGGTGCTTTTATGCCAAAGGTGAATGTTTAGGATTCATTTAACCATCCAAGGTCATTTTATTGTCCACTAGGAGTGCCGTGATACTTTCACATCGAAGGTATACCAAAGGGTATTTTTGTAATTTTTCTCATTGGGATGCTTTTATGCCAAAGGTGAATATTTAGGATTCATTCGGCCTTCCAAGGTCATTTTAGTGTCCATTAGGAGTACCGGGATACTTTTATGTCGAAGGTATACCTTGGGAGCATTTTTGTAATTTTTTTCATTGGCATGCTTTTATGCCAAAGGTGAATGTTTAGGATTCATTTAACCATCCAAGGTCATTTTAGTGTCCACTAGGAGGGCCGTGATACTTTCACATCGAAGGTATACCAAAGGGCATTTTTGTAATTTTTCTCATTGGGATGCTTTTATGCCAAAGGTGAATATTTGGGATTCATTCGACCTTCCAAGGTCATTTTAGTGTCCATTAGAGGTACCGAGATACTTTTATGTCGAAGGTATATCATAGGGGCATTTTTGTAATTTTTTTCACTAAGATGCTTTTATGTCAAAGGTGATGTTTAGGATTCATTCAACCTTCCAAGGTCTTTTTAGTGTTCATTAGGGGTATTGGGTTACTTTCATGTCGAAGGCATACCCAAGGCATTTTTGTAATTTTTCTCACCGAGATACTTTTATGCCAAAGGTGAATGTCTAGTATTCATTTGACCTTCCAAGGTCATTTTAGCATCTATTAGGGGTACCGAGGTACTTTCATGTTGAAGGTATATCCTAGAGGTATTTTTGTAATTTTCTGCACCAAGATGCTTTTATGCCAAAGGCAAATGTTTAAGATTTATTTAGCCTTTTAAGGTCATTTTTAGGATCTGTTAGGGGTATTAGGATACTTTCACACTGAAGATATACCCTAAGGGCAGTTTGGTAATTTGCTAGAACCAAGTCTTATGCGATTACAAGGATATTTTCGTGTCTAAGGAACACATTAGGAATAAGTTCATCATTTTAGATTGTTATTGAGTTTTAGGAAGTTTCATAAATATTTTCAATAAAATATAATTTTTTTAAGAAAATTAAGGCAATGTCTCTAAGTTAAAATAATACGAAGAATTTCTCAAAAAATATAAGAGAGGTTCTATGGATTATTTTGATATCGAGATATCCTTTTCAAAATGAAAATTGAGATTTTATAAATTTTAAAAAAATAATAATAAAACTTTTTGCATTCCTCTGGCCCTCCACCGAGGTGCAAAAGATATTTTTAATTTTAAAACATTTTGTGTTCCTCTAGTTTTTCGTTGGGATATAAAGGAGAATAATAAAAAGCTTTTGTGTTCCATTAGTCTTTCGATGAACTACACAAAAGATTTTGACTTCCAAAACTCTAAAAATTTGATTTTCCGAACACAAAATAATAAATTTATTTTAAAAATTATTATTTCAGGAATCTATAATTAAATGCCATATGTTGAAATCAAATAAAAATTAAGATTCAAGTTAACACAAAATTAATAAGGTACTGATTTTCGGGCATCACAAGAGTGTTGATCCTTACTTGTGATTATAATCGACTCTCAAACCCTTTTATATGATCTCTGGTATGATCGCAAGCCTTGGAGTTTGTATTCTAAGGTTTCGTAACCCTCAAAGTACAAACTTCTGTAGGTGACCAATCTCACATAGCCCAAATAGATTGGCGGCGACTCTAAATAAATAGTCATTTTGTAATGACTATTTAAGGTTAAGTGGAGTGAGCAATTCCTCTTGACCACCTGGTCCTTAAAATAAAAAAATGTCAATAATGATATGGCCTATAGAAATAAGAGAATATAAAATAATGATAAATTTAACAAATATAGGAGTGAAGTCCATTTAGGTCGTGCTTGGTTAGGATTCGTATCTAGCGACTCCACTGGGGATTGCTAGAGAGGCGGGCCTAAAATTAATTCCATGTTAACTAAATTTTGATTAATTTGGTTAACTATGATTCTCAATATTTTCAAAATAAATTTTTTTCATTATATTTTTTAATTATAAATTCTTGTATATATTCTTCATATTTTTCACTAACCTTTTTGTTTCCTTTGCAGCATTATTTCTGGGGGAGTTTAGGATAGGGTTTTTTATTTTTGAAAATGTCATGTCGTAAAAGGTAAATTATTCCCCCCTACACACACTGTGCACATGCATATGCATTAGATTCTTTTCCATGAATAAGAAAAGGGCATAGGTACCCATTATTTTAGGAGGGGTGAAGTGGCTTTACCTTATGAGGTGTTAACCTCTGTCTGGGCCAGTGAAAAGCCTACCGAGTGTAAATTCATACTCTTGCTTGAGGTGTTAGCCTCCTATTGGGCATGGAAGATACTCCCAATTGAATTTAACCGTTTCTAACATAGACCTGAATGGGTAATGATAAGGGTACCTCATCAATTTTTTCAGACTCAGGGAGCAATTTGAGAACATATTTAGATGTTTAATCTAAACTTCATGTAATGAACCGTAAGAGCCTTATCTAGTTAGAGCCATGCTTGGTTCTAGAGGATACTAAATTAGGTACACAGAAGGGAACGCTTCTAACCCTCTACTCTTATAATTTGATTTTCTTGATATTGATACATGTATGTTGTGTTATTATGATACATTTTATTTCTCACATTAATTTGTTATATTATGAAGGATTTTTCTTAATTTTTGGCATGATATCCATATTCCATGGAAATTATAAATTCATTCATGCATCTACAAACTTCACATTTTTATATGTTCATGCATTCATAATTTTTGTAATGTACTAATTTGTTTCATTTATTGTATTTTAAGGATCAAGACAGTGATGATCTAAAGGCAAGGTTCTACACGTAAGAGTTCCCCTAAGTAGGATTTGATCATGAAGTTCGTGGAATGAGAAATCTGCTCAATAGAATGATAAATATGGTTAAGGGTTTATATGGGATAAAAAAGAAGAAAAGAAAAAAAAAGACCACATTATTGGAAGTATTAGAATATAAAGGCAGTGAAATGATTTCAAAGATAATTTTTTTGGCTACTTGCCAAATTTTTTAAATATAAGAGTTAAAAAAATGATTGAAAAAATGAATTATTAGGGTTTGCAAAAATCCCTTAGAAACATTAGCATAGTTAGGAAAATGTAGTCCTTGCAATATCATTTCTTTTTGTTACTTTGCTTTTAAATCTTGTAAATATGGCTATGCACGCCCACAATCAATGGATAAGTTAGAGAATTTTGGTCCATGAAGCAATGTTGTTGAATTATTACTCGAATTCTTTAGATTTTTGCTTTTACAATAATTTTTATATCTGGCTCTTAGTTAATTCTTTGACATCCAATTTATTACATTAAATGCTGCCCCTTTTATTCGATTATTTATTCATTCATTCATTTATTTACTCATTTATTTATTTAATTTTTTCATTCATTGACAATCATACTAGAATATCAATAAAGATTAATGTTGTCAAGATGTATAAATATTCATGCAAATTGATTTAAGTTTTTTTATATATTTTGAGGTGAGATAACAAATCATTAAATGGAAGATACCATACAACAAGAAGGAAAATGCAAGCACAAATTTTAAGTTCGATGGAACCACTCAAGATAAGGAAACTAGTTTACTAATGGTCAGAAAGTATTACCAATACTTCTGCCAAGGATCCAAGGAAGTGCAAGCTGAAATGCAACCACTTTATGGTGCTCAATATATGGAAGCTAGTCCCATATTACTTATTCATTCTGACCAAGAGGCGATAGGTAGCAGATGTGAGATGAGAAAGTAATTCTATCATAGCTAATAGGACCCTAAGAAGTTGAGAAAACAAGGAAATCCATTTAGATAGTGTCCTAGACCTTAGCATTTCATTATTTAATGACCTCAACAAAATCAGATAATCTCTGCCATTCCAACAAAACTTGGAAAACTCCCTGCCCAGGATGGTATAATTTGAGCATCAGGTTGTAACACTTTTTGTCTAAGGATTCCATCAACCAATGCATGCTGCTCAATGTGAAGATAATCTAGAGCATCAGCATGATCGATAGGAGATCACAGGCTATTGTAAATTCCAACTTGGATTACTTGGATGATTCTTTGCTATGCAATGAGCTTTTGGATTTATCCTCTCTGCTAAGGAATTTAGTAAATAGTCACATAGTGGTTGTCCTCATGGCATGATTGTGATAAAAGGAAAAAACCACACATCTTGTGGAATTCCCAATTTTGAGGACTTAGAGTTTGATGCACCTCTTAATCTTCCATTAGCTTACCTATAGTCAGCCATAAAGGAGGCCAATTTAGTGAAATCTAGGAGCGGGTGGACGAATATTAAGGTTGATTAGTATAAGGGTCATTAACCTTTTGGTAGTACACCAATCAAGGGCAATTTCTATCTTGACTTCAAAATTTTATGCATTTTCTATGAAATGAATTTTGATTTGTAAATAGTATGCATACTTCACTAACCATGAATTTTGCTCATAATGATTTCCAATTTATAGAATAATAAGAACATTTTGTAAAATTTTTCTTTGGTAGGTGATCACAATTAGGTTGAGCTCTTTCAAAAAAATCCTTCACTTCTACATATATAATTCTCCCAAACATTTAGCTATAGACCTTTCACCACTACAAACTTTCCATGCTCAAATGTTTTTTTTTATGGATTCCTTGAAGGTCTAACAAATAATTATGCTCCTAAAAGATTTAGATATAATGGTTTGACATATGTTAAAATAATGATAGTAATTTTGAGATTTCCCTTATTTTGATAATTTTTTGCCATAATTTCCATGACACTCTTCCAAATCTTCAATTCAAAAAGAATGAGAGGGAAGATAAGCCAAAATCTTTTTTTTTTGGAACAAAACCTTTTCAAGCTAATTTTTTTATACATAAGATATGAGATTCGAGATTTTTTGAAGCCAATTTGATTTTCTTTTTTAAAGGCTCAACCAGTCATTGGTTGCTATGATAATCATTTGCTTCGATAAATAGCCTCATCTTTGTCTTCAAATATGCATAATCTTCATCATTGAAGAGAGGAGGCCTTATGATTGAATGTCTTTTTTGGCCTATGCCGAAAATATCACCACTAGCCATTTTCTTGGTCTTTTGTACATCTTTGCTCACAGATGTTAAGCCTATAGGAATGAGACACAAGCTTTGATACCAATTGTTAGACCTTTTAGTGGTGAATCAAATCAAGAGGGGGTAAATTGATTTCTTAAAATTTTAGTAAATTAAAACTTTGATAAATAAAATTAAGATATCTAAATAATAAACTTTGGAGTGCAAGTTAGTAAATAAAAGTAAACAATTAAAGATAAGGGAAAGAGAAGGAAACTCAAAGATTTAGAGAGGTTCAGCCTCAATTGCCTACATCCTCTACCTACCCTCACTTACCTCAGATTTTCATAATTCACTAACTTGAATTGTCTACCTTTCAAGGATAAGGTATAACCTTTACACTGTTTATCTTTCAAGGCTAAGATAGTAACCTTTAGCCCCTATCTTTTATGGCTAAGATAGAACCCTCTCTCATTACTTTTTAAGGCTTAGTAGAAACCTTCTCTACTTTTGAATGGTTAAGTAGAAACCTCCCTTTTTTGCAAGGATTTGAGTGTAAACAAATAAAACCTCTAAAAGTTAGGTGTTTACAAGAATTTTGGCTCGAAGAAAATATGTATTTAAAGATACAAAAATGAAGAATACAAAAATAGGAAGAATTAATCCTATACAAAGATGAACTACTTAGTGAAAATGATGGCAAAGATAAAAGATTTGACTTTAAGCACAATATGGAAAAGATGAAAGATTTCACTTTAAGCACAATTCTCTTGGTTCTTCTCCTTGTTGAAGGTGTTGTAGAGGCTTCTTTATAACCTTGATCATGATTATAGTTCTTGGGGATATTTGGTGAAGGAATATAGCCGTTGGAGCCTTCAAAATGTCATTTCCCGTTGTTTCCCATGCTTCTATATCGATACAATTAAGTAGGTATCAATACTTGGTCTAGATACATGAACAGTGATTTTTGCATTTTAAGGTTCTTTAGCTACTGTCAAGTATTGTATCGATACAAACACATAGTGTATCGATACATTCACATGAAAATCAATTTTAAAGGTTTTCCATGACTTTAAAACATGTAAAACTTATCTAAAAGATGTTTTATATAAAAATATATATTAAGAACACAATTTTGAGTGCTTGAAGGAGTTAAAACACTTTCTAGTATTTTTCAAAGTTTTTACAAAATATTTCATGGAAAAATACTAATCTTAAAAATAATTAAACATAAGCTAATTAAGCTTAAGTGTTAGTTATATCAAAACTAAGATTAATTCAAAGCTAATGCAACTAACACTTTCTCTAAACCCTAATCAAGGATCACCCTCTACACTAGGGGGCAAGTTAACCAAAGCTTCAAGATTATAAGGGGCAAATTCCATTACAAAGTTACGAGAGAAACAAAGTAGATGTCATGAAGAAAATTTTAAAGATAAAAGTTTGAATTTCAAGTTCAAATATTCCAAGTGAAGAGTGAATAAAATTTCAAGTTCTTTCAAAATAAAAAACGATAAAAGTTTTAAAGAAAGAAAAATAAGAAATAAAGAAAAATGAAGAAAACAAAAGTTGCTGAAGAAAAAAAAATTGTTCATCTTAAAAGACATGCCAAAATCAACTCTTTCTGGAAAGAATCGATCCTTGATTCAATTACCTTTAAGCACTTTATTTGGGTTTATTTATCCTTTTCTTTCTAAACCCAAAATCGTTACCTACATTGCATACCTAACAAAGTCCATTTTGATCAGACATAACTATCTGGGCTGTTGGACTATTCCTAGGAAGCTTTTTAAAATTTTATCTTTTTGAATATTTTTTTTCTTTAATAACATGATGGGGTAGGCTTAAAAGCCTAAGAATTACTCCTAAATCAATAAAGATAGTCACTAATCAGAGCAAACCCATCATCCTAATTCTTTCATGACCCTAAACCTTTAAAATTTTGATAACAGAAGGTTGATCAAATGCCTTAGCATTGATTCCTTTCCAAATAACCTTTTAGAACTTTGTACCTAACGTCGAGAATTGATGCTTACCAAAAGCCTTTCAGATCAATCCTTTGAGTCTTGGTGTTTACTAGCATTAGTTTAACACTTATCAGGCTATTGTATTTGAAGATTAAAAGGATGTTCTAACTTGATTGTTTGTTTTTTAACGAATTCTTTAAATGAACATCCATCTGAATTTGGTCTTCATAAACCTTAACTTTACCATATCAATTTCTTCAAGACAAATTTTAGTAATGTCACCCATTTATGCCTCTAAATTCATTTCTCCGCCTTATTCAAAGAAGTCCCGAATGGTGATCATCCATCACAAGAAAGTTTTAACATCATGATGAAGATAACGTATCCATTAATCCTTGATATTGGAAAATCCATAGTTGAAATTGTTTTGGAATTTCATAGATTTTGATCAAAGTTTTTTCCAAGGTTAGAATAAGAAAGTGATCTCATTCCATAAAGCCTAGAGTTTTGATGAAGTATGATGTTTCTCATAATTTTGTAGAAGTAAACAAATGTGCCTTAAGTAGATATTTATCCAATTGTATAAGTTATATCATTGAATCAATGAACACTAATTTAATTTTTAATATTTAATGATTTTTCAAAAAAAATTAAACGATTCTCTACAGAAATCTATCACCTTCTCATATGATCTTGTGGTATGGTAGGTGAAGAAGGCTTTGAAGAAACTTCGATGGTGATATTCAAAGCATTCAAAAGTTTTTATCAAGGAAAATGTTTTTAAAGTTTCAATGGTGATATTCGAAGCATCCAAAAATATGTTTTGAATACTTTGATGACGATATTCGAAGCATTTAAAAAAGTTTTTATCACCCCTTCATGCAATCTTATGGCAGGGAAGATGGAGTAGGATTTAATTCAATTAAGTGTTTCATTTTGATAATTGATTAAGTCTCAAATGTCGATCAACCTTTTTACCTCTGTTGACTTGTTGACTCTGCCTTAATCAACCCTTTATCACTATTTACTCATTAACTTTGTCTCGATTAACTTTTTCTCTCTGTTAACTTGTTGACTTTGTCCTAGTCAACCCTTTTTATCTCTGTTGACTTATCATTGACCCAGTCAACCTTTTCTCCTTATTGACTTGTTGACTTTGTCCCAATTAGCCTTTTTATCTCTATTGACTTGTCAGCTTTGTCTCAGTCAACACTTTTATCCCTGTTGACTTGTTGACTTTATCCCAATCAACCTTTTCTCCCTGTTGACTCATCGGCTGTCTTAGTCAACCTTTTTATCCCTATTAACCTGTCGACTTTATTTTGGTCAACATTTTTATCCCTATTGATTTGTCGGCTTTATCCCAGTCAATCTTTTTTCTCCTTACTGACTTGTTAGCTTTGTCCTAGTCAGCTTTTTTTCTCCTTGTTGACTTGTCAACTTTGTCCCAATCAACCCTTTTTCTCCCTGTTAACTTATCGACTTTGTCCCAGTCAACCTTTTTACTCGTTGACTTATTGGTTTTATCTCGATCAATATGTTGTCTTTGTTGACTTTGTCAGTTTTATCTCGATCAATATTTTACTTTGTTAATTTGTTAATTTTATCGAGGTTAACCTTTTTATATTTGTTAACTTTGTTAGTTTTATCTCGATCAACATTTTGTCTTTATTGACTTATTGGTTTTGTCCCAGTCAACCCTTTATCTTTATTGACTTTGTCAATTTATCCTAATCAACCCTTAATTTATGTTGACTTTTTTAGTTTTATCCATGTTGACTTGTGAATTTTGTCTTGGTCAACCTTTTTATTTGTTGACTTATCGATTTTGCCTCAGTCAATTTTTTATTGATGTTGACTTGTTGATTTCATCTGTGTCAACCCTTTTTATTTGTTGACTTATAAACTTTGCCCCAGTCAACTCTTTACCCTTGTTGACTTGTAGGTTTTGCATCGGTCAACATGTTACTTCTGTTGACTTATATGGTTTTATCCCAATCAACCTCTCTCGTTTGTTGCCCAACATGATTTTGTCCCATTTAACTCCTTGTGACATAGGAATCGCCCTAGTCACTGTTTAATTTAAGATTTCTCTTTATTTTTTTAGTTTAGTTAATTTTTCAAAGCTTAACGACCCGAATAAAATTATGTCTATTTGGCCTTTGCCCTATTCTTGATTCCTAGCAACGGTCAAAGTGGGGCAACTGTAGACACCCAATTTTATCTGGGTCCCCTTTTGCTTTTTTAATAATCCTCAATATCCGAGATTGATGACTAAATGGAAACATTCATTGGGAATGATCTTTTTCACATGAATCAAACATTTTTAAAACCTTTTTATTCATAGTTAAATGGCCGCAAGTTCACTTGATAAAAAAGAATCACATTTTAATCTTTAATTTCGAATATATAGGACAAATATTTAAGGTAAAAGTTATTTTTTATCTTTTATTGTCAAAATTTTGCGAATTTATTTCCACGAACAATATCACAGTCAAATTTTTCATTTTTAGGAATTCTTAAAAAAATTTTCATTAAACTTGAAAGTTGACCATCATATAATTATACCGATACTTGCGTGGTATTTATGTTGATATGTACTCTAAAAAATCAAAAATATTCAAGGAAAAATTCATATTGGCATTTTATACCATAAGGAGTCAGGTTCTCAATTTTTATGACTAATTTTGAATTTTTCATAGTATTGCGAGTTTTGTACTAGTAAAATTTTCCTAATAAAATTATTTAGGTTTTAGATTCTCATCTATACCATTTTGTAAATTAGTATTTTGGATAACAGGTTTTATTTAATTTATTTTTATATAAATTTTAATGGATTCTTTGAAATTTTCTCGGCTTTAAAATACGAGCTTTCTTTTATCTATAAAATTTTATGATGGAATTTTGTCAAGTTTTTTCAAAATTCATTTTATTTTAAAAGTTTTACATTTTCTTTCCGTTTCCAAAATATGAGGTTTTCTACTTCGTAAATTTGTTTCTTAGATCTTTCTTAGTTTATAATTTTTAAAAATTTTTTCAAATATTATTATTTAATTCATATTAAATTAGTTAGAAAAATTCCTTTTATTTTATCAGTTTTATAACTTTCTTTTGAAACTCTCCTATTTTTGAAATACGAAGTTTTTTAACTTCGTAATTTGTTTGGAGGATTTTTTTGAGTTTATAATTTTTTAAATATTATTATTTAATCCATATCAAATTATTTTTGAAAAATTCAATTTATTTTATAAGTTTTAGAATTTTTTCGTATATGATAATTTTTTCTAATAAGGTTTTTTTCTCGTATAATTTTATAAGTTTTGGAGTTCCAATCAGTTTATATTTTCATTTTAAAACTTTATTTATAATTATCAATTTATAATTTTCTATTTTATTATTATTATTTTAATTTTTTTTAGTTATTAGTTATTTCCTTCTAGGTTCATAGAAACTAGTCTAGCTAATCTTCAACTTTTCCCTAACTAATTTGGTTGGTTTCTAATGCTAATTACATGATATTTTCCAGGCAATCATGACAATATTTTTCTGAATGATCCTTGATTGTTTGTCAAATTAATGAAAATCTCACCTTTTTATGCTAATTATGGCAAAAATATAATAAAATTAATTAATTAATTTTTTTCTCTTGGAGTTTCGGCCAAGAGGAAGAGGATTTGGGGATCCTCTTGGCTAAACCTCCCCCTTTATAAAAGGGGGAGGATGTGTTTTCATGGGGGTTTTTTCGGCGAGAAAGAAAAAAAGAGAGTTTAGAAGAAAAAAACACTAAAAATATACATTTTTACTTAATTTTTCATGTTTTTATTAAGGTATCACACTTGTTTTCTCTTGTTTTCTTCATTTTGATTCATTTTCATCATTATTCATAGGCCAAAATCATTTTGAAGCTCATGGATTCTCATCCACGTTGAAAGGCTAAACATGATGGCTTTAAAGATATTTTGTTTTTTGTATCTTTTTGTTGTTGTTTTTTTGCTAAATCTTGTGTATATTTGTATGATATTATTCTTGTTAATTTGATTTTGATTCTTTTTCTTTGTATTCATGTTGATGATTCTTTCATGTTATTGTGTTGTTGCTATGTTGATTAGAAAAATATTATATTTTGTTTATGATTTTACTTTGATTTAACTTGATGACAATCATTTATGCTTATTTTCATGATTTTTTATGTCAAAGCATGTATGTATTTCATGTTTTTCACTTTGGTCGAATCTTAGTGGAATTTTTCATGATCATTTTGTGCTTATTTTTATTTTTATTCCATGATTTTTAGATGATTTTGTAATATTAGTAAACATAGGGACTAAATTGTAAAATTTGTAAAAGTTCTTTTGACATTTTTGGCTTGGTTGAGAGCATTGTAAGGCATAAGATTTCTGATTTGTGTATTTGTAGACATGATTTACACATTTCTAACATTTTAGGGGGTCATTTTACAATTTCAAGAAATTTAGGGACTAAGTTGCAAAGAAGGAAAAACTATGCTTTATGGCTAAAAGTGTTTGGCCAAACCTTTGTACACATTTTTGCCATGTTTTTTTTTTGGTGATTCTTTGCTAGTTTGATGATTTATTGTGATGTTTTGTGATATCTTATTATATAAGGGTCAAAATATAATTTTACAAACTTGAGAGGTCATTTTGTAAATTCTAGAAATATACTTTTTTAAGCCCAAAGTGTTTGGTCGAATCTTTGTTGGTATTTTGTTGGTTTTTCATATATGTTTGCATGTGATTTTTTTAGGTTATTTTATTATGTAGGGACTAAAATGAAAATTTTAAAAAGTGAAAGGACAAAAAGCAAATTTTCATATTTAGGGGGTAAAATGGATATTTTATCAGTTTTAGAGATTTCTATTATTTCTATGGCCTTCCATAGGGATATAAAAATTTTCAAAACTTTTCGTATTTGTTCGGTCTTTCAAAGGATACGAAATGTAATTTTCAAAAATTTAAGGGCTTGATTGATTTTAAGTCAAACTTAAGATTTTAGCTTTTCCATTTAGACTAAATTCATCTACTTTTCATCATTTAAGGTCATTTTAAGGTCTATTAGGGTTACCGTGATACTTTCACGTCAAAGGTAAACTAGGGCTATTTTTGTAATTTTTTCATCGACATACTTTTATGCCAAAGATGAATATTTAGGGTCTATTTAGCCTTTTAAGGTTGTTTTAAGGTCTATTAAGGTTACCGAGATAGTTTGGTTGTTTTAAATGTTGGTATCTAAAAGTGTTCAATATTATTTCGTTCCATCAATATTCAATATTTTTCAAGTTCATAACAATATCATCATAACCAAGTTCATAATAATATCATCATCATATCAATAGATGCAAGAAATATAGTTGGCAAATCTATATTCCCCCTTTTTGCTACATCAAAATACAAGAAAGATCAATTCAAAACAATGGAGAAAATTCAATCATAATGTACACAATCAAAGATAATTCATTGAAAACAAGGTGCTAAATATGTCCAACAAAATTATCAAAATATGCTTGATGAAATAAAAAGACTTTGAAAAGCTTAAAGTCCTAAAAACTTATGGGTGATCCTAAAATGAGTCTAATATAACTAAGCATCATCGATTCAAGGATCTTTGGTAGATGGAGAAGTAGGCCAAGGAGCAAGAAGAAAGGTAGTCAAAAAGATATGAAAGTACTCGGTCAATACTTGGTGGCTATTCTTAAGATAAAAATGGCGAACAACGATAGAATTAAAGTATTGATCCCAAGAATTGAAACACTACTCTCGTGCATCAAGACAACCTATAATGGAATCATACATGGTTTGGACGTCCATAGGCATGGATAAGGAGGTGCTGAGAGCTGCGATTGGAGAAGACACATCATGTTCCATATCATCACCATCACGGTCATCGAGATTAGGAGCATCTAGTTATGCAAATGATGGAAGTGGTTCTGAACAAGCCTTAAGAACAAAATTGGCTCCTTGAATGTTATAATTGGTAAGCCTCATGGATTTTTGTCCAATACACCGATAGGGAGATACCAAGATCTAGGGGCTGCAAGCAAGATCAAGTCCTTGAGTTTTGAGATAGTAGCTTAAGGACATTCTGTTTAGAAAGCTATGATACCATGGACACAAAGGATAAGATCGATAAACATACAGTGATTAAGGTTTGGACGAGTGCTTATTTGAATCATGTCAGCCCCCAATAGTAAGAGTTGTTGATTAAAGTGTGTTTGGTTCTATAAGGGTGGAGCACATAGAGATGATAAGAAAAAAGAGGAGATCAATGAGATAAAAGAGGGTAGCTTTTTTATTTGGAGTGTATAAGGTGGTGGGTGCCAGACCTTTACTAGGTATACCTTTATTCAAAAACAAAATGTGGTCGCAAAGTAAACACGATTGACTATGAGATCTTGTCTTGGATCAAATACCAATGACACAGTCATGATCATCAATAACAAGAGAAGCATTGCTAAAGAATGCGCGAACAAGGCTCTCGTGAATCAGAACATTGAGAGAAAAAAATTCGATCCTTTCAAAAGCATTAAATGTTTGGAGGTAAGGAAAAGTAATGGATTAAAGAAAAGGAAAGTCAATGACTCGAGATTGTTAGCTAGGAATATGGGCATAGATGGTATTAAATTGTTCATGAGCTCATGCATCTTAGAAACATGAGCCAAGAATGATTAATTTTAGGCTGGAGGTGGTTGATTAGCGAAAAAAATGGAAGCATGGGTGACAAGACCTTGATGACATGTAGTTTGTTTGGTTTTGAAAGGCATGGTAGCATGTTAAGGTGGTTAGGGAATTTTATCAAATAGATGGCGACAAGTCAGGATTGGAGGATGATTTGGATGACTGAAGGATAGAATAGATTTTAGTGGAGTTATTGGGGTGATTTGGAAAGAATTGAATGAAGCGGGAGCGAGTTTAGATAAAGTTTACGAGAGTGGTATAGGTTACCTAAGAGAATGGGGTGGATAGATGGTGCTATGAGTAGGGTGACTAGGCAATATGGGTTGCTATGGAAGGCTTGTTGAGGAATTTTGGTCCAATAAGTGGTAAATAGAGGGTTTGGTGGCAATGTTGAGTATTTTTGGATTTTTGAAACCTAACATAATAAGCATATGGAGAAGGATTAAGAATGAAAATAACTTGAAAATTTTGAAAACTTAGGACAAATTTTAAGGGTTTTGAAGAAAAAGTGGTTAGGGTTGGAATAATAGGAATTTTTTAATTTTAGTGGTTTTTGATGCTAATGGAGTGAATTATTGAAATAAAATTATGAAGTTCAAGATGAATGATGATTTTGGATGAAGAATTTAAGAATATGATGAAGATTAAATGAAGTTTGTGATTAAAAATTGATTAGGTTAGGAGAAAACTAGGATAAACAATGGCTTGATCAAAATAAGGTTATGCACACAGTGGTGGCCTAAGTCAACAGTTGGTATTGATACAAACTGGGCAGTATCGATACACTATATCGATACTTAGAGTCAGGGTATGGATACAAAGAACAATTATCAGTTATGTATTGATATCATGAACTTGGTCTTGAAACATGAAATTAGCTTGTATCAATACATATAGCTTAGTATTATGTCAATTCTACTTATATAGTATCAATTCAAACAAATTTTTAACCTAATTACTCATTGAAAAACATTACAAATACAAATTTAAACAGAGTTTTGATATCAAAATCATTTTGCATGAACAACAAATCAAATTCAACCATACATTAATATCATTCAAGTATCAAGAGGAATAAAAGAATACATTTATTAACAAGTAGGTATATATGGCTAGTTTTTCTAATGAAGTAAGGTAAACATGGTTTAAACAATATTAAGGCAATATATAAGAATTCTATCAAAATCATAAAATTTAAAGTGCATTCATTAAACTATGTTCTCTTCTAGTTGTGCAAAAGAGAAGTGGTTTAGTGAAAATATCGGCTTGTTGATGTAAGGTGTTAATGAATTCAAGCACTATTTCACCTTTTTGCACAAGACCTCTAATAAAGTGATGTTTAATCTCTATGTGCTGTGGTAAGATATAGCAATCAGCCTACCATAAACCTATAGAGCTTAGAATCAACACATTTATCTCCATCTTTCTCAAGCTTTGTTGAAGTACCCATAGGTGTGGAGCAAGGCTTTGTTTCATTCATTTTAAACATCTTTAAGTTAACTCCTTTGCATACTTTACTTGATTAATAAAGATGCCATTTTTTGTGTAGTCCCAAAAAGAATGTAAATTCTCCTATCATGACTATCTCGAATCTAGCTTGCATCATTTTAGAACACTCTTGAAAAAAAGATTCATTAATAGGACTATCATCAACATAAACTTGAAGTACTAAAACGTTATTGCCTTTAACTTTTATAAAAAGAGTTTTATCAATATTGCCTCTATTAAAACCTTTTTCAACTAAAAATTTTGAAAGCTTTTCATACCACGCTGTTGGAGCTTACTTTAAACTGTACAACGTTTTTAACAATTTAAAACATTATTAGGATAATAAGGATTTTCAAAACCGGAAGGTTGCTTGACATAAACTTTCTCATTAATAAAACCATTTAAAAATGCACTTTTGATATCCATTTGAAACAACTTGAGATTATGAAAACATGCAAAGCCTAATAGTATTCTAATGGCTTTTGCTCTAGCTACGAGAGCATAAGTCTCATCAATATAAATTCCTTCTTCTTGACTATATCCCTTAGTTATTAATCTAGCTTATTTCTAACTATGGTTCTATGCTTATTTTGTTCCTCAAGACCCCTTTAGTGCCTACATAGGATTATCACTAGGTCTTTCCACTTAATTCCAAACTTCACTCCTCTCAAATTGATTTAACTCTTCTTGTGTGGCCATGATCCAACTATCTTTTAAAGCCTTGTCAAAATTCTTAGGCTCAATTTGATAAAGAAAAGCAACATAATTGCATGCATTCCTAACAGAGGATCTAGTTATTGACCTTTAATTTGGATCATAAATTATTTCACCTTTTTTAAGATAAGCAACTCTCTAAGATGATTTCTTTCTCTTTTAGCTTGAGTTGGTCACATAGTTCATCTTCTTTTGAAGCTTCTTGATCTTGAATTGCTTGTTCCTATTCCTTTTGTGTGATGTTTTATCTTGATTTTCTTGGTAAATCTCTACATCATCACTATCAAGAGATACCTTCCTCAAGGTTGAGTTAGCTTTATCAAATATAACATGTATGAACTTTTCAACAATTAAAACTCTCTTATTAAGCACTCTATAAGCTTTAAAATTATTAGAATAGCCAAGAAAAATTGCTTCATCTTTTTGCATCAAATTTACTATGATTATATTTTCCATTATTTAACAGAAAATATTGCATCCACAAAGATGAAAATAGCTAATGTTAGGTTTTCTTCCCTTAAAAAGTACATATAGAGTTTTTTTATTTAAATTGGCCTAACCATAGCTCTATCTGTAATACAGCAATGGCTTTTGCCCAAAAATACCTTGGTAAATTATTTTCACGAAGCCTGGTTCTAGCCATTTCTTTCAAGGTTTTATTTTTCCTCTTAATAACTTATTTTGTTGAGGGGTTTTAAGAGTCAAGAAATTATAACTAATACCATTTTCATTACAAAATTTGTCAAAATCAAGATTTTCAAATTTTTTTCCATAGTCATTTCTTAACACTTGTACTAGATTTTTTTATTTTGAATTAACAAGAAGTAATGAATTTTTTTAAGGCTTCACCTTTAGAGCTTAAAAAGAGAACCTAAGTAAACCTAGAATAGTCATCCACAATAACAAATCTATATTGTTTACCACCTAAGCTTAATATCTTAGTATGACCAAAAAGATCAATATGAATAAGTTGTAAAACTTAAGTAGTTGAAAAAATATTAATGGGTTTGAATGAAGCTCTCCTATGTTTTCCTTGAACATGTGCATCATATATTTTATCATTATTGAATTTCATTTGTGGAAATCCAGCAACAATTTCTTTCCTAGATAATTTTTAAATTACAATTCATACTAGCATGTCCTAATTTTTTTATGCCACAACCAAGGTAAGCCATCTTTATTAGCAACGAAGCAGACACTTTAAGACAATAAATCATCTCAATGAACAATATAAACATTTCCTTCTCTATGTCTTGTGAAAATAATTTTATTAGATTTAATATCAACAACTTGGCAATTCATTGATTCAAAAATAACTTTCACGTTTTTATCACATAATTGACTAATACTAAGGAGATTATGCTTAAGAGGTTTGATGAATGGATCATTTTCAATATTAGATTAGGAATGTTACCAATGGTTTCAATGCCTTTAATTGTCCTTTTGAGTTATCACTAAAAGTAATATTTCCACTATCCTTAGACATGAGTTCCACAAATTGACTTTTATCACTAGTCATGTGTCTTAAACATCCATTATCAAGGTACCAAGAATTTTTTTTGTTAAATTTGCCTTGAAACAAATGCTCTTCCTCCTACAAACATGAAACTCTATTTTATGCTTAGGTAACCAAATTTTTTGAGGTCCTTGAGTATTAATGTTCATAATTCTTGTGACTTTTGGAATGCATTTCATTTTAGTAAACCCATCTTGAGATATGTTAACTTTCTTAAGAATCCATACCCTTATAATGAGCTTGCCTTTTTAAGTAGTAACCTTCAAAGAACAAGTATGAAATGTATGACCAAGTTTATGGCAATGAGTGCATATGGTAGATGCATCATATGATTTGTTTTGTTTCACAAAAATTTCTTAAATTGAGTTTCTTTTTCAATTGTGTTTTACCCCAAACCATCTTTATCAAAAAATACTCTTTGTGTTTATCGCATATCATTCAATTTTTTTTATGCCATATAAAACTTTGAGAATGACTTATGCAAGTTTGTATTTTTCTTGGTTTGATCATCAATTTCAACTTGTAACTCGTCCACTTTCTTTTTAAGATTATTCCTTGTCATGTTAAATGATTTATTCTTTTCCTTAAGTTTAAAAATCATTTTCTTATATTTCAAATTCATGGTCTCAAATTCTAATGCTAACTCATTAAGTGCATCTTGTAACTTATTAAATGAGTAGGGATTAGCATTAGAAGATACTTTGGGCTCATTAAGGGCCATGAGACATAGGCTGGCCACTTTATTATCATCATTGTCGGATGTTCACTATCGCTCTATGTAGCCACCATAGGCTTTTTTTTCTCTAGGTTTTCTTCTTCTATATTGGACACTCAAATTTAATGTCCCAGCTTCTTGCACTCATAGCAAATAATTTGGTCCTCTTTTTTACGTGATTCTCCCTTCACCATTTCTATTTTAAGAGGTCTTCTAGCTTTGATCATCCTCATGAACTTGTTGAATCTTTTTGCAAATATTGCATCTCTTCATCCTCCTCAACCTCATCATCATCATCATCATCATCATCATCATCATTTTAAGTGGTTAATTCAAAGGCAAAACTTGCCTTCTTCGGTGGCTCTTGACCATGTTTGATTTTCATCTCATAGATTAGGAGAAAATATAAAAGTTCATCCAAGAAAAGTGTATTGGGATCCTTGGATTCCTTAATTACTGTCACTTTGCTTCCCAAGACTTAAGAAGACTATTGAAAAGCTGTTTCACTATTTCTTTATTTAGATAGGTCTTTCCAAGTGCTTTTAACCCATTGATGACCTCCGTGAGCCTATCTAATATTTCTTTTATGGTCTCATTCACCTTTATTTTGAATAATTCATAGTCAATTGTAAGCGTACTTATTTTGAATTTCTTAACTTTCTTTGTTTCTTCATGAGTGGTTGCTCACTTATACCATATTTCTTGGTGTTATCAAAAAGTGAGACTCTATTATACTCACTTGGGGTAAGATCACAAAATAATGAGTGCATAGCCTTTGCATTTAATTGTGCCATTTTAGTATCTTGCTTATCCCATTTATCTTTTTCCTTTGGCATAACAATGTCTCTAAACTTTTTTTAGGAATAAGTGGTCCATTGACAATGATTTTTCATACTTCATAGTCATTGGCTTAGATAAAAGGCATTATCCTTATCTCCCAATATGAATAGTTATTACTATTGAAGAGTGGAGGTCTCATGATGGAATGGCCTTCAAGTCCTATAGCATTTGGATTTGTTTTAAATGCCATGAAACATACTTTATCTTAGCTTTTTAACTTTTGTGAGCTTCTTAAAGCTTTAAGCATTATGTTTGCATCTTCCATTATTTATGCTATTAAGGATTTTTTCTTAAGGTCGTGAAACCTACAATAGAGACCAAAACTTTAATGCCAATTGTTAGCTCAAAGTAATGATTCAACCAAGAGAGGGTTAATTGGTTCTTTCAAAAATTTGATCACAAATTGACCTTTTTCAAAAGGTTAAAATAAATTGAAAGTAGAAAAAGAGTTCAGGGTAAGAGATAAAAATAATCAATATATAGAAATTTGATTTTTGAACTCGAAGCCTGCATCATCTCTTCTTAGCACTTCCTTACCAATGTGATTCCCATAATTCACTAATGAAGTTGTTACCTTTAAGGCTAAGGTATAACTTTATCTTTTAAGGCTTAGGTAGAGCCTTTCAATCCACTTAGGAATTCTACCTCAAATTTGTAAGTGTTTTCACTTAATTTTCACATAACCCTTTTGTGATATGAATGAAGTGTTTGTAATCAATTAGAACCTCTAGTAGTTGGGTGTTTGCTCGAATTTAAGTACAAAATGAATGAGATAGAAATAAACTAGAAGGAGTACAAATCGAATACAAGAAGAATGAAGAATTTGAAGACTTTCAGCTTTTATTGTTCAATATTTGATTAATCTTAGTATCTCTTTACTTTTTCAGCTATTGAAAACCTCTATTTATAGCTTAGAATTGATTTGTAGACGTTGGGCATTAATGAGGTTGGTGGAGAGACGTTGTAGCCTTCATATATGCTTGTTTCCATTCAGACCCGCACTACTGTATCGATACAATAAAAAAGTATTGATATATGAATTAAAAATATGATTGTTATAAGTTGTTGTATCGATATATGAAGGTTTAGTATCGATACCTATCATGTTGTATTGATAGAGACCTTTTTATATTGATAAATTTGAGAATTTAGCCAAACCTTAGCTATTGCCAAGCTATGTATTGGCACCTAAATGGTTAATATCGACACTTATTATATTGTAATGATACATGGTGATTGGTATTGATACATTTAAGGGTTTTAAGCATAGTATCGATATTTTGATGCGTTGTGTCAATACATCGACGGAAAAATCCTTCGCAAAATTTTTCTTAGCTTCAATTTGACTTAAACATATCTCAAAATATTCTAAGAATAAATAGTCATTTGAAACATATATTTTTGAGAAAATAAGAGTCATAAATTAACTTATTATTTTTTTCAAAACACTTTTCAACTAAATTCAAGAAAAATACTAAGTTGGAAACAGTTGAGTACAAGTTAATTTAGCTTAGGTCGTTATTATATCAAAACCAAGATTAATTCAAAGTTAATAAAGCTAACACTAATTTTTCCTTATAAAATTGTACATGATTAAATTCTTAATTGAATTTTGTCATATGTAAAATTCTAATTATAATCCTTAAGTATAAGAATTTTAATTCAATTTTTATTTAATCCTTGTAATTTAAATGTTCCATGAATTATTAATCTCAACAAATTGCCATTTCACTTGGAATTAATGCAATTCTAATTAGATGTTTTTTCCTAACCATATTTGTTTAGTTTCAACCATCTCCAATTTTGGTATAGGAGCTCTTTTAACTAGGTGTCTCTATATGTAGTAATTTTTTATCCAAGTGAAATCTATGCGGCATAACCAACCTTTTTTCTTTTAACCAATCAAAACTAAGGTGGAATTTTCCAACACATTACTGAGCATTGAATCAATTTTTGACTAAGTCAAATGTGTTGATGGCTATTGGATCAAATGTTATTTATTTTTAAAAAATATATATGTACAAATGGCATTTTTGTTTAATTTTTGACCTATCAAATTTTTTTTCCAACCAATCAAAATTAAGTTTGAATTTTTAAACACATTCCTAGCCATTGGATAAATTTTTAGCTAGTCAAATTAATTCAACATCCGTAGATCAAATTTTGTCTTTTTATGTGTAGAGATTTTTTTCAATTAAAATAAAAATTAAATGAAAAGAAAATTAATTTTGTCAATCAAAAGGGACAAGGTTGGTAGATCTCTTACATAAAGCATGGCTAAGGTATAGGGTATATAACAAGTTGTCAAACAATTTTCTACCAAAAAGAAAAAAATAATAATAAAATAAAAAATTGTGGCATTTTTGCCATGATATGGATAACAATTCATTGAAATGAGGGGGATTCATTTTTTTTCATTCTATTCTTTGTCTTCCAATAAACTAAGAAAAAAGTTTTCTTGCTTACTTGCAATTTTTTTACTTGGTTTTTTAAAAGAAAGTTAGGTTTTTAAGCCTTAAAGTTAGGATTTTAAGAGATTTTTTTATGGGGGAAACACCTTTCTCTTATGTTCTTTAACTTTCTTTCTTTGTCCATAACATTCATATCATCTACAACTATTTTGATTTTGAAAGTTTTCATTTCTTTTAATGAGCTTCATGGACTTAAATTACTTAGGTAAAAGCAATAATCTATTTTGGTAATTTCAAATCATCATTTTGCTTAAATTACTATCAAAATTTTATTTTAAAATTCATTTTTAAATCATTTTCACATAAATTAATACTTATTTCATTTTGCATGTAGTTAAGAAATTTTTGCTAGCCCGATTTTCCGTGATTCCTTCCAAAATGTTAGTTGATATTGTGGTTTGATCTTGGTAGTAGTCTAGGATGATGTTAACATGCTATTAGATTTAGTTTCATGAAAAGTAAAATTTTTTGGGGATATTTTATGAATAACTAAATTTTTAAAGGTTAAAATGTAATTTTTCCTTTAAGTTAGGCCATTTAGGGGTATTTAGTTCATGGCAACACTTATAGGGGTTGTTTCATAATTTTTTCAAACTCATTTAAGGGTATTCCTTAGCTTTACCTAAACCTATAGGGATTAAAATGCAATTTTTACATCTTTTAGGCCATTTAAGGGTATTTCTTAGTTTGGTCAAACCTTGAGGGACCATTCTATAATTTTTAAAATTTTTCAAACTCATTTATAAGAATTTACATGCCTAAGTCAAATAGGTTGCAGCTAGAAAAATAGAAAATTTCAATTTTTAGGCATTTAGGAGACTTTTTGTTCTTGCCTGTAATAGAGACGTCCATGAGCATTAACCCTTTTTGTTTTGGGAACCTCTTTGCCTTGATAGAACTTATGATTGAACCAAGTTTCAGGGTCTCCTTTTTTGGCTCATCATCTTCCTTGTTGATGGACGAAAGCTTAGTTCGTTTTGGGTAATCTCACATCTAGTAACGTTTCATCAACTCATTATCTTTCTTGTCCTATGGCTTGTTGAACTTGGGCTTCCCTATTGGAGGCTTTTTGTCATTATTTTTGGACTTTTGGTTTTTGCCACCCCTACCATTGCCCTTGCGTATAGACTTAGAAAACTCAGACTTGTCCAATTTCTTGATGGCAAGCTTGATCAAAGATTCCACTATGGTCATGGCTTTGGTCAAGTCCTAGACACTTCTTTGCTTTAACTCTTGCTTAGCCTAAAGTTTGAGTCCATCCATGAATCAAAAGAATGCCTTATTCTCCCCTAAATCTGAAATCTGGAGCATCAGTTTCCTAAACTCCTAAACATACTCACAAACTATGCCTTGTTGCATAAACCATTGTGACTTTGCATGCGTCACATCCTCTGCATACTTAAGGTTGCCTAAACTCTGTTTGGAACAATTCCCAAGTTCCAATGGCAGTGCCCCTACATTTTTCATCGTTGCATCACGATGCCACCATAGAAGAGCCATATTAGTAAAATACATGAAAAATGTCGATGACTTAAGTTTGGACCCATAAACATAAAGAAAATAAGAAATATTCTCTGCTTAACTTTGTCCCCGGTTGGCGGCATCACTATTACAAATTGAAAAATAACTTTAAAATCCTAAACGATTTTCATGAATTTTTTGATAATTTTCTCTGAAAATGTGTCAAAATACCTTTAAAACGAGGTCTTGTTCATCCTAAGATCAGTCCGGAAGAGAGAGATATGATTTTTCAAATCCAAACTATCCAGAACCTCTAGAATCCAAACACGTATTCTGGTTGGGTTCTTCAGACTCACTAAATGATTTTTCCAATTTTTTTAAACATTTTTCCTAAAATATTCATCAAATCCCCTTTTTTTAAAGGTATCGCTTGTAATTTTTTGATACCAAATGAGTCCGAGGTGATTTTTCAAATTTTGACACACCTTGTCTCTCATTTGCTCTGCCAGCAACTCAATCAGTCCGAACTTAAAAATTTATTCCCCTAAAAAATGACCTTTTGGGATATGGAAAATATTTTTTGATTGACCCTCGTTGAGTTAGCTTTCTAATGGTATCTTGTTCACCCTCTAAATCCTTTAAACCGATTTAGAACAAATTTGGAAAGTAGGATAGCGCGATATTGTCCCCTGTTTTCGGTTATGGTCAAAATTGAGTTGTTTTCTCGAATTTCATCTTGAGACATTCAAATGTCTCCGTATCACTTTGAACAGACTCAAGAACATGCTTTGACCTCCCATAGACTCGTATCAAGGCATAAACACATTTTACATCTTCACATCCTCATTCACAATAATTTCTTTCACCAAAAGTCATCAAAATGCTCACCTATCTTCTAAATCACAAGGGTTTGTCAACTTAATTTTTCTAACTCGACTTTATCAAAGAGTGTCAGACGTGTCACTCTTGGCGACACTCCAACCCTGACCATTCGAGGGGATACTCCAACCCCACTTTTCAAAATTATCGAGATTTAAAAATTTTCTTCGGGAATACTCCAACCCCACCTTTTTGAAGGGATACTCCAACCCTATCTTTTAATTATAATTAATTTTTTTCTTTTCTCGAATCCTCATGAAATGTCAAACAAGCCTTGTTTAATCAAGAAACCCAGATGCGTCTAAAAAATTATCAATTCGGTTATTTCTAAATAATCGATGCTAATTGTGAGATAAATTCTAATAGTCCATTCTTTTTCTTTATCATTGCATTAAATGTCTATGTTATGTTACTTCATTTATTGCCTTACTAACATGATTTCTTTTTTATGATTATTTGCATTCATGTTTTCAAAATATTTCAAATAAAACTAGAGGTAATGTTCCGCATGGGTATCTCTCTAATGCCCAAAGTAGAACATTCCATTTTCGAAGTAAAATCCAAAGGTCATTTTATTGAAAATCTCTACATTCCCAATCTGTGCGGGGCGTATATGAGATTAAATCTTTTTCATCAAAACCTGGATTTGCATTTCTATAAGATTCATACATTAAAAAGGGTTATATCAAAATAGTGACAAGTTAAGATCGAAAGAATCGAAACTGAGATAAGACATAGCTAGTAAGGTACCAATTTTGGGCGTCGTGAAGAGGTTCGTACCTTATCATGTGTAACCAACTCCTGAACCCAACAACAAATCTTTGTACTATATAGACCATCAGATTGATATTTTGAGTTTCCTAACTCAAAACATAGATTTCAATAGGTATCCGATCATGCCTAGCCCTAAATGATCGGTGGCGACTCCAAGCATTAGCCATTTCATGATGGTCATTCGAGACCTATAAGATAAGCAATTTATCTTATGGTCCCTTTCACTGTACCATAAGTCGAGAATCTATATATTCTCATTCTCATCACATCGCCAAAGAAAAGTCTCAGTCAAGAAGGCATTTCCAAGTCAGAAAAATATTTTAAGTAGTACTACTCATAGATTCGTGAGGATCTACCCCGAGGTACGTTGCGACAGCTTAGCAACTCCACTAGGGATAGTATAGAGAGTTAGGCCAATGACTAGCTGTGTCTTGCTAGGTTCCTAGTTCTTTCGATCTTTAGTCATTGTTTAACCATGACCCCTTTTTTTGTTTTGTCAACTAATCTTTTGCTTGACATGATTGTCAGGATTGTCTTATTTTCGAATAATCATCAGTTTAATAAAAATGGTAATACGAAAGTAAACAAAAGGTTTGATCATTTCTCTGTCACACACTGTGCACTTGCATGTGCATTAGTGTCCCACCAACTCTATGGCATGGTTACAACCCAATCATTAGTAGAAAGTGAGCTATCTGCCTTCATGGGTAACCCTCTGCATAGGCATGGCAATAACTTCCCAATTGTAAATTAACTATGTCTCTCATGAGTAACCCTCCACATTTACATAAGGAAATACATCCAATGGATCAAACTCATTTCGCTAAACCCGCGATGGGTCTAGGATCAGGGTCCCTCGACTGTCCTTACCGAATGGAGAAGTGATTTGGATACCTATTTAGGCATCAATTTAAACCTCATATAATGAGCCCTATGAGCTAAACAAAGTCAAACCATATCGAAATGCTGCTAGACTACTTGGAGAATAGGGTCACTCGAGGAAACATTCCTAACCTTTACTCTTAATTACCATAATTATGTAGGTGACAGTGAGTATACAATTGTCACCAACATCTACATTTTTATCATTTATCAAGGCATGCCGTCATGCCCCTCGAATGACGGCTAACCTTTGTATAAATAAATGACGATAAACAAAAACCATCGTTCACAATGTCTTATGCTATAAGCCATTATGCTGTCCGGGTCATTGCTTAACGTGCATTTGCACTAGTGGTGATAAATGAATGTTACCACTAGTCGGTTATTTTTCCATTAAAACAAGATATTGTATCACCTCATAAAGGGCAGATCACATCCTGGTATGTTGAAATGCTGCCTGTTTCTTATCTCACCACCTTGGTTGAGACATGTTATGATTTTTTTGTTATGATGTTCTTGAATTCTTTATTTCCTTGCATTTGTCTCCTATATATTACACTAACTTATTTTCCCTTTGTTTGTGTTTTGGTGCATGCATCATTTCATCATAACCATCATGACTATCATCATTTTGAGATAATTATTCTGGTTCAGTGTTCAACAAGGGCCATCATTTATGGAGCAATAGTTTATCTCCATTATCGAGTCCTTTGAAAATGTCAAAACATGGTTGAACATTGCCAATGCCAAGACGGGGACATCCTAAAGCCTGACTACATCTCACAAATGCATGAAAAGGTCCAGGTCAGTTTTCTTCAGAATGATTGTCGGGAATTATGGCATATTTAGGACAGTTGGGATAACAACGAGAAAAAGGCCTTCACTAAAAAGTACAGGGATATAGGTCCCTTACTCTGAGTTCAATTGGATGATGGCTTGTTACAAGCAATGACACAGTTTTGGAATCCAACCTACCGATGTTTCACCTTCAACCAACAAGATTTAGTCCCTACCATTGACAAGTACATAGCCCTGCTCAACATAGAAAAGGGCCAAATCAGATCGGATTTACTGCAAAGTGCTAACACCTTCTCTGTTCAAGAAGAGGTTGAGGCAAATTCTGGGAGCCACAGAAGCATGGGTTGATAGTCATGTCAAAGTAAAAAGCAGCAAAGAATGTATTTTTTAGGCCAGCTTAAAAAAGGGCATGGTAAATCTTTCTGATCAAAAGAAAGCTTAAGGTGTTTATGCTTTGGCAATCTACAGGCTCGTTATATTCCTAAAGACTTTTGGTTATATAGAGGCAACAGTCACAGATTTCTTTCCTTGTTTATGTTGCAACATCAACCTTGCTTCCGCCATTATCACCAAAACCATCTGCGCCCTTAGCTTTTAAAAAAGAATGAGAACAGGAAGGTTATCGGGTGTGCCCCATTGCTTCAAATATGACTCCTAGGTCATCTTTATGTTAGGAAAGGGAGAGTCAGGCAAAGTGTCTTCTTCAAGATCAATCTTTTTTCCGTGACATTAGAGAAAGAATGTCATCAAGATAAGATAGAAAAGCATCAGGTCGAGGAATTACGAAACATCAAGAAGGAAGAAATCACACGGAGAGCTCCCTGGGTGTTGCCTCAGTCGATTGTGCATAGATGTGGAGACTACACTTGCATACCGTTCTCGGGATTATAGGGAAATACCAGTTATGCTCCTTTATTGGCATTGCATCAGTTCCAATGCCAGCAATTCATTTTGTTCTGTGAAGACTTGGGACATTGGGATTTCAAATACAGAGAGCCCAATTATAAAGTAAAAGTCCAGTTAGCTTTCCAAGCCTGGAAAAAGGCCCATTGTATGGAAAGATACTAGAGATGAAGCCCCATCACGCCTAGATACAAAAAATGGAGACTCAATTGTATCAATGATTCATTGCCACCACCCAACTCTAGGATACTACAAATCCTAATGAAAGAACCGCCTTCTGAGATCAAGCTACTTAGGAGAGAGTTCAAGCGAGAAAAGGCATCCTTTGCCACAAAAATCTCTCAACTTAAGGAAGAAAAGGGCTAGCTAGAGATGGATATCTATCTTAGGAGCGGCGAAATGGATCGAGTCATTAAAAAAAAGGGATCACTTCAAAGATGACCTTAAGAACCTGACCAAGGATTATGTGACACCCGGAAAGCTAACAAGTCCTATGTATTGGCAAGACATCAATCAAATGGGAAGCGAAAGTTGACACTTTCAATCGCGAGCTGAATCAACAAAAGGAGGAAGTCAGAACCAGTAAAGAAAAGTTCAAGAGGCCAGGTGCTCTTGCTTCCACTTACCAATGAAGGAATCAAAGACTCAAGGCCCAAATATGAGATATAAAAGCCACCAAGGTAGAAAATGAAGCCCTCATTCACATAATCTAGGAATTAGAATAGTTTCTTCAAGATCATCAAGGTCATATCAATGAACTAACAAGGGCTTCTGAGCAACGCGAACTAGATTGGCAAGCGACAATTGACCAAGCAACAACATCAGCACCTCACTGAACAGGTTCAGATGGGTCAACGAGAGGCGAATGACATGATTAAAGTAGCTAGATCCATAAGCCAAGACATCGCACTTATTGGAGATCGTGAGCAATGACTTTTGGGTTTTCTTGATTGTTTGATTACACAATGTAATCATGTTAGGTACTTTCAGATGTAATCATGTCATAACAAAAAAAACCCTTTTATGACTCTATGAATGATGTTATTGATGAAGCTGTTCCAAGAATCAATTATCTCCAATGCATATTTACATTTAATTTCACCATTTTTCATTGCACTTGCATCAATCATTCATTATCTTAACTCGTTATTGCATCATAAATGCTCATCATTAGATACATTTTTTTTTAAAAAAAAGTCTAATACAGGAATTGGGCCATAAAAGTGCAACGGATTTCGAGATCAATCAGGAACACGAAATCTTTCATCACACACCGCTACAACACACGACGCCGTAAACAAATCATGGAGAGTGATCATGAAGCTCGTATTGAGCGACTTGAGCTAATGGTCAAGGAATCACAGGACCAGATGCTTTATCTGGAATACAAAATGCAAAATCAAATCATAAAACTTATGGAACTAATAACTACCTCTATGAAAAAAAAAAGGGCAGGCTAGCACTGCTGAAAGAAGGAATGATCCTTCCAATGTTCAAAGTCCTCTTGCCAATAATCTAGAACCTGCTAAAAGGGAAACTGGACAAGAACAATGGCCCGCTCCTACACCTACCGCTTAGGCTTTGCTAGTCATCTACCTTAATCCCATTGTGGCAGTTCAATTCATTCCCGGTACTCAAGGGGTGAATGCGAGAGTCTCATCAACAGATCTGATAACCCTTGATCATGAGGAACCAGAGAAAATGGAAGGTCAAAAGTCCACCATGACTGTGGTGGAAGTGAACAAGTTCTAGCTACTAGAAAAATGTCTCTAAGCTATTAGGGGAGTGACAAGTTTGGAGCTCTTGAAGTGCAATCTTTGTCTTTGGTGTCCAACCTTGCCATTCCCCCAAAGTTCAAAGTCCCAGAGTTTAAAAGTTTAATGGAACCACCAACCCTTCTGTCCATATCTGAATGTACCTACGGAAGATGGCCAGGTACGAGAAAGATGAAAAGCTCTTCTTTCATTGCTTCTAACATAGCCTTATTAGGGTAGCAGCTCAGTGATATATTAAGGTAGACAATCTGAAAATCTAATCATGGGTTAAATTGGCTAAGACCTTTCTGAATTAATACCAGCACGTGTTGGATTGGGCACTAGATTGACTTTCTTTGATGAATTTCAAGAAGAAATCAACTGAAAGCTTCAAGCAATACGCTTAAAGGTGCAGAGAGGAAGCAGCCCTAGTCCAACCTCTCCTTACAAAAAAAGAGATGACAGTCACTTTCATCCATACCTTACACGCTCCTTATTACGAAAAGCTTGTAGGAAATGCCACCAAGAAATTTATAAACCTAGTCCTCTGTGGAGAAATGATTGACGCAGCCATTAAGAGTGGTAGAATGTCAGTTGGGGAAATGTCCAGGTCAAGCAAAAAGCCTATTGCGAGTAAAAAAAAAGGAAAGAGAGGCCAATGCCATAAGTTATGCTAGCTCAGCTCAACCAAAATGGCATCAAATACTTGACCCTCATTACCCAAGCACGTTGTACTCTCGCCCTATCACTATATCCCTCAGCCAATTAATGCCATAACCTACAACCCATCATTTGCAACCCCATCCAACCCACCACAATGCTACCCTCCATAAGTTCACCAAAGTACCTATCGAGTAACCAATAATGCATTTGGCAATCGAGGTGCAAATCAACAAAGATAACATTTTAATCCGATCCTTATGACCTATAAAGAGCTCTACCAGACCCTGCCCTAAAATCATTTAGTGGCCCCAATCTATGTCCTAGAAAAGAAGCCACCACACCTGCAATGGTATAACCCTAACGCCCACTGTGAATACCATGCTGAGGTAACAGGGCATGACATTAAGAGCTACATATCTTTCAAACGAAATATGCAAAATCTAATTAACTCAAAAGTCTTATAGTTTGGGATAAACTAGGGACCAAATATTACTGCCAATCCTTTACTGAACCATACTGAGCCAGCTGTAAACATGATTGACATTAAGAATAAATATGAAGTAAAAGCAACTATAAAGGTGTAAGAGTGCCAATGCTCTTGGTCTAGCAAGCATGATTCAAGTCAGGTTGCTCAATGCAACAGAAAAATTAGAAGATAATCCTGACAACTTTAGTAACTTCCACACAGTTATAGGTCATACCTTACAAACATGCAGGGAGTCTAGGTCCGTGGTTTAAAGAAAGATAAATGAAGGTCAGATAGAATTCTATGATGAGATCACACCTGCTGCTGAATCTATCAATATGATAGGAGATGAAACCATGCAGCCACCTTATGGGAGAAACCGACCCTTCATTTTTTATGGCAAGTCAAGTCCCAAGGTCAGTTCTTCGACACCTACACAAAAATTGGTTGTGGAAGTACCTAAACCATTCTCGTGTAAGAGCAATAAAGCTGTTCCATGGAAATATAAGAATCAGGTAGTGATGATCGGAGAACTAACTCTCTCAACTGCTGCAATAAAACTATTAGGAGTTAGTCATCTAACTCATAGCAGTAGGTGTTATGCTCCCCTAGGTCAAGAAAAATAAAAGGTTGATGCATTTCCAAGCACCAGTACCATTCAGGCCTAAGCAAAAAATTTTAGGCCCAAGAAAGTCAGGGAAGCAGTAAGTGAAAGAGAAGCCATGGAGTTTCTTAAGTTCATTACACACAATGAATACTACATTGTAGAATAGTTAAGCAAACAACCCACAAAGATTTTATGCTATCTCTCCTTCTTAATTTAGAGGTTCACCGAAATGCATTACTGAAAATGCTAAACGAAGCATATGTGCCCTTGGACGTCCCTGTGGACAAGTTGGATCAACTAGTGAACAACATCATGGTCAATAATTATTTCTCCTTCACTAATGAAGAGATCCCACTCGAAGGCAAGGGTAGTTATAAAGATATGTATATCACTACCTATTGCAAAGGACGCATTTTACCCAAAGCACTCATAGATAATGGGTTAGCCCTTAATGTTATGCCTATGACTACATTAAGCAAACTCCCCATCGATTAGTCCAATATCAAGAGTAGCCACACCATAGTTTGAGCTTTTGATAGAACATGTTGTAGAGTAATTGGAAATATCACAATACAGCTTCAGATAGGTGCATATTATGAAGTTGACTTTTAAGTTATAGATATTAATCCTTCTTACAATTGCCTATTAGGAAAGCCATGGATACACTCAGCCGGAGCCATCCCGTCCCATCTTCTCTCCATCAGAAGCTCAAATTTATGATAGATGATAAAGTAGTCACCATTAGAACTGAAGAAGAAATGATTATCGCTGCTTTTACTAAGGATATCTATATAGAGCCCAATGAAGATGCACCAGATTCATCATTCCAATCCTTTGAGTTTGTTAATGCAACATTTATAGGATAAAGATCACCAATAGTTAAACCCCATCAATCAAAGAGCACCTATTTGAGTTTAAAAATGACCATTGGCAAAGGTTCTCATGCCGAAAAAAGGCTCGGTAAGAATTTGTAAGGGATGGCCCAAGCCCTACAGGTCATCACTTAAGCCAACAACAGGGGCTTAGGATTTAATGCCAATGCACACTTAAGAAAGCAGCAAGAAATGAGGATCTGTAACTAGGAGATGACATAATCATTAAATCGAGAGAAAAAAATCAAAGCCGACAATGTTTCCATCTTTCCATAGGATATTTCGCTCGAAAGGACGAATCGATCCAGACTGACCAGAAGAGCAAAAGGTAAAAAATGTCTCAGTCATCTTAAACAGAACACTTAAAAACCTCTATCTCTAAGATATCAAGCGATAAAAGTCATGTCCTTCCACTAAAACCTAATTTTGATGATAGGGTTATGACAGAAACCCCTACACTTTTCCTGTCCCTTTCATGTAATGTCAAGAAATGAGAACCTATCTGCCGTCGCTTAAAGGCAAATAGGTATCCTATGTAAGAGGCAATTTTTTATCAAACATTATCAATGAAATGACTTTTGCCTATGTCATTCCATATTGTTTATCATTTTTCAACCTTCTTGTCTCCATTACTCTTTTGCCCTCATTTTTATCCAAATCCCTTAGTTATGTGTGCGCGCCTTTTGCAATGTTTATTTCCTTGCCCTTTTAGGTGTCTTGACGATAGTGACATGGATTTGTCTGATGGGTCTTTGAAGATCGATTTTGAATAATCAATTTGCACTAGTGAAGTCAATCCTGAAAAAGATTTTGAAAAAAGCTCTGTACCACCAGACTTCATATGATTAGTTGAGCAAGATGAGAAACAGATCATGCCCCATAAAGACTTAACAAAAGTAATAAATTTGGGTACTCAAGAGGACCGAAAATAGGTTAAAATTGAAACTCAACAAAGTCGACAGCTAGGACCAATCTGATAGACTTATTCCAAAAATATCGAGATATATTCGCTTGGTCATATCAAGACATACCTGGACTAGACACTGATATAGTGGTCCATAAGCTTCCCATCAAGCCTGAATGCAAACCAATTCGGCAAAAGTTAAAGAGGATGAAGCTAGAAATGATCTTCAAAATTAAAGAAAAAGTCAAGAAGCAGTTTGATACAGGGTTTATTGGAGTAGCCAAATATCCAGAATTGGTTGCCAATATAGTCCCAGTCTCAAAGAAAGGTGGTAAAATAGGAATGTATGTTGATTATCAGGATTTAAATCGAACTAGTCCTAATGATAACTTCTCGCTACCTCTTATTAACACTTTGGTAGACAACACAAACAAGAATTCTCTGTTTTCCTTCATGGATGGATTCTCAGGCTGAACCAGATCAAGATGGTGCCCGAAGACTTGGAGAAAATAACTTTTGTAACCATGTGGGGGACATTTTGCTATAATGTCATGCCCTTCGGACTCAAAAATGCTAGGGCAACCTATCAACGAGCCATGGTAGCCTTGTTCCATGACATGATGCATGAAGAAATTAAAGTCTACATTGATGATATGATTGCCAAGTCAACAAAAGAGGATGAGCATGTCATCGATCTGCAAAAACTTTTTGAACGACTATGAAAATTTCAATTGAAATTGAATCCTACTAAGTGTACCTTTAGAGTCACTTCAGATAAGCTTTTAGGTTTTATAGTCAGTGAAAAAGGGATTAAAGTTGTGCCAGACAAAGTCAAAGCCATTCAAGATATCCCATCATCTCAAACCCAAAATAAAGTGAAAAGCTTTTGGGGGAGACTGAACTATATTACTAGATTCATATCCTAGCTCATTGACAAATGCAACCCTATCTTTGGGCTCCTTCACAAACAAAATCCAAGAGAGTGGAATGAGGCATGTCAAGAAGCCTTTGCTAAAGTCAAACATTATCTATCAACCTAACCAATGTTGGTACCATCGATGCCTCGTTGACCTTTAATCCTTTGCTTGGCAATCTTTGACAAGTCTATGGGTTGTATATTCGGATAGCATGATGAGCCGGGAAAGAAGGAATAAGCAATCTATTACTTAAACTAAAAGTTCATAGAATGCGAGTGCTATTACTTCGCAGTTGAAAAATTATGCTGTGCTTTGGTGTGGATAGCCAGAAGACTCAGGCAGTACATGCTATATCATACAATATGGTTGATTACAAGGCTCGATCCTATCAAGTATCTATGTGAAGCCCCTGCACTGTCAGAAAGGTTAGCTAGATGGCAAGTCCTACTTTTTGAATATGACATTGCCCTTATCAGTCAAAGGGCCATCAAGGGCAGTGAGATAGCTACCTTTTGGCAAGTCGAATGGCAGATGACTATGAACCCTTAAATTCTGACTTCCCAGATGAAGATCTAATGTAAAGATGAAGATGCCTTCAACTAAGATCAATCCTGGAAGATGTATTTTGATGGAGCATCAAACATTCTAAGATATGGAATTAGGGTAATATTGATGTCACCTAACGAAAGTCATTATCTATTCACAGCAAGGCTAAATTTTGACTGCATGAATAATATCGTAGAATATGAAGCTTATGTTATGGGGCTTTAAGTAACCGTTAAGAGGAATATCAAGATATCACCGGTGTTTGGTGATTCAGCCCTAGTCATCTACCAATTGAAAGAAGAGTGGCAAAGTCATGTTGCCAAGTTGATGTAGAATGGGAAGCTGATAGCGGAGCTTAAGAAAGAATTTGCTGATATTAGTTTTCGACACTTACCTCAAGAAAAGAGCCAAAGAGTTGATGCTTTGGCTACCTTATCATCCATGTTTAAAGTTAACCAAGAGTCGAATGTTGCTCCCATCCAGATGAGTATCTACACAACTCTGGTTCATTGTCATAGTGTCAAAAAAGAGAAGGATGGCCTACTATGGTACTATGACATCCTTTATTACATCAAAGATCAGCAATATCCTAAATGGGCAACCTAAAATGATAAGAAGACTATCAGAAGGCTGGCTATGGAATTTGTTCTCAATGGAAAAATCTTGTACAAAAGGTGAATTGGTATTGAAGAAGATCCTCCCAATTCATAATCATGCACGGGGTAAATGGACCCTTAATTGGGAAGGATCGTATGTCATGAAGCAAGCCTCCTCCGGAGAGGCCTTAATCTTGTCAGAAACGGACGACAATGTCTTGCCCAACCCAGTCAACTTAGATTGCATCAAGAAATATTACACGTAAAGGGCAAAAACCTGAAAAGGAATCTTTCAAAAAAAAGAAGGGAGAAATTAAAAAATAAAAAAATGAAAAAAAAACAAAAACAAAAAAGAAAGAGAAGAAAACAAGAAGGGGTTTAGATGAAAATTCAAAAAGGACATCTAAGTAACCAACCCAACTACAGTTGAAAAAACCACATGAACTTAGAGTACCTATAGAATAATGCAAAGCAATCCTAGAGATCTTTTGAAAATCAACTCATGCTAGGCACATTCATTGTTCGAGAAAGATTCTGAAAAGCACCTATATAACATCCATGTCATGATTGTCAAAGGCATCTTTCACCCAAAAGATCATCTTTCTCGCTACCCTATCAACTGCTTGTCAAATAGTATATTTAGTTATATTTCTTTGTTGTCGTGAATAAATATTGCCTTTTTTCTTTTAATCTCTATACAATTCACATTGCACTTGACATTTTAACTGATAATATTTGATAATCAACTAAAATATGCATTAGGACATCTTGACATTACATCGAAAGGAAAAGACAAGCACAGAAAACTCTATTTGTGCCCTAATCATCAAGATCGTGCACTTTTCACATCCAAACAGCCGTTGGGCATAACCATTCACCAAACCATTTCTTGCTTTCACAAGCCATATCTCAAGAAAAACCATTTTAGGCTAACCAAAAATCAATCCATGTATTCTATCAGAATCCTGTGGAAACCAGAGACATCAACCTAATCAGTCTAATAGTCTCCAAATTGTTGACAATGCCTTCCATTTCTCAGGAAAATGATTGAGCTTCCCGAATTAAGAAATGCAACAGTCCAAGTTCTTGAGACTAAATTTTTTGTCATATCCCCAATAGAGCTAGGACAACCTACAATCCCCTACGGGATTAGGAAAATTTTCATCTGTAGTCACATCAAAGACAAATCACCATCCCTATGAGAGTTTGAATGATGTAAAAGGAGAACTACAGCTATCTCATGTATTAGACTTCACATCATGCAATCTTGATAGCATTTCATATCATGCATTCATATTACCATCATTCATCATTTTTACAATATTACTTCAAGCCAAGTTTGTTGAACCTTTAAGAAATTCCTGGTAAGAACTCTAAGTATCACAAACCAAGTGTCATTCAAGTAAGGTCCTTTTCTTCTCTTCACCTCATGTCAAAACCCTTTTATCAAGCAACCACTGTCAAAGTGCTAGTGTCAAGAAATTGTTGTCTAGAAACTCTCATAAAAAACTTTTGTCGAAAACATTCGTCAGAAGCTTTGTCAAGAATTTTGTCAAGAACTAGTGCTAAAACCCCTTTTCAAAAAGAAGTTTTGTCATGAACTTCTGTTAAGAAAAGCATCTATTAAAAGTTTTATCGAAAACTTTGTTGCCACCCTCTTCAAAGCCCATAAGTCAGTGGAACCCTTTTTAAAGCCCACAAGTCAGTGGCACCCTTTTAAAGCCCACAAGTCAGTGGCAGCCCTTAAAAGCCCATAAGTCAGTGGCACTCCTTTAAAGCCCATAAGTCAATGGCACCATTTTCAAAGCCCACAAGTCAGTGGCACTCTTTTAAAGCCTACAAGTTAGTGGCACCCATTTAAGGCCTACAAGTTAATCGCACCCCTTTAAAGCCCAAAAGTCGGTGGCACCCTTTTCAAAGCCTACAAGTCGATGGTGCCCTTTTAGAGCCCACAAGTTAATGGCACCCCTTTCAAAGCCCGTATAAGCTGGTGGCACTAGAGTCAAAGCCCACACAAGCTGGTGGCACCCAAGTCTAAGTTAAAGTCTGTATGAGCTAGTGGCACTCAAATCAAAGCCCACACAAGCTGGAGGCACCCAAAGTTTAAGTCAAAGTTTGCACAAGTTGGCGGCACCCACATCAAAAATTTATGATACTTTACACTTGCATAAAAGGGTCAAACCTTAAAAAACCTAGCACCCTAATATTTTGGGGAGCGTTATTTCACCTCGAACAAAATAGTGTTTATTCGTTTATTCCTAATTCTCAACAACAGTCAAAGAGGGGCAGTTGTAGACACCTTATTTTGTTTGGGCTAATTTTTTATCAATTTGGAGCATGAACATAAGAGAGGGCGATGATCACTGGGTAAAGAAGGCCTAGGGATCATATCAAAGGTAAATGCAAAGATGTGGCATCAAATTACGTAGTTCAAGGTGTCTTAGGATAAAATATATTAGAAAATCTATAATTTTACTTGAATATAGCGATACATGGTTCTCACGTATTGATACAATGCTCTAACGATCCAAAAATTGGAAATGTCCCCATTTGTATCGATACAACATGTAGATGTATCGATACATAAGCCTTTGTATTGATACAGGACCTCATGTATCAATACTAAGCCATGCCAAGATTGAAACATTCATTCTGTAAAGAAATATATCAATACAGATCAACATGTATCTATATAGTTATTCATAGCATTGGTAGAATGATCATAGTATCGATACAATGTTCATTGTATCGACACACACAAGGTTTTTAGACCAAATGTATCGATACTTTCTGTAATGTATCGATACATACAAGCCATTTTCAGAGTCTGGGCATTTTTAACTAATCCACCATTGATACAAAACTCGATTCTAACTCATTTCTTTACATCAGGAAAGATTAAAACACATATCAAATTACAAATTTAGACTTTTAAATTAATCAAAATATTTTTTTAAGTCTAAATTAGATCAAAAGGGTCAATATCATTTGATCAGCCTACTCCTCCCTAGTTGTTAGCTAATATCACCATTAGCCACCCTATTTGTTGGAAAATCATTTCAGTATTTAAACCAGCCACCCTAGGCGAATCACATTGGTAGTATGTTGCTCCCTACAGCCACCATATAGCCACCATGCTGAAATCACTTTGTCCCCCTTGAGAAATGGCCAAAAACACATCCAATTTGGCTCCGAAATGTTGGTATAAATGGACCACTTCTTTCTTAGCTAAAAAAGGTTAAATTCTAGCTCATTTTTCAACTTTCAGAACACATTCCTACACCAGGAAAACCAAATCCCGTGGCTATCCACTCACCACCCAAAAAACAGCCCAAAACACTCACTTTTAACCACTAAACATTCTAAAAATCACCCTCATCCATACTAGAACCAAAGCCTCATTTTTTTTGTCTTTTTTCTTGCTTATTAACAACAAGGAAAATAGGGAAATTCAAGCTATCTCTACTGCTCCAATTATTTGGCTAGAAAATGAAGTTTTATTGGTATAACTTCTCACTTTATCACTTTCATTTTTTGTTTTTTAGCACCTTCATCATTTTAGTGAGCTCTCCATGTTTCCATCACCTCCTTAGGATTATCATGCATTATTGTGGCTTTTGGTTATGGTAGTTTAAGAATTGGATGCTTAATGCCCCTTTGATGTGCAAAATGCCTCATTTCATCCTCATTAGTTTGATATCTCTTGCTCATGCATTTTATGCCATAGCCATGCATCTTTTTATCCTTAATCCATGTATGAATCATTAGCCTGACACATTTTAAGCACATTTACACATTAACTTGCATAAATCATTGCCATTTTTAGTATCCATAACATTTTCTTGTCACAATGCATAAAACTTTCTTTGTCTAGACCATTGGTAAAGTTAGCATCCCAATTCATGTTATGTGCCATCCCTTTGTATATTTGTTGTCTTCTCCTTGTCAAAATGCATGTTTGATTGCTATCAAAATTGATTTTCAAAACCCCCTAAGCCAAGCATGTTAACCTCAACCAATGAGGATTAGCACGGACTTAACATTTTCCTTAAAGTTAGTAAAATATCTTGGGAAAAATTAAGTTTTCTAGATTTGGAATCTTGGTTAAACGAGCTCTATTCTTTTGATTTTGCAATGAAAATGGCCTTACACTTGTTCCTGAAATGTTCATGCCTTGTTTTTGAGTCGAAACCTTGAGTGGTATGATCAATGGGCTATTTAATTATCCTAAAATACTCCAGGGCTGGGCAAAAGAGTTCGTGACGCTTATGCCACTCTTTCTCTTCAGTCATGGATGTTCAAATATCGATGACTCGAGTTTGGACCTGTAAACATAAAGAAAATAAGAAATATTCTCTATTTTACTTTATCCCCGGCTGGCAGCATCAATATTGCAAATTCAAAAATCACTTTAAAATCATAAATGATTTTTTTGAATTTTCTAATATTTTTTTCTGAAAGTGTGTCAAAATACCTTTAAAATGAGGTCTTGTTCATCCCCATATCGGTCCGAATGAGAGAGTTATGATTTTTCAAATCCAAACTGTCCAGAACCTCTAGAATCCAAACATGTATTCTGGTTGGGTCATTCAGATTCACTAAATGATTTTTCCAAATTTTCAAATATTTTTCCTAAAGGATTCATGAAATCCCTTTTTATAAAGGTATCGCTTGCAATTTTTTGATACCAAATGAGTTCAGGGTGATTTTTCAAATTTTGGCACACATTGTCCCTCATATGCTCTGCCAGCAGCTCAATCAATCTGAACTTGAAATTTTATTCCCTCGAAAAATGACCTTTTAGGATATGAGGAAAATTTTTAGATTGACCCTCGTCGAGTTAGCTTTCTAGCGGTATCTTGTCCACCCTTTAAATCCTTCAAACCTATTTAGAATAAATTTGGGAAGCAGGATAGCGCTATGCTGTCCCCTGTTTTTTGTTATGGTTAAAATTAAGTTGTTTTTCCAAATTTCATCTCGGGATATTTGAATGTCCCCGTGTCACTCTGATTAGACTCAAGAACACGTTTTGACCTCTCATAGGCTCGTATCAAGGCATAAACACATTTTACATCTTTACCATCCTCATTCATAATAATTTTTATTTCACCAAAAGCCATCAAAATGCTCACTCATTTTCTAAATCACAAGGGTTTGTCAACTTAATTTTTCTAACTCGACTTCTTCAAAGAGTGTCAGATGTGTCACTCTTGGGGATACTCCAACATTGACCATCCGAGGGGACACTCAAACCCCGTTTTTCAAAATTGTCGAGATTTAAAAATTACCCTTTGTCAAAATAATTTGTCATCCACAAGGATACTCCAATCCCACTTTTCCGAAGGGATACTCTAACCCTGTCTTTTAATTACAATTATTTTTTTCCCAGACCCCTATGAATATGAAACAAATCTTGTTTAATCAAGAAACCCATCTGCGTCTTAAAAATTGTCGATTCAATTATTCCCAAATAACCAATGCCAATTGCGAGATAAATTTCAATAGTCTATTCCTTTTTTTTATCATTGCATTGAATGAGCTATGTTATGTTGCTTCATTTATTGCCTCACTAACATGATTTCTTTTTTATGATTATTTGCATTTATGTTTTCAAAATATTTCAAATAAAATTAAAGGTAATGTTTCGTATGGGTATCTTTCTAGTGCCCAAAGTAGAACATTCCATTTTCACAGTAAAATCCAAAGCTCATTTTATTAAAAATCTCTATATTCTCCATCTCTCCAGGGCATTTATGAGATTAAATCTTTTTCATCAAAACCTGGATTTGTATTTCTATAAGATTCATGCATTAAAAAGGGTTATATCAAAATACTGACAAGTTAAGATCGAAAGAATCAAAATTGAGATAAGACATAGCTAGTAAGATATCGATTTTGGGCGTCGCGAAGAGGTTCATACCTCATCGTGCGTTACCGACTCTCGAACCCAACAACGAATCTTTGTACTACGTAGACCATGAGATCAATGTTCTGAGTTTCATAACTCAAAACATAGATTTCAATAGGCATTCGATCATGCCTAGCCCTGAATGATCAGTGGCGACTCCAAGCATTGGCCATTTCATAATGGTCATCCGAGACCAGTAAGATAAACGATTCATCTTATGGTCCCTTTCACTGTACCACAAGTTGAGAATCCGTATGTTCTTATTCTCATCACATCGCCAAAGAAAAGTCTTAGTTAAGAATACATTTTCGAGTCAAAAAAATATTTTAAGTCGTACGCACTTATAGATCCGCGAGGATCCACCTTGGATACGTTGTAACAATCCTCGATGCTTATTGCTTGGAAGTATTGTTCTATCACCCATAAAAAGTTGTCAACATCTATCACAGACCCGGTTCCTTTGAACTCTTTTGGCTTAGAGATCTCCATCCTTTTAATTAAGTGTCACAGCTAGCACATTATCTCCAATAACTACTTTGCATGATGAAAGCTCCCCCATGAGCTCTTTTATTTGCTTTTTCATGGCCTCCACCGCAGCTTTGAGGGCATCATTCTTCTTGGTGAGAATGTCTATCACCAAGTTAAGAGCACCTTGCATCTCCCCCTTAAACCCTTCCCTTATGGAGTCTAGCTCTTCGATGTGGCTCTTCGAGCATAGCCATCTTGCCATTTATGGCCAACAGAACATCCCTAAAATTATTGGCCTTCTTTCTTCTCCCACGAGTCTTTAGAACCTTTTATGCTTAGTTTTTTGATTGAGACGTCATACCCACTATCATTACCTTAATAAACTTCTAGCTCTAATACCATCTATCACGGGGCTATTACCCTCTTTTCAAAATACATGCCTGACAAGATGTGCAGCGCACCTGTTTATGTGCCTAAGGACTTTCCCTTTTTCATTTAATATGGGATTAGTATATCTGGCATACTTCTTTAAAGTGCTTGGAGTAACATAAGTACATAGTTAATTGACTATATATCTAATGCAAACCTTAAGATGAAAACACAACCTAAAACTCGATTGGCTAGAATTAAAACCCTAAGATCGTCTTCAAAATCAAGCAAAAAGAACTTGACCCTAATCAAACCTACTGGGTAGAACCAAAGTTATAACGCCAAAAGTTACCTTGATAAGATCAATTTGAGTTCTTGTTTAAAGAATAAAGACGAAGTTCTCACAAAGTAAAGAAACTCTCAAGAATTTTTTTCTATTCAAATTCCTGAATTATATGAATGAGGTAGCCTTATATGGGCCTAAAATCTGTAGAGTCCTAATTAAACAAGGACAATCCTAACCAATAAGGAAAAGTCTATTCCATATCTTAGTTTGATTAGGACTTATCTAAACAATTTAAAATCCTAAGCACAATCCTAATCAATAAGGATAAAATATACTCCTTATCATAATCTGATTAAGAATTATCCAAACAAATTAAAAATGAAAAGTCAAATTCTTACTAAAAATAATCAAAAATCAAAAATCCTAAACTATAAGCCCATGAATATGTGCAAATTGGGCTTCATTCATCTCGGACATGTGAATTGGGCTCCAAGCTTTATTCTTCATCCTTTTTAGCCTTAACACAATGTAGAACAGTGATCAATCTTGGCAATGCATATGATTAATACTGAACAGCCTCTTTTGCTTGCATCTCTATGATTAGTCCTTACAAAGCTTGCTCCATGCATTTAGTCTTTGCCCTAGTCATTGGACCTCTAGTTCCTTGCAAAGGATCATAAGAATGGTTGGAAATAGGTATTTGTGCAAGTTGATTTCCATCAATATCCCATGTACGAATCAATTAGTCCAAGGACGTACACTAACATTGTAATGCTTGCACAAAGGCCTAGACGAAATAGGTGTGTACATTTAGGTTGCCCACAGAGCTTGCCAATTTAAGTGCAACCCTTTTAATCTCTTTTTATAACTATCCCTCTCCCTTTGCAGTCGCATTGTTATACCCTCTGTCATAGCCAAGAAATGGCTCTAACACCAGTGCAAGCCAATCCAATTGAAAAGAACAAAAATGATAAAATACTTAGTCGTGTGATGTAAAGGAGAAGAATAAAATAAAATAAAAGGAAAGAGAGATAGAGAGAAGTATGCATAAAAGAAAATATTTTTAGAAAGTGGCATATGTATTGCATGATAGTACATAACATCTGTTATATAACAAACTCTCTTTGATTCTTGACTTTTTCACACCTACTAACAACAAACGTAGTTAACAACCATTTAAACATTTAGTTTTATTTACTAATAGCATGCCACCAAAATAAGCCAATTTAGGCTATAACAGATTAAGCTTGTAGCAAAACTTTCCATATTTCTTTCTTTTTTCTTGGTAATTCTGAAATTCTCTAGAGACACTAAGGTATTTCTTGTCTCCTCCTTTAAAATTGTCTACTTTATTTCCAAGTACCAACCCTTTATTTTATTTTATTTTATTTTTTTTTTTGGTTTTAATTAAGGCTTAAAGCTAAGCTACAACATTAAGTTACATTGTTGAAGAGGAAAATGGAAAAGAAAATATGAGTTTGAGTGGGAAGTTGAAAATAAAGGAAATGGAGCAAGTTAAGCATGATTCCTGGGATTTCTCGCTTTCATCACCTGCCACCAATATTTGGAATTTAGATGATGTAAATTTACTAGTTTATCCCCCTTTATAGAAGAAGAAGAAGAATCATTTCCTGAGGAACACGAAAAGGCCATTGTTATTCCATATGTCATAGATATAGAAGAAAAAAATAGCAATAACATAAGGATGTCCCAAGTGCATGGATATGAGTTTGCTGGGTTAAAACCTCCATCACAGGACACAATAGCATTACATGAGACTTAACCTTCTCAAACCCCTTTTCACTCTAATCATGTGTTCTCAATGCGTAGAATGGAATATTACCTTTATTTTTTATAAATATTTTTGTATGTCTAGTCGAGTATAAAAAAAAGAGCTAGGTAAAGCTTAAGTAAAAGGTGATTGCAGTAGTATGGGTCTTGGGTTTAGCTTCCCTTTTAGCTTCCCTGAAAAATCATGTAGTATCCAAGACAAGAGTGTGAGTGTGAGAGGGCATAAGTACTTGTAATTTGGATGTAAACAACTCTTCGACTAGCTGGGATAACTAGGTTGTATCTTTTTTCCTTTACGACTTACTTGTTTAATTGGTAATTGATGCAAATTTAGTTTTTACTTTAGTTAATAGTTTCATTCTAGTCTTTGTTCTTGACCCTTGTGCATATCGATGTTTTTTTAATCATCAATGGTATATGTTCTAGAACTACAGTAAGGTGAAAATCCAAAGTTGAAAGATTATAGGGAAAGGGTTTCTTTTATACATAGGTTGTTATCTGAAGACAGAAAAATGGGATACTTTTGAGTAAATTTGTTGGAATGACATTTTTTGCCTAATTATTTCTTCAGTGAACTAGAATATTTCAGCGGCCAAGTCAGCCGACCTAATGCAATCTTAATTTCCAAAAGGTTGAACTTAAAGGTGACAAAATGAACCTGAACCCGAAAACTCGCCCGAAAAAACTCGAGCTCAAACCTGAACTGAACCCGATTTGACCAAAAAGTCAATGGCTCAAACCCAAAATGATCCAAATCCAAAAGAACCTGAACCCAAAATGATCTAAACCCGAAATGACCCAAACCTGAAAGAACCCAAACCAAACCCCGACCTGAACCCGAATCCGAATTTAATACTAAAAATAAATATTAAAAAATTATAATTAAATAATTTTTAATAAACCAATAACATTAATTATGAATTTTATTTTAATATTCTTTTCATAATTTAATTAAATATTAAAAACTTAATTTATATTTTAAATATGATTAAACTTGCTCATAAGTTAGGCCGGGCCATAGCTTAAATTTTTTTAAAATCCTAAGCCTAGACCCCTTATTTAACGTGTCCAAGCCTATTTATTAAAGCTAGAATTACTGTTTATCATATTAAAAAATATTTTTTATTAATATTATATATTTTTATAATTAAATTTAAACAAAATATATTAATTTAAAATCACTGTTCTTAGTCGGGTTGAGCTAGTCTGATATAAAAATATGAGAACCTAGGCCTAAGCCTATTGGGCATGGTGAATAGCCTGACCATTAAACAGATCTATATATGGTAATAGCCTAACTATTGAACAGATCTATATATGATAAAATATTAATTTATCAAAAAGTAAATCATATTATGAGCTTTGAAAATATTATCAATAAAGTATATTATCCATTTATCATATTTTTTTATTTTATTTATTAAACTCATTAAATATTGAGAGTTTGTATATGTTAGTAATAAAATTTTAAATACCTCTTTGAATATTATTATTATTATTATTATTATTATTATTATTAGTTGTAATGGTAATTAGAATCTAATAATAGTATAACAAAGTAATAAGATAAATTAAAAAAATATGAAAGCCACAACAGAAAATACTATATCAAAAATGAATTAAATATTAAATATTAATTCCATATATAATTTAATTAAATATTAAAATTTTAATTTATATTTTATATATTATTAAACTTGCTCATAGGTCGAGCTGAGCTGCGGCCTAAATTTTTTTTTTAAATTCTAAGCATAAGCTCTTATTTAATGTGCCAAATTACTGTTCATCACATTAAAGAATCTTTTGTATTAATATTAATATTTTTTATAATTGAAAATATATATTATTTTAATTTAAAAATATTGTTTCGATTGGGCCGAGCTTATCTAAGACAAAAACATGAGAACCCAAGCCCAACTGGATTAGGTGGGTAGCCCGATCCTTAAGCAGGTCTATATATAATAAAATAATAACTTATCAAAATTATATTATTAGCTTTGAAATTATTGTTAATAAAATATATCATCAATTTATCACTTTTTTTAAAAAAAATTTAATTAGTTAAACTCATTAAATATTAATAGTTTATGCATGTTAGTAATAAAATTTTAAATACTTCTTTGAATATTATTATTATTATTATTATTATTATTATTATTATTCAAGTAATGATAATTAGAGTCTGATAATAATATAATAAAGTAATAAGATAAATTAAAAAATATTAAATCCATAATAGATAATACCATATCAAAAAAATGAATTAGCAACTAAACTTGCCCATGACGCAGACAGCCTGCCCAACACAATAAGCTCAACACGATTAGACACAAATCTTAGATTTTAAATTTCAAGCACATTTAATCCGAAACAATATTTTTTTTAAATAAAATATATTATTTTATTTAAATTTAATTACGAGATATCTAAATATTAATATGAAAATAACATTTTGATATTATAATTTATGAACAACGATTTATATTTAAATGGATCAACCAAACCAAATTCAACCCTGAGTTTAGAATTAAAAAAAATTTTCAAGCACTAGACCAATGAACGGAACTAAGATATTTTCAAGCCGGATCAAGCCAAATTTAGGCTTAGGCTTAGAATTCAAATTTACATAAAAGTGATTACATTTAACATAAAATAAAAAATGATATAAAATATACTCAAACCCGAACCCGAATAGATCCGAACTAGAATCAACCCAAACAAAAAAAAAATCAAACCCGAAATAATCCATCTCAAATTTGTCTGAACTCGCCCAATTGCTACCTTTATGAATAAAAATTATTTTCTAAAATATAATAAGCCACGACCTAGTCCATAAGTCACTTGCTAAATAACCTACTACATGCATCCATGCGTGCATGCTTACTTGGAGCTTCCAACATGAGATTTTGCGAGTTAATTTTGTCACTATTCCTTATCAATATTCAAAACCAGGTTCTAATGCTTTACAACACTGCAACGAGCCTAGGAAAGGTAAAATGAATCAGAAAGAATTACAAAATGAAATTGTTAACCGCTCCCCGGAGGTCAATTCTTAACTACAGGACATTCTTGTACACATAACATAGCCCTTCCTTTTTTGTCGTTGTCTGGAAATGATAATATCTTCACCGCTATCAAACATGCAAAAGAATAAGGCAATATCTATAAATATATAGTTTCTTTGCTTTTCAATAAATGCACCCTAAAATTACAAAACCCTAAGGCTTAAATTAATCAGTGATTACATTGTTTGAATGCATCGTAGAAAACAAATTATTAATAGGTTCCTCTATAACTCAGAAAAACTGAATGAAAATGATAAAAGAATACAACTGTTCGCTTGGAAGTTTCTGGTATTGGTGTCTTTCAATGTCATGTCTTCTCTTCCTATCTTTTCAATACTGTCTTCTACAGGCATCTACATGAATGGTTAAGGTTGCAATGCAAGAAGAGCTGCACTAAATTTGCTATCTAACATAAACCAATGTATGCTACTCTCCAGCAACGTAATTCTTCTCCTCATAGTATTTCTTTTCACTTTGTGCCTTCTTGGCGTTGCGTTTCTAAATTGAAAATGAGCACCAAAATTAGAGGAATATAGATAACTCGATATCTATCCAAGCATACTAACACAGTCAGGCGCGTTAAACGCTAGACATTGCACTAATAACATGGAGTAGTTATACACAAAGAAATTGGAAAATGAAGTAGACAACACCCATTGTTTAGGTTATTAGTAAGAAATTTTATCAAAACATGAAAAAATAACCGATCCCCCTCCTAATTGAAAATGATCAGCAGAATGTGATTTAATGGGAATTCTACAGACACTCTCCTTCAGATGCATGCCTCATACAAAAAGTCTTAACAATATTCATAGCCGGTTAGAATCTGGAATGCCTCAGCTAATAACATCCACAAAGCAAGTGTCTAGCAACTAATTTTGTTCCAAAAGAAGGTGAACAACTGCAAATCAACGTGCATTACTAATTACCTAAGAGATCAAAAAATAACAATAAAATGCAGTGTAAGTAAATACCATGTAAGCCTCATGATTGGCAACTATCCTTTGGGCTACAGAACTTGTGGTTATAGTTTTAGGGCTTTCAAGCAACCAAAAAATTCCCATGCTTTTAGGAACCGCATATGGATCAGTTTCACCCTGTAGCAAGCAAAGTCTTTTAAATCCATAGACACAAGGGGTAACAATGAAACAAATAAGAGGGAACTCTGAAAACTTACAGGCAACAAAGAGCTACTCTCTGCAACTGTCCCATGCACAACCAAAGAAATGTTGAAAGTTGTAATCTGTTCAAAATCAAGAAAAGTAGCCTGAGAACACTCTGAGAAACATAGAGCAGTAGTAGTAATAAATAACACAAATTGCCAATAGCATAGCTGTAGGGAATACAGTAAGGCACAATGAGGTGACAACAAACAGGAAAGTTAAAATAAGATTTTCTAAGAAAAGAAACATATATATCTTGTACGTTTAAGGGACGGAGTGCAATTTGCTACCTTCAGTTGCAATACCTAAATCATTAAGTGGTATGGTAAAAGTATTTAATATGAATGGATGAGCTTTGGTATATAAAGCTGCAGGTTTGGCCAAAAGCTAGGATGCATTTATTCCTAAACATAACAAAAATTATCTCAATTCAAAATTTTGATTTCTAACATTTAGATGCATTCTTTTGCACAGAATTTGATAAAATGGATCTCGATAAGTGGGAATAGAAGAAATTAAGGCTTATTTCTTTTCTTCTACTCGCTCTGCCAAAAAATAACAATGGATCCTTATACATGTTTCCAGCAGACACATCACCATGATTCAGTCATATTAAAACTCACTCTGACCAGAGTACCGCTTGTTGCATACATTTGTTCTACCACCAAAAGGTAATAATTATGCTACACAGAATGTTATAACCAAGAAACAGTTACCCAGTCAGAGGGACATACATTCCTCTTATGCACAGAAATATAGTTTATATATACTTGTAGGCATAGCAATATAAACTTAAAGAAAATTACACACCATGTCCTTTGTAACTTCCCAAGGTGCACCAATGATAACTTCATCAACATAACGACAAGCTAACACGCTAAGACTGCGCTCATGTACATGCATAACTGGGTAAGGCATCCCCCTGTGCTCACTGCATGAAAGGAGACTCAAATTATTTCTTGCATGGAACCCCTTTATTGATACTAAATTTTGCATCACATGCATTGCAATAAGGAGACATCCAGCCACACATCTAACATTAACTTTCAACCTTCCAAACTCAAATGTTCCAACAAAATTTAAATGATTAAACCAGACGAAAGCATGATAAATAAAGTACCTAACAATATGATCAGCATGGATACCAACAAGCAAAAAGTCTCCAAGCTGCCTTGCCTTCTTAAGGATCTGAGTACACATACAAGATGGCTTAGGGGCATGGACAAAATGCAATGAGTTGCAAAAGTTCTATTATTCTATAACAAGTGTCATTCAACATAGATTAGTACGTCACAAATTACAATAAACTTCTATAACATAATACAATTGCGACTAGGAAAACATATAATTTTAAAGAGGGTCTTTTCCCCGAATGATCAGAGGATGCCACCGTCCAGATTGGCATGTTATTGATTGAGCAAATGATTCTCAATTATATAGTACTTCAATGTTACAACAAAAGATATAAACATGGTGTCATATTGGGATGATTTAGTCGGCCAATAGATGTGCAAGAATACTACAGTTCAACAAAGAAAATGGGCTTTCTAATAGTAATCTGTCATTTGATAATATAGGGTATTATTGATTTCTAATAGTTACTAACTTATATAATCCTATACACACCATGTTATTTCACCCTATTGTTGAGGAACCTAAATCAAAATGAAGTACAGAATGCAGCAGCAGGGAAGCGATTTTTCTTTATCTGGAGTAAAATTGTATTTTTAAAAAAATGTAATTTTAGAACTTCTGCCATTTAACTTGGGAATAAATCCCACCCCCCTTTTTACCCCCACGATCCACTCTGCCTCTAACTCAAATACGCCTTTGAATAACATAACAGCGTCAACCTAGATTATTAAATTGGTTGAGCTACATTAACACCCCCCAGCATGTTAACAACACCTAGCCTGTTCACTGTAGTTTAAAATTTACTAGAAAAAGTGCATATTTGAAGGATCCTCATTACAGGATAGGCATCCTACAATCTAATTATTCTCAAGATTCAAATTTAAGAAGGGCTACCAAATTATCACCATAGATCAAGTGATCAACAATATCAGCTAGCTACACTGTTCACAGGTGCAGGCGCCACTAGTCAAGCCAGTAAATAGTATGCTACACTACGCTAAAAAATTGCAACATGTACATTAAAAGAGGCTATAACAAGACAGTAGCTAATGATGAATGCCAATCTTACATCAACAGTAGAATTACAAAACTTGGGCTGATAAAGAGCAATCACCAAATTGTCAACATGTCACATGTTTATACCATCATAATAACATAACCAAAAATAAACAGTTGTGAGAGTAAATATCAACAGGAGAGTGATACCTCCACATGCCCTGCATGAAAGAGATCAAATGCCCCATCAATGTACACAACGCGAGAATTTGCTCCAGGTCCCTGAGTTAAAACTGAATTAGACTAACAGGGAAAGAGAACCACGCATTACACACAAACAAATACTATGATAAAGGGAGAAAGAAAGCAAAAGAAGAGCAGAATCCACTCTACAACCACCCATACCCCTTCACTCTCCCTCACCTCCAATGAAGTACAAAACAGCTCTTAAGCTTTTTACAAGAAATGTTTGTGGGCAGCCACTGCCCTAGGGAATAACAGAATTTATGGACATTTTGAACAATATTGCAATTAGTGAGAAAAAAAAACAGTGGATGCATTCATATTAATACTTCCGAGCTCGCCAACAGATTCTTTTAGATCAGCTCTCAAAAAATTATCTTTCATGCAAATAATTAACATATAAATACACACACACACACACACACACACACACACACACACACACACACTGTTAATCATGCAGCAAGCATTTTATCAAGCCTTGTATATTTG
>JBBYHO010000020.1:5757038-5801321 GCA_038382025.1 Adansonia gregorii | reverse complement strand
ACACACACACACACACACACACACACACACACACTGTTAATCATGCAGCAAGCATTTTATCAAGCCTTGTATATTTGTTAAGCACCCAACTTAAAACGAGTTGGTAATAGAGGGGCCCAACTTAAATATACAACCACAAGAAACCCAAACCTTAATAGATGTGGGCGAACACCACTGAACACTCCCTCTCATGTGTAGCTTAACAAGGGCCCGTACAAGGACAAACTCACATAAGGTTAGGCAGGAAGAACCAAGCACAACCTAGGCTCTAATATCGTGTTAAGCATTCAACCTTAAACCAATTAGAAATACTAATAAATGGAGAGGCCAAATTGAATATAAGTCCAGAGGAAACCCCAATATCTATAGATGTGGGATAAAACCCCTTAACGACATTCTTGATGGCTACCTTTTCATAGAAACTTGGTTGTATTCATGCAACACATCTTTAATGAAACAAATTGTGAGGGTATTATGTGTCCGAGGGGTAGCCGGCCAGTTTGGTTATAACAAAACAATTGCTATGGTAAATGATGAATTCTTTCAGCCTATGAAGAAAGATGTCATAAAATCATTTTTTGTTGCTATCAACTGGCCAAAAGGGAGAAAATAATATAGGACTTTGCATCCCTTTATTTGGCAAATTTGGCAAGACTATTATAACGTTTGTAATAGGATCCCAAACAATTATGGAGGTTTTGAGACTATCACTCTTTTTTGTTGACAGATTTTCAAAGATTGCACACTTTATTCCATGTTCATATTGCCTAAAATTATAATCTGTTATTGACATCCATATTCATGAGCTATTCTCGAAGAAACTAGCGGAGATCCTCAACACGAAGCTTAATTTTCTCTTTCCTTTTACCCACAAAAAGATGGCCAAAGGAAATTTTTTTTTTTTTCACACATGAAATTGGATGATCACTTTGGGCTTCTAGAAGAATAGATGACTAAGTCACTGCTTGGGACTAATACTTCCTGTGGTAGTATGTCTTATAACCTTCAGTGAAAGACTATACATAGCATGTGGCATAGAAATAAATTACCTTTTCTTTCACCTGGTGTCTAAAGACATGAAAGCGGCAAATATTGAAAACATACACTGTTCAAGCTTTTTCAAGTGGCAGTCATTTTTCATTCCTTACCCTTTTAAGGCAGATAACTAGAGTGAAACTAATAGCATTATTACCTTGCCATTCGAGAATTGCACAATCCGCCGAGATGTTGGTAGAAATTGGGAAATCTGACACCTTTGGGACTGAAGTCCATCGCCCGAAACTCCCTTCAGAAGTGTGCTATTATTATCTCCAACGCCTTTTGTATCCTTTACAGAAAAAAGTATTCTTCCTACATACATTTAATTTGTGAAATAGTTAGAAACAGTGTTATACTTAGTACACAATTTACAAAAGACAGTAAATGACAAGCTCCAACCAAGGCATATTGAACACGTCTCAAGAAAAGCTTAAGTACCTACAATATCGGTGCTAGAGACACCTTCAGTGCGCTTAATCTGCTTGTAGCGGCCAGCTTTCTTTGCCAAGGCATAAGCATCAGTTCCATCTGGGAGGAGGCAGGGATCATCACCATGTATTATATAATCAATCTTATGCTCATTGAACAGACTGTGCATGAATTGCTCAGTAATTGCATAGGGGGCATTTGCTATTACTTGATCCACCCACTTTAATCCACTGACAAGTGCCAGCCTGGACAGAACTCCAAATGAGATCCATGGAACCATAACACTAAATAAATTACAAAAATCTCGCCAAGAGGAGCTAGTATGACAAACAAACCATTGAAGGGAATGCCAGCACACAATGATTAGTTGAAAGTTCATGTTTGTTTTGAATAATATATATATCAATTACAAGGCAGCCCGATAAGTTAGATGCAAAGAACATATCAAAGGTATACAGCCTTCTAACATACATGCCATTGCAAACAATATTGTTGCCCCAGATAACTAGCCTTTACAATCCATCTTGTTCGTCAACAAGCGATACATTCATACAGGAAGTTGTGAAGGTTCAATTCTACAAAGATCTAATCTGTCAATAATTATTGATTTGGATTCCTCTTTTTCACAATTCAGCTGTGGATACATATAACTATATATAAATAGATATATTCTTTTCGTACTGCTTTACTTCCAATTAATTTATTCATTCATATGTAAGGACATCATAGCCTCTTGAGCTGTACTTGGTCTTCGAAACTTCAAGCCAAGTTATTGAAAATGCTTTCTACGTGATTAGTTAAATACAGCTAATGATGATCCAAAACAGAACTGTGGCTACAAGTGTAAAACACAAAAAAGAACAAGATACAAATGAACTTCAAATTATGAAATCAAAATAACAACTAAAATGACCCCCCACTCCCCAACCAAAAAAAAAAAGTCTAGTGAATACCTCTCTTCCATGGGTAGAACAGGAGGGCCTTTATTAGCAATAATCTCCTCATCACTCACAACACCCACCACCAATTCATCCCCTAAAGCTTTAGCTTGTCTCAAAGCATTGGCATGGCCATAATGCATGAGATCAAAGCATCCGTCCATGTAGACGCGGATGCGCTTCTTCTCACACTTCTTCTTGAGGAAGATCCCACAATCTGACCAAGCATACGACAACGGGAAAAGTCCAATTCCACCAAAATATGAAGTGGACAACCCGAGCAAGGCGGCCGTTAGCATTACGCCGCCAAAGAGATGTGGCGAATAATACATCCAATCCCAAATCCAATTGTTAATCTCATATTCCATTGCCATTCTCTCTTCAAATTTCAATTAGAGGAGACACAAAACCTGCAAAATAACAATACCAAAAAACTTTTCTTTAACAACAAAAGAAAAAAAAGTATGATTTTCAATAAAGGAAATTTACCAGACCCTATAAACCAACTTTACATGAAAATTTATATGCCTAAAAGACAATTAATATATACATGTATTTTACTTTTGCACAAAATAATTCAAAGAGAATCCAAAACTTGGAAATAAATACAAAAATTTTCTTTTCAAAAGAAAATTGTTAGGGATCATATATATATATATATTAAATTTTAAATAAATGCAAAAATAAATTCAGAAATCAGGGAAAAAAATTAAAAGCTAGATTTGTTAGAACAATTATAAAATCTGAATCTTACCTAAAATTGAGAAGCCAAATCATAAGAAATTCTAATTAAAAATGGGCAGATCGAAATGAGTTTGAGAAGAAAAATTCTAACGCAATAAAATGGGAATTGGAATATGAGAAAAAGGTAGATCGAATCTTTTACCTTTCCTTTTCTTTTTCTTAGTTTTGTGTTCGTGTCTCCTCCTTTTCTTTCTCCTTTGTTCTTTCTCTTTTTTGTTTTTTTTCTTTTTTCGTTTCTCTAATCTCTACCACGGGATTTCTGACAGGAAGCCGTCCCAAAATATCACTTGATTTTCTTCCCTTAAATTAAATTAAATAGTAAATAAAATAATTTCCTCGCAAAGATCCTTTCTTTTCTCCAGAAGTAATTAGAGCCTACTCTTTTTTATTAAATAAATTTTATTTGTTTTATTTATTAATTAGTGTCTATTCTACGAATCCCGTTTCCTTCTGTCTTAAGTCCTATCGAAAGGCAAGCTTTGACCAATCGTCGTTCTCACTTTCTTTTTTTCTCCTTTTTTTTTCCTTTACAATAATGCGTAATTAAATCCTTGAATTTTATTAATAATAAAAAAATTATTTTTATCATTATAAAATTAAAGTTGTAAATTTATATTTTATTTTTTATCATATAAAATTAAAGTTGTAAGTTTTTATTTTGATTAAAAAAATAGTCATTAGATTTTAAAATAAATAAATTCAATTTACAGAATTTTTTAAATATCATTTTTTAATATTTTTTTATCCAATTTATTCAAATATATTTAGGTAAATATTTTTAATTGAACTACATTAGTCAACTGATAAAATTTTAATAAAAAATTATATATTTTATAGCATTAAATGTTAATTACAATAAGTAAAAATTCATAATTGTAATTCATCTAATAAATAATAAATATAGTTAATCTATTTTTATTTTTAATGAAATTGGAAAACTTATTCTTTGTTATATCTTTCCTTTAAGTAAATAAAATAAAATCATACACACAATAACTCTATCCTTTTTATCTTTATAATAGTATCAAATATTAAAAGTTTAAAATTTAAACCCTTGATTTTTCTTTTTTTAAGAGATGGATTGCGGTAAATAAGCAAGTAAAAAACTTAAAATATCAAATATATCTAACAGTTATGATATGAGTGGTAAAATAAATTTATGTTCATAAGAACAAATAAAGTTCGAATCTATATACATTTACTTTTAGAAAGAGATAGTCATAAATATTCGGAATAGTATTAGATTGTGAAACAGATACAGATATTTACATCAAAATTAAAAAAAATTATAATTTCAAAAAATAAAAAAATGAAAACTCAAATTCAACCAAATTACATTTTCTTTTTTCTTTCTCCTGTGAAGGAAAACAAAAACAAAATGACGATTTCAGCCTAAACTAGAAAATTCAAAGCGAAAATGCATAACAAATTTTATAATCTAAAATTTAGGCTTTCGACAAATTAGTAATAGTTTCTCTCGCTTCGTTTATTTAGAAAGTTGTTAGTACATGAGTAATTTTTGGGGTTATACTGATTTTAAGTTTTCATGATTTCAAAAGAGTTCTTGGTCGAGCTATCAACAAAGCTTGAAGACCGTTTAATATTAAAAAAAATTTAGATAAAAATGTTAAACTTGAAAAATAAATTTAGATAAAAAATAAAATTTATTTAAAAATGAATCATGCATTATTTTTAGGATTGAAAGTTCAACCTTGACCCGACTCATTTTTATAATTTTATAAAATATATTAATTTTATATTTCTATATATTATCTAATTTTTATCATATAAAAAATAAATGTATGTAATATTATAATGTAAATATTAAAAATATATTAAATTATTTATATTTTAAAATTTAATACAAAAAATATTAAATTACTAAATATTAAATTCAAAAATATAGATTTTAAAAAATATATAAGTAGACTTAAATGGATTTGGACTATTTATTACAAATATGAGTGAGTGAGGCTTATATTTTGGGCAAACATAAATGCTGTTAATACCATGCTTAGACTCGGCCTGACTCATGAATACCTTTACATAGTTTTTTTCCTTTTATAACTGAAAGACTTTTAATAATTTTATAAATGATTGAAGTGATTAATTTTATGCACTTTTACTAATGAATTTCAATAAATATATCAGTAAAAAAAAGTAAACGTTATTCTTAATATCCTAATATTTTATTCTATTTTTAGACTTATTCTTGTATGTGATGTGTTTGCATATTTTATCATATTATTATCATGTGATATTATATAAAATATGATACGTTAGTAGAAATTTGTATATTAGTATCGATTTTATGTCTTATTTTAATTATTTCTTTTGTATTGTGTCTAATATTGCTTAGTCTATATTTCTTTTGGATTTGCCAAAATATTTTTTTCATTTTTGAATAATTTATATATATATTAAAAAGTTTTATTTTTTAACAAAAATATAATATAATATATACATATATATATATATATCATAAAATCAAAACTCCTCTTCTAACATCATAAAAGGCTATGAAAAAGAGACAAAAGAATACGACGGAGTGAGTACATAATGGCAATGCACCATAAATACAAATATATGAAAATAATTAATAGAACGCAAAATACGTAAAAAGTATTTTAATGAAAATGGTTATGAAAATTATGAATATAATAAACGATAAGTAACATATTATTTTAACGTAAACGTGTAAGTTGATAACATAACGATTTTTAAATGTTGACATAATTGTATAAGTTCATTGCCATAAAATGGACAAAAACTGTTATAATCAAACAAAATAAATTATGAAAATTATAAATGGAAAGTATAAGAATAAGCGTAACATAAATAAGTTTATTTTTATAAAAAAAAACAGATAGTTACTCGCGATTTGCTACGGGAGTCTATGAAGGGCACGTATAATAGTTTTTAATAAATAATAATGTCATGAATTTAGAGTTCAATGGATGAAGAGAAGATGAGAAATAAGATTAACATTTATACAAACCTAAGCATTTGAATATTTTCATAAATTTCAAAAGCAGTTTGCTTGTCATCATGATTGGATTATAAAAAAAAAAGATATTAAGGATTAATAGTGCAAACAGCGATTAAGTCAAACATTAGTTGTTGTAAATAGTAGTTTTCATGCTTGAAAGGAAAGCTAGATGAAAATGCTAAGTTCTAATAAGTTTGCTCCACATTAACAAACTGCAGCCGAAACAAATACCACTATTTGCCTCATATGATCTTTTTCTGAAATCAGCTTGGCTGCCAATACAAACTCTAATAACCAATAGTAGTAGGATAACTTAAATCCTTCTAACACAGAAGTAGCTAGAGACATCCTAACATTGGCTTTACTTACTTCATTTGTCAACATTTTATACGAAGCAATCGAAATAAAATTAAAAGCTAAATCTGACCCCGTATAGATAATCCAAACAAACTACATTCTGCATACACAATGAAAAGAAAACAAAGTTAAATGTTAATAAGGTATCAAAGTAAAGTTTACTACTATAACGAACATGAACATGAAAAAAAACTAGAAATGACCAGAATTATAAGAACATATAATTAAAGACCACGTTGAACAGGTTTAAAAACGAAGATATTTATAGTTGTATATAGCAATGTTGAACTCATAATTTCATTGGTAAAGAACCTCTTTTCCAATAATATTGTCGCCATATGTTGTTACTTCATGGGTTAATTTTCTATATTTTCCTTATCACTCCATAAGGATTAGCTGTTTGTTAGTTTTACAATAGTAAAATATGCCATTGTACGAAAAAAATTAAATCCAAAACTTTTTGTTGCTTTTTGGGGGTTTGTTTAGACGAAAGGAAGCAATACCTAAAAGCATTAACTAAAATTGAACCTGAAATTAATGTTCAGCCTATATTTTCCTAGAGCTTTATAAAAATATCTAAGGCTTAAATTTAAGCTAGATCCTTTAACAACAAAAAAAAAATGCAAAACAACATCAAAAAACAACCGCTTCCATTTTAGCAAAATGAAAATTTAAAGTTTTACCTGAAGCAATTTGAACTTACAATCCAGAGAAAAGTAAATATCGTTTGATAAGAACATCATGCATATCAACTACAAAAGACATTTGTCAGAATGTACCCTTGCCATCGATGACAAAGTATGCCCAACTTAAATATAATTCTCAGTTGGATTTAGGCATGATATAGTCAGAAAAAGCATTTCTCAGATTTCAATTGGGAATGATCATCAGATAAATTGCTAGTCCAATCGATCTTTAACATGATAACTGTATAAATAAAGCTATTTAGTTTTATTATGTGCATTAAATTAGTTAAATCTTAAGGATTTTTATTTGGATTTTGTTTATTTTTAGTAGTTTTTAATTTAATTTTATTTACTTTTCTTATATTTTAATTATATAGCTATTTAAGTATTTTTTGTATTTTTGTAGGTTAAATCCCGAAGGAGTTTCCAAAAAAGCAACAACTTAATTAACAAGCAAAGTGGACTCAGTTTAGCAGTTTCCAAGAATAAATTAATTCGGCTACTTGCAGACCAAGTTTCTCTCTAGGGTTTTGCCTATCTAGAGAACTTTTAGGATTAAAATTAGATATATTCCAAATACTTTATAGCTTTTATTTTCTCTAGTTTTCTAAAGAGGAAAGTAGCCATCAGGATTTTGCAATTAAAGAGGGATTGGAGAAGCTTGAAGACCAAGATCAACAACTCTTAGTTTTTTCTTTCCCTTAATCTTTTTGTCTTTATTATAATGTTTATCATGATGAAACTCTAGTATTTTGTGTTTTGTTTAATCAATATGAACTAAATTTATTTTTCTAAGGTTACAATGGAATTCGGTAGTTTGGATTATTTTATTCTTTTTTCTTGATTTAATAATATTTGAGTTGTTTGTTCAATCTTTTCTTAATGCTTGTAATTGATTGGCCACCAATTAGATTGATTTGGTAACCTTAATAAACTTGGAAAAGGGAATTATGTGTTTAAATGTGGATTGAATGACATAAATTTCATATTCATTTAATAGGATGAAGTGATTTGCAAGTTAGATAGACATATACGAGCATGCTATATGTAACCAAATTAAAGGCTAGGCTTAATGAGCTTCTTTTAATTCAATTTGCATAAGAATATAGTAAATTAGTTAAGAGAGATATCTTTATAAGATCATCAAAAGATTCATATAAATAAATTAGAACTCTAGGTTGACAACTCATTATCATTACTCAAGTTAAGAGAGTAAAACAAGTTCAACTTAAGTGTTGAGGGAAATTGTAATCCTAGGCTTTTATTATTGATTAAGTAAACCCTATTTATTTTACTTATTTAGTTATTTAGCTAATTCTAGTGTAGTTCTAATTTTACCTTAAAATATTTTTAATTAGTTGTTTGGATAAGATTAAATTATTTTAATTTTAGTAGTTAGAGAATTTCAGTACAATTCTTCGTAGGGACGATACTCTACTTCATCATTATATTTCTTGTTTATGATATGTGCATTTGCATGGAAATCCAACAACACTGGCCACCATGAAGTGGCAAAAAATTTGAAGTCACCACTGACCATTTAGGCTAGGTATGGTTAGACACCTATTAAAACCAACACCCCAAGTTACAAAACTCAAAAGTTTGATTTTAAGGTTTGTGCGTACCATAGTTTAGTAAATGATTTCAAGAGTCAGTTATGCATAGGGAAGGATTAACACTCCCAAGATGTGCTAAATTGATACCATCTACCATATAGTATCTCGATTTTAGTTTTTTTTTTTTTCAGTTTTAAAATTGTCATTATCTTTTATATAATCCCCTTTAATGCATAAATGAATTTTATTGAAAATGATAAGTCTGATTTTTTTGTCAAAAGTTTTAATTCCATGATGTAACCAGAAAAGATAGAGAGATAGAGGGTTAAAAATGATTTTCAGATTTCATTTGACAAGGATATTACATATCGAGTATTAAAGGGATACCAATACGAAATATTGCCTTAGTAATTTTAAAGGACTTAATTTGAAAATAAATACAAAATTGTCACCAACAAAGGAAACGTGTTAGTGAGGCATAAATAAATATAAAAATATTAAGTAAAAATAAAACACATAAAGCATAGAAGGGAGGTTTGGTTGGACGTATCTCATAGTTGTTGTCCATTATCTAAGAATAACTAATTAGCAACTTATTGATGTGCTTAGATTCATTGGACGATTAAGGTATGAAAATTAAAGTTTGATTTTGAAAAATCAAGAAAATATAGGATCAAAAAATCATGATTTTTTGAAGGGTTTTGAAAAATAGAATTGAAAAACTCATGTTCGTAGACACCCTGTTTTGTTCAGGCATACTAATTGCTTTTTGTTCTTTTTTTTGCTTTTAGGGGCTACTTAACATTTTCTGAGTCTGGCTCCTCTCGAATCAGTTAATGATGATAGAGATGCCTAACTTAGGTTTCATTATGTTTTAATAAGCTTAGTTTGATGAACAAGGCAATTGAGCTTAATTATTCGAATCTAGGGGATAAGTGTCGGATTTGGAAAATTGAGACCTTAATTCTAAAAACCCAAGTATGACAAAAATTGACTGGTATAAGTTTTTTGAAGAAACTAGAGTGAATATTGAGGTTAGCTGGATGACAAAATAGATTTGTTTTAAATCAAAAGTCAACAAAAGGCAAAAGTGAACTGTAGGGAAAGTTAACTATATTATCTAGAGTTAGATTTTTTAAATTGGAAAGGCTTTAGAACTCGGATTTCAAAATTGATTACACCAAAATGAAATTGAATATGGACTTTAGGTTAAGAAAGTGTAATCAAGATCGGATCATGAAAAGACCTTAGGAATAATTAAAGAGTCATGAACTCCTAGGGACTTAATTTAAAAGCTACGAGATAAAAAATTCCAAATTTTTCGAAGAAAGGTGGTTACGATATATTTTTTGCTATGGAAAGAAGCATCTAATCGTACTTTGATGAGAATGTTTCATGTTTAATTGGATGAAAGGAAAATTTGTAAAAGATTATGTTATTGATTATGCCTTAGCCAGATTTCATCACATGTTAAATAGGGTGGAATTTGGCTAGCATTAAAAGGGCATTAAGGTCATTTCACTCTAATTTATTAGGGAGTTAATAGCTAATTTTAATGTCACCTCAAGGTGATTTAAAGATGGCTTACCCATATTTAACCTATAAATAGGAGTGTTTGACTACCATTTTATGCATTTGATCACATTTACATTTAATTATATTTAATCGCTTAGATATTTTGGAGGACTCTAAAAATTCTCTTATTCTTTATTAAAGGAGGAAGCTTAAAAGATAATTGCTATTCCTAATCTCTTTTATTTTAACCTAATTACATGATTATGATTTGAAATCCATGCTTGCTTAAACGTAATGATAGTTCAGCTATAATGTTCTTTGATCTCCATGATTCAACCATGAAAGAAAATGATGATCTAAGTTTCAACCATGTTAGAATTTGATGAGATTTCAATTAGGTTAGTTGATGTTGATATGATATAATTTTGTTGAATTAAAGTTAAATCTAGCTTGGTAAGCTATAATTAAAGTTTAATTTTATGAAATCACAAACTTACATGTTAGATCTACAAGAGGTCTAGTCCCAATAATGTCCGGCCACATTCAAAGGTAGTATTTAAAAATTCATAATTTAACATAATATAGGCAATGAAAATTGTAAACACAGAAAAGGTGGACTTCCTTATAGATCTATGAAATTACCTAACTCAAAGATATTGCAATCTTGAGTTTTTCAGATCCAAAAGATTCTTAAATCTAAATTAGTAGGCTTCTTGAGAGGTAATCTGAAATCATGAGTAGTTCAAGTGTCCAGCCTCTAATAATGATCCACACAGACAATAGTTGATACCTTCTTTGACTTGGTAGTTCTTTAGTGCTACCAGATGACTTCTAATGCCACAATTAAAAGATAATTTTCCAACAGGTAGAGATTCGGGAAGACTTAGGAACAATTCCCTACCTTTGGTGCAAAGAAAAGGAAGAAACAGCTCCTCAAGAAGATGATTGTTTTACGCAGATGCAAAATAAGAATTCAAAAATCATAATTTTTTATTCTGATCAATTTTTCTAGGATATAAGACTAATTTTCTACTATTTTGCAATCAATAGCAATTCCTAACTACAAAGAATATTATCATAGCATGGCCCGGATATAAATCCTAACTAGCCTAACTTAAAATGGCTGATGTACACCTTGTTCCTATGTAAGTCTACATATGGTTTATTCTTTTATTTTGGAGGGCAACATCATTATTATTTTTCTTATTTTTTGTGCTTGAGGACTGAGTTGTCGAGATGAATCACTCATTTGACTTAACTCTAAATAATTGTTACAAAAAGACCATTTACATTGGAGTTGCCTGGCTAGGTGAGATTGGCCACCTATCAAAGTTTATATTTTTAGAGTTACAAAACCCACAAAAGCAAACTATTTGATTTGCGAGAAAACCAAAAATTGTGTGAAAGTGTTCGGTTGTCAATTACAATATGAGTACAGATCATTCTTCATAATGCTCAAAAATCAATAACTTATTAACAATGTGTTAATTTAAATTCTATTTTTTTATTCAATTTCAAAATTCGATATTTAATTATAATTTTCATATTTAAAAATTTCATAAAATAAATATATTACTCCATATGAGAAAATCAGGTTTTTAATGTTTTTGAAAATCAAAACATCATTCGCATTCTTTTGAAAAACCAATAAAATACAAAAGTTTTTATCACTCTTTTTTGTACCTTGTTGGGGAGTAAAAGGAATACGAAAGATTTTAAAAATCAAAACATCTTTGTACCCATTGGAGAGCTGGAGGAATACAAGAGGTTTTATTATATGGAAAATTGAAAAAAAATCCCAATTTTCATTTTTTTAAAAATGATATCTTATTATTAAAATAATCTGTAGAACCTTTCTTATATATTGGGAGAAGTTTCACGTACTTTTTCAACATTGGAGACAACGCCTTAATTTAAAGTTTTAATCTTATAATAAATAATAAAATTTGTCCTAAGACTTGGTTTTTTCTACACTATGAAACTAGACTATAAGGACTCAAACATGGTCGATGAGATTGAAATATCTTTAGAGTACTTTCGGCATGAAAGTATCCTAGTATTTCTAAAGGACTCAGATCTAGGCAAAGTTATCAAAATAGCCTTAGAGTATACCTTTGACGTGAAAGTATCTCGATACCTTTAAAGAACTCAATGACATTATAAATGAATTAACCTATTCCTACTTTACACCTTCGACATAAAGTATCACAGTAAACATATAGGACTCGATTTTAAAAAATTACTATAATACCCTTAATGTATACCTTCGACGTATAAGTATCGTAATAACCCTAAAGGACTTAATGACATTATAAACAAACAAACCTATTTCTGCTACACAAGTTCATAAGTATCCTAGTGATCAAATTGGAATTAGTTTTAGAGAAAATTAATAAAATCCTTTTAAGGTGTAACTTCGACGTATAATTGTCTTAGTAACCTAAAGGACTCAATAGTGGTATGAAATGAAAATCTTACCCTAAATAGGTAATTTAAACATCAAAAGTGACCTAAAATATAAAAATTACTAATAGATCCATAAACTTTTCAAAATTACATTTTGTACCCCATTGGAAAACTAGAGGAATACAAAAGGTTTTAATATTTTCTACACCCCTCTAGAAGACCAAAAGAATGCTAGAAATATTTTTCAAATATAAAAAATACCATATTAGCCTTGAAATGCAAGGTTTTATAAAATGATCTCTAAGCTTTGTAAACTTTGCAATTTAGTCCCTCCATAAAATAAACTCATAATTAAACATAAAATACATCATAAAAAAATCATGGAAATTATGTCAAAAATCATAAGAAGCATTCGACCAACCACTTATGGCCTTGGAGTAATTTTTTTAAGCTTTACAATTTAGCTTTTAAACTTTCTAAAATTACAAAAAGAACCAGAAATGGTTAAAAATATATAAAACATATCCAAACATGTTAAATACATATGAAAAATAGCCATAAGGTCTACAAGTGGTTCGGCCAAGCATGATATGCCTTAAAACAAAACTTTTTCATTTTTACAATTTAATGCCTGTGTGATATTTACATGACAAAACAACATAAAACACATCAAAATCAACTTAAAGTCATATACAGTATTCGGCTAAGCACCCACAGCCTCAGAATAAAATTTTTAACTTATTACGAACAAATCCCTAAACTTTACAGAATTGCAAAAAGGCGCCTAAATGATTAAAACACATTTACTCATGCCAAAATACATGAAAAACACTTTTAAACATCTCAACATAGATTCAGCCATACTTAGATGGCCATGGAAAAATTTTTGCAATTTAGTCCATATTCTTTCCATAATTACAAAATAACCTAAAAAATCAAAACATCACAACATCATCAACATTAGATTTGACCAAACTTGGAATCACCCATCCAGGCCTTAAAAAATTGGGGAAAATTATTTTAAGCCCAATACAATATTCAAAAATTACAAAATAATCCAAAAATATATTAAAACTAAGCATAAAAAATTATTCAAGAACTCCAATCATTTTTAGCTAGCTTGAAAAACAATCAAAAATAGTTTTTTTCATCACATATTTTCATGCATATCAATATACATACCTGCCATAATTATTACCAAGTTTAAAATGCATAAAAACATAATAAATCAATAAGAAAATATTAAGAAAAATAGTACAAAAATATAGACGTGAAAATAATATTATATCAACAAACACAAATTATCATAATAAAAATCAACTTATTCCTAATAAAAATTCAATAAAACAACAAAATCAACAAAATTTGGTCATAGCCCTCACACTTAGCCTTTCAACATGGATTAAAATCCATGAGCACAAGCATGATTTTGGCTCACTAAAATGAATAAAAACAAATGAAAGCAACAAAAACAAAAAAAAAAAAATTCTAAGTATTTTTACCTTAAAAACCTTGAAAACTAAAGAAAATTAGGTGTTTTTAGTGCTTTTGGTATAGAAGACTAAAGGCCCTCATGAAAATTTTCTCCCTTTATTATACAAAGGGGAATCAACCAAGGGTGGTAAGAAACCCCCATTGGCCGAATGCACTCACAAGTTTCTACCATTTTTTCTTTATATATATTTAGATTTTTTATTTTGGATAAGATTTTAATTAATTATTTTTGTCATTTCACATCATGATGTCATGCATGACATCATGATCTAGAAATATGAAAAAGAAAAAATTTAATTTGAACAAAAACAAATTATATGGACTAAATTATAACAAACTTAAAATTACATATTCAAAGAATAAAATTCACGTAACAAATTAAATTAAAAATTTAATCAAAATAAGGTTTTCTAGCTTATTAGGAAAAAAAAGGGCTTAACGGGCTTATTGGGCCTAAAAAGTAACAGGTTTTAAAGCTCATGAAATAGAAAAAAATAAATTTTGGCCTATTAAAAATAAAATTAATAAAATTTTCACATAAAATTCAAGGATTCTTTTGAAAAGTTTTGCGTGCAAGAAAAATGCAATTAAAAATTCAAACCCGTTAAAATTTAAGAGTAAAACCCTTTCAAAAAGAAATTATATTTGAAAAAATACAAAATTCATAAAATAACTTAACTTAAAAAAAGCTAATATTGCTATGAATAGAATAAAGGTCTTTGAAGAATTTTAAAAATTATAAACTTAGATAAATCCTATAAAAAATTACGGAGTAGAAAACTCCGTATATTGGAAATGAAAAATTTTCAAAAATATGTCCAAATTTTATAAAAATGAATTTTATGCAACATATTAATCAAAATATTAATTTATAAAAAAATAATAAAGATGAAAACTTGAAATTCAAAACAAATTCTGCCTAAAATTTTTACGAGTATGATACTCATGGTATTATAAAAAATTCAAATTTAATAAATAAATTTAATAAATAAATTTAATAATTTGACACCTTGTGGGATGAAATGCCAAGATAATTTTTTCTTGAGTATTTTTTATTTTCAAGATGCATATCGACATAAATATCACACAAATATCAATAAAAATATACGATGGTTAACTTTCTAGATTTTATGAAAAATTCTTGAAAAAAAAATCCTAACATACAAAATTTGACCATGATAACATCCGCAAAAGTAAATTTTAAAATTTTAAAAGAATAAAGTTAAAAGCTAATTTTTTACCTTAGTTCTCGTCTTTTTTATTTGAGATTTGTTCTCTACAATCCTTAAAATGGTAATTTTTTTGTCACATGCACCTATGACCAACAAGTAGGACTAAAACTGTTTTGATAATGTTTAGTCCACCTAAAGGAAACCTATCACCACTAGGCGGCCAATAAGTTTTTATTCTCTAATACCTATGGACTATCAGGGAAGGGGCTCAAACAAAATTAGGTATCAACAGCTGCCTCTCTTTGGCCATTGCTGAGAATCAAGAACATGACAAAGATCAAATAGACATAATTTTGTTTGGGCCATATAAGCCTTTTTACAAAAACAGATTTTTCTTTTTACATATATACACCAACTATATTGGAGAGAAAGCAGGAAAACTTTATCGATCCTTCTGATTAACTAAATAAAATTGCCTTAAATCCTACTTCACCTATCATATAAGAGGATCGCATAAAGAATACATCTTCTTAAAGCTTTCTTCACCTACGTTACACAAGATTATGTGAAGAGGTCAGCTTTCTTCACTTACTCTACACGAAATTGCTTGAAAAGGCATATTCTTAAACCCTTCTTCCCCTACTTAACATAGTATCATGAGAAGGTCGGCCTTTTCCACCTACTTTAAACAAGATCGTATAAAAAAGCTATTTTTTTCAAGCCTTTTTTACCTATCTAACATAGAATCGAATGAAAAGGCCAACTTTTCCGACCAACCTAACATAGGATCGCATGAGAAGGCTATTTTCGTAAAGTCTTGTTCACCTACCTGACACAGGATCATGTGAATAGGTCAGTCTTTTTCACTTATTCTATAACAGATTACATGAAAAGCCCATTTTCTTAAAGCTTCTTCACCTACCTAACACATGATCGAGTAAAAAGCCAACCTTTCTCAACTACCTAACACAAGATTGTATAAAGAGGCCAACCTTTCTCAACTACCTAACACAGGATTGCATAAGAAGGATACTTTCTTAAAATCATTTTCACCTACCTAACACAAGATCATGTGTAAAGGTTAACTTTTTTAACTATCTTACATGGGATCCCATGAAAATCCTATTTTCCTAAAGCCTTCTTCACCTACCTAACATAAAATCATGCAAAAAGGCTAACCTTCTTCACCTACACTGTACAAAATCGCGTGAGAAGGCCATTTACTCAAATACGTTGTATACCCTTTACAAGATTCAATGAAAGAGGTATCTTACTCAAAACTCTACTTACCTTACACAAGATCAAATGAAAAGGGTATCTTACTCAAAACTCCACTTAACCTACAACGGATCAAATGAAAAAGGTATCTTACTCAAAACTTTTCCTATTTATATGAGATCAAATAAGAGGGTATCTTACTTAAAACTTGGCCTACCCTAAATAGGATCAAATAAAGAAGGTATTTTACTTAAAACTCTACCTACCTTACAAGGGATCAAAAGAAGAGGGTATCTTACTCAAAACTTTACCTACCTTACATGAGATCAAACGAAAAAGCTATTTTACTCAAAACTTTGCCTACCTTATAAGGGATCGAAAGAAAAAGGCATCTTACTCAAAACTCTACCTACCTTACATAGAATCGAACAAAGTAGGCCTAAATTCTACTTTATATACCTTTCACATAATCAGATCAAGAGGACATATGTTTTATTTATCATAAGGATTTCTATATGTTAATGAGGTCTCATTAATTTGAGCCTTATTATCGCCAATTTTTGCTTAATAGCTTGTTGTTGAAAGCTAAAGGGCAATTTGATGTTTGCCTCTTGAAATTTTTTTTTATTCTTGATTTTAGGAATTTAGGAATTATTTAATTTTTCCTAAAAAGTGACTAAATATTGAATTAGTAGTCATTAATTTAAAGATGTAAATTATGTGGTTGAATAAGAATAAAAATTTCATTGCTTGGAAAATTACATACTTCTATTAAAGTCATGAGAAGTATCAAAATTCATTTAAATTCAAGATTTACGGAACTAGATCACCTTCTCATTTTAAGCCAAGAAAGAATATACTTGATCAACAAGTGCAAAAATTTCAGAATGACTTCGACCATGAATTTTCTAATATCCAGGACAATGGATATGCTGTCTTCGTTTATTAAGGATTTTTTATGATTAATGATCACCATTTGGGACATATTTGGATGAGATAAGAAAATGAATTTGAGGCATATATGGGGTGGCACTGCTAAAATTTATTTGAAAAAATTGATATGGCAAGGTCAAGGTTCATCGTAATCAAATTTAGATGAATGTTACTTTCATAGGAGTTCTTTGAAAGGCAAAGCAATCAAGTTATAATATCCTTTTAATCTTTAAATACAATAGCTCGACAAATGTTAAACTAATACTAGTAAACAACAAGTCTCAAGAGTTAAATTGGTAGGTTTTTAGTAAACACCAATTTTAAGGTTAGGTATAAAAATTCTGAAATGTGTTTTTCTGAAAAGAATCAATGCGAGGGAATTTAACTCAACTTTTTGTTGATGTTGTGAAATTTTCAAAAGTTTGGGATCATTTCTAAATTAACATGGAAAGGTTCTTTTCCTTTAGTGGCTACCTTTGTCGATTTAGGAACAATTTTAAAGCTTTTAATTTTGTTTTAGACTATCTTTTTCAGATTTTCACTTAGAACTTTATTTTTTAATTGATTGCCCCATCATATTCTTGAAGACTCAAAAATCATCCAAAAAGATAATTTCTTGGTGAGAGTTTTAAGGATGGCCCGATAACTCGTGTAGCTATGTTTGATCAAAATGAACTTTATACGTATGTAGCGTAGGCCATGGTTCATGGTTTGGGAAAAAAGAATAAATATACTTAAATTAAGTGTTTAAGGGTAGTTAAAGAATAAATATACTTAAATCAAGTGTTTAAGGGTAGTTAAATCAAGTATCATATCCTTTCAAAAAAAATTGAATCCAGCATGCCTTTCAAGACGAATAAATCTTTATTTCTTTATTTTTTACCTTTTTATTTTTCTTTACTTCTCTTTATTTCTTTCTTCATTGTATTTTTCTTTATTCTTTATTCTAAAGCAACTTGAAATTTTCCTAATTTATTACATTGAATATTTGAACTTGAAATTTAAAATTTCCTTATTTTTCACTTTTAAATATTTGCACTTAAAATTTGAATTTTAGTTGATATTTAAAATTTTCCTTATGACATTTGTCTTGTTTTTCTTGTAACTTTAGATTATAATTTTCCCTTTTTGATCTTGAAACTTTGTCACTTACCCCCTAATATGAAGGGTGATCCTTGATTAGGGTTTAAAGGAAAAATAAATCATCAAGCTTGAAGGGGATTGCAAAGAGAATAATTTTCTATATTTGCAAAAAGATAGAAAAAAAGGTCATTTTTCATTTCAAACAAAACCATTTGAATTGGTAAGCATTTAACTAGAAAAAAGGAAAAATTCTCTTTCTAGAGTTATTTTGAATACCTCAATAATATAATGTTGCACTTAATTTTTAAAAGCTTAAGGTATGCCCTTTAACATTTTTAGCTTCATAGTTTTTAAGGGATCATGGTTGTGTCGAGCTTTTGAGAAAAAATAGAATTGGCAAGGGAAAATCTTACATATCTATTACGTTTTAGACAAAAAAGATTTTATTCCAAAAGAAATGATGTTTTTTTGCTCAGTTCATTATCATTCTTCCTAAATTAAGGATTTGGAAGAGTGTCATAAAAGTTATGGGAAAAGGTTATCTAAATGTGGGAGATCTCGAAATTACTATCATTATCTTAACAGATATCAAACAATTAATACCTGAATCTTTCAAGAGAATAACTTGTTTGTTTGACTCTTAAAGAATTCAAAAGAAAGATTTGGATACAAAAGGTTTATGGTTGAATATCTAGAAAATCATATAAATGGAAGTGAAAGATCTTTCTGAGAGAATTCAATGTAATGGTGATCATCTTTCAAAGAAAATTTTTTTTAAAAGGTTCTTATTACCTAGATACAAAAATCATTATTTAACAAAATTCATGGTCCATGATAGTATACACAACATTCATAAATCAAAAATTCATTTCAAAATTCATAGTTTCCAAAAAAAAAATGTATACAGTTTTAAACTCAAGAAAGAAACTGCCCCTCATTAGCATATTACCATATAGTTAATGACCCATAAACTAATTGTCCTTGATAAGTGTCCACTAACTTATGAAATTTTATCGGATTGGCATCCTTGAGGGCCTGTATTTTGCTTTTGCTTTCAAGGAATCTTTTCAAAGGTTTGCCTTTTTCTTTCATTAGGGATATGTTTTGACAACCATTAGAAACTTTGGATGTGCCACCAAAATTTTTGAAAACTCTTTAAAATGCTTCAGATTTTAACACCGAAGACTTTGAAAATAGTTTTTTAAAATGCTTCAGATATCACCATCAAAGACTTTGAAAATAGTTTTTTAAAATGCTTTGAATATCGCCACCAAAAACTTAAAAAATAGTTTTTTGTTAAATACTTCAGATATCACTACCAAAGACTTTGAAAACACTTTTTAAAAATGCTTCAAATTTCACCATCGAAGACTTGTTTTTAAACAAAAACTTTTGTATGGTTCTGATATCACCATCAAAGCCTTGTCTTCGAATATCACCATTGAAGACTTTGAAAACTGTTTTGAATGCTCTGAATATCACTATCGAAGACTTGTCTTTGAACATCACCATCAAAGACTTATCTTTTGAATATCACTATCGAAGCTTTGTCTTTGAACATCACAATCAAAGACTTGTCTTCAAATATCACCATAAAAAACTTTGGAAACTTATTTGAATGCTTTGAATATCACCATTAGAGCTTTGTATTTAAATATCATTATTAATGACTTTTTTTAACTAAAAACTTTTGAATGCTTCAAATATCATCATTTAAGCCTTTAAAAATGATTATGAATGCTTCCAATATCACTATTGAATACTTGTTGTCAACTGAGAACTTTTAAATGTCTTGAAAATCACCATTGAAGCTATAAAAACTATTTTGGATGCTTCGAATATCACTATCGAAGCCTTGTCTTTGAATATAACCACCGAAGAACTTTTTTCTCTTTTTTAGCTCATAAATGATATTATGGCAATACCCTAATTTGACTTTGTGAGTTTGTACACTTTATTCAAACTTTTATGCAAAACCATGATCTTTGTTCAGCCCTTTGGAACTTTATTTTCTATAATAGGTTTGGTCTTCCAAGTCTTATGCCAGTGAACATGCTATGCATTAGTACTATTTTCATTCTAGATTTTGTAGCACTTTCCTAACCAGTAGCATAAGTGTTAGTTGTTTGATGAAAAAAGTGGATAAAACTTCCATCTTCCTTTGTAGTTGCTTAGGTTGCTGGGTCATGAAAGGTTGGGAATAAAGACACAGTCCAAATGGATTTTCTTGTTTTTCCAATTTTCTATAGTCTTGGCTTTTGTCAGTTATGACTCGTTAACATCTACTAATATAATCGCTTTTTCAATGCTACTTTTTGGTCAACATGAATATGTATTATGGGACTAGCTCCCAAATGTTGAGTACTTTGAGGTGATTACCTCTCAACTTGTATTTCCTTGGATCATTGGTAGAAGTGTTGGTGTGGTACAATATTATTTGTAATTTTCTTTGGCCAAGGCTTTACTTTTATGGAGACCTTTCCTCCATACTCCTATTCTATTTTTACTTCTTTGAGTCACTTGGAGTATTTTAGGCTCCCCTTTCTCTTCATTATTTTGGACTTGTTTCCACTCGTGTCATCAAGTAATGTTTCCTTTTTTCTATCTTGTGATTCTGCACTATGTCATCTCAAATGGAAAAAATAATTTAAAATAGCTTATGAAAATATGCATGTGTCTTATTAATATTAATCTTCATTATTATCCTTGCATGATTATCAATGAATGGAAAATTGATATATGGATTAATGAATGAATAAACGAAAAAAAAGTGTATGAATGAATAAGTGTATAGGGCAATATCTAACAGTATGAATTAGAGGCTAAGCAATTGGTTAAAAATCTAGCATGGAGATTATTGTAGAAGCAAGAATCCTAAGAATTTCAAGTCATAATTCAACACCATTGTTTCACTAACCATATTTACAAGATTTAAAAATAGCTAAAAAGGATTGCTTTTGCATGTACTTTCATTTTCCTAGCTATTTTATGAATGCATGAACATATAAAAACGAGAACTTTGTAGATATAAAAAGAGATGCATGTGTGAATTTACAAATTTCCATGGGATATGAATGTCATACCAATGATTAAGAAAAATCCTTCACAGTATAACAAATTAGTGCAAAAAATAAATAAAAGTAAAATGTATCATAGTAACACAACATACATTAATTAATAAAAAGAAAATCAAATTACAATAGTAAAAGTTTAAAAATGTTAATTTGGTAGTTTTTAGAATCTGGTATAACTCTAACTTCCCTACAGCTTATCACATGAAGTTTTGGGTAAACATCTAAATAGGTTCTCGAATTGCACCCGAGTTTGAAAAAAAATGAACAAGTTACCCTAATATTTATCGATTACGAGTTTATGTCAAAAAAGTTCAATTCGAGTGGGAATATCTTTCATGCTAGTAATGAGGTAAACCTCAAGCACATTTAGGAATATACACTGAGTAGGTTTTTTGATGGCCTAGATAGAGGCTAACACCTCAGAAAGAATAATTGCTTCACCCTCTCCTAAAATATTGGGTATCTATGCCCCCTCCATATACCTAAAGGAGAATATAATGAATATACATGTGCCTAATGTGGGTGGCGAAAAACTTACCTTTTATGACCTACTTTTTATTTTTTTTAAAAAATTAAAACCCTATCATAAATTCCCCTCAGAAATAATGCTACAAAGAAAAGAATAGAGTCAGTAAAAAATATATACTAGAATTTCCATAAAATAAAAGTTTTGTTTTTTAAAATACTAGGAATTATAATTAAATGCTAATTAAAATTGAATTAATCAAAATTTATTGAACATGTGAATAATTTTAAGCCTGACTCTCTAACTTGGCCCAGCACAATTGCCAAGCTATCACAATATGGCCTAGATACAAATCTTGAACAGCCCTACTTAAAATGGCAAATGTACCCTTTGTTCCTATATATATATATATATATCTATATATCATTATTCTTTTATTTTTGAGGGCCATATCATTATTATTTCCTTTATTTTGTGTTTGGAGACTGAGTTATCCAGATGAATTGCTCACTTAACTCTAAATAATCATTATGAAATGACCATTTAATTTAGAGTCACTATCAATCTAATTTGACTAAGTGATATTGCTCACCTATCAGAGTTCATACTTTTAGCGTTATGAAACCCATAAAAACAAATTTTGAGATCTTCAAGAAGACCAAAGATCACATGAAAAAGGTTTGAGAGTTGGACAAATCATGAGTAAAGATCACCCTCTTATGATTCCCCAAAAATCAATACCTTATTAACTAAGCGTTGATTTAAATTCTAATTTTTATTCAATTTCAATATTAGATATTTAATTATAATTCTCATATTTAAAAATTTCATAAAATAAATATATTATTTCATGTGAGAAAATTGGGTTTTTAATGTTTTTGAAAATCAAAACATCTTTTGGACCCTTTTAGAGAACCAAAAGAATACAAAGGTTTTTATCATTCTTTTTTGTACGTGCTGAGAGCTGGAGGAAAACGAAAGGTTTTAAAAATCAAAATATCTTTGATACCCCACTTGAAAGTTGAAAAAAGGTTTTATTTTATGAAAATTAAAAAAAATCTTGATTTTCATTTTTAAAAAGAATGTCTCATTATTAAAGTAATCCATAGAACCTCTCTCATATACCGGAAGAAATTCCATGTACTTTTTAACATCAAAGACATTGCCTTAATTTATAAATTTCAATCTTATAATAAATAGTAAGATTTGTCCTAAGACTCGATTTCGACTATACGTATAAAACTAGACTCCAAGGACTTGCATGTGGTCGATAAAACTAAAATATCCTTTTAGAGTACTTTCGACATGAAAGCATCTTAGTATTTCTAAAGAACTCAATTCTAAGCAAAATTACGAATATACCCTTAGGGTATCCTTCGGCATGAAATTATCTCGATGACATCATAAATGAATGAACCTCTTCCTACTATACATCTTCGACATATAAGTATCTCGATGATCACGTAGGACTTAATTCTAGGAAATATTACTAAAATACCCTTAAGATATACCTTTGATGTATAAGTATCCTAGTAACCCTAAAGGACTTAATGACATATAAAAAATGAACCTATTCCTACTAAACACCTTCGATAAATAAGTATCCAATAATCACATAGGAATCGAATCCTACGAAAAATTACTAAAATGCCCTTAAAGTGTATCTTTGATGTATAAGTATTTTAGTAACCTAAAGGACTCGATAGTGGTATGAAATGATCATTTTACCTTAAATAGGTAACTTGGACATTAAAAATGACCTAAAATGCAGAAATTACCTATAAGTCCTTAAACTTTTCAAAATTATATTTCGTATCCCATCGAAAACTAGAGGAATACAAAAAGTTCTAATATTTTCTACACCCTTTTGGGGCACCAAAGGAATGCTAGAAATATATTTCAAATATAAAAAAATTCATAGAAACCTTGAAATGCAAGGTTTTACAAAATCATCTCTAAACTTTGTAAACTTTGCAATTTAGTCCCTACATAAAATAAACTCATAATTAAACATAAAATACACCATAAAAAATAATGGAAATCATGTAAAAAATCATAAGAAGCATTCAGCCAACCAATTATGGCCTCGGAGCAATTTTTTAAAGTTTTACAAATTAGTCCCTAAACTTTCTAAAAATACAAAAAACCTTAACATAGTTAAAAATATATAAAACATATTTAAACATGTTAAATACACTTGAAAAACAGCAATAAAAGTCTACAAGTGATTTGGCCAAACATGATAGGCCTTAAAACAAAAATTTTTTCATTTTTACAATTTAGTGCCATGCGATATATACATGACAAAATAACATAAAGCACATCAAAATCAACATGAAAAACACATCAAAAATCATATAAAGTATTCAGCCAAGCAAACAAGTCCCTAAACTCTACAAAATTACAAAAAAAGCCTTTAACGATTAAAACACACATAAACATATAAAAAATACTCTAAAAACACTCTTAAGCATCTCAAACAAAGATTCAGCCATGCCTTGATGGCCATGGAAAAATGTTTACAATTTTTGCAATTTAGTCCCTGTGTTTTGCATAATTACAAAATAAACTTAAAAATCAAAACATCACAAAATCATCGACATTAGATTTGGCCAAGCTTGGAATCAACATTTCAAGGACTTCAAAAATTTTGGACAATTATTTTTAAGCCCTTATAATTTTCAAAAATTACAAAATAGTCTAAAATATCATAAAATCAAACATGAAAAATTATTCAAGAACTTAAATCATTTTCGATCAGCATGAAAAGCAATTAAAAATAGTTTTTTCATCACATATTTTCATGAATATCAATATAAATACATGCCATTATTATTACCATGAAAACATAATAAATAATAAATAAATCAACAAAAAAATTAAAAAAATAGTATAAAAATATACACATGAAAATAATATTATTTCTATCAACAAACAAAAAATTTTCATAATAAAAATCAACTTATTGCTAATAAAACTCAAGTAAAACAACAAAATCAAGAAACTTTTTTCATATCCATCATACTTGGCCTTTCAACATGGATTAAGCACAAGCACGATTTTAGCTTCTTAAAGGGAAGAAAGCAAATGACATAACAAAAACTAAACAAAACTCTAGGTATTTCTACCATAAAGGCTTGAAAACTTAAGAAAATTAAGTGTTTTTATTGTTTTTTGGTATAGAAAGGTTAAAAAGGCTCATGACAAATTTCTCTTCGAATCGGTTAAGAGTAGTATGAAACTCCTTGGCCAAATGCTTCTATAAATTTTTCTTATTTATTTATTTATTTATTTATCTTTTTTAGATTTTTTTTTTCATTTTGGACAAGATTTTAACTAATTATTTTTTTCATTTTGCATGATGGTGTCATGCATGGCATCATTATTTAGAAATATTGAAGAGAAAAAAATTAACTTGAAAAAAAAAAATATAGGGACTAAATTGTAATAAATTAAAAATTATATATTCAAAGAATAAAATTTCATACAACAAATTTAACTAAAAATTTAATGAAAATAGGATTCTTAGGCTTATTATAAACCAAAAATGGGCTCAATGGGTTATCAAAAAGTTAATGGGCTTATTAGGCCCAAATCAATGGGTTTTAAGGCCTGTAAAGTGGAAAAAGTAAATTTTAGCCCATTAAAAGTCAAATTAATGAAATTTCCTTTTAAAGATTCAAAAAAAGAGTTTTTTTTTTTAAAAAAATTTTATGTGCAAGAAAAAGATAATTAACAATTTCAAACACATAAAAATTTACAGGAAAAAAATTTTGGAGGGAAATATATTTGAAAAAAATGTGAAATTCATAAAATAAACTAAATTTTCAAAAATTAATTTGATATGAATTTAATGAAGGTATTTAAGGAATTTTAAAAATTATAAACTTAGAAAAATCCCACCAAAGAAATTTACAGAGTAAAAAACTCTGCATATTGAAAACAAAAAAATTCTAAAAATATGTTCGAATTTTATACAAATGAATTTTATCCAACACATTAATCTAAATATTAATTTATAAAAATAATAAAGATGAAACCTTGAAATTCAGAGCAAATTTTACCTAAAAAAGTTTTATGAGCATAATGCTTATGATATTATGAAAAATTCAAATTTAATAAATAAAATTTATAATTTGACACCTTGTGGTATAAAATACCAATATAAAATTTTTCCTGAATATTTTTTTTTGGGTGCACATGTATAAATGTCACAAAGGTATCGGTAAAAATATAAAATAGTCAACTTTATAAAATTTACAAAAAATTCTTAAAAAATTCCTAAAAATAGGAAATTTGGCCATGATAACCTCCACAAAAGTAAATTTTAAAATTTCAGAAGAATAAAGTTAAAAGCTATTTTTTACCTTGATACTTATCTTTTTTATCTGAGATTTATTCTTTATGATATTTCAAATGACAAATTTTCTATCACGTGCACGTACGACCAATTAAGTAAGACTAGGACTATTTTGAAAATATTTAGTCCACCTGAAGGAAACCTACCACCACAGGGCGATTGCTAAGTTCTTCATCTTGATTTTTTTTACAATCAAGGAAGGGGTTCAAACAAAACTAGGCGTTAACAAAGATGAACCAGTTCAATACTTGGCTTATGGAAGTAGGAGTTGATGCAATTGGCTTCAAAGAGATTTAGGGATTCTTGTCTAAGGTTTTCTGATAGCTAGCTAACTCTGAAAATACTTAAGGTTGTATATAAGCCTCTTGGACTAGGTTTAGGTGTTTAATAAATGAATTGGCCCATTAAAAATAAACCTATAAGTGGCATCACTTTGTAGTAACATGCAGCCTAATAACGCCTAAATGATAGCTTAAACATGTGCCTAGCCCATCAATAAGCCTAACTTGGAATAGTTCACAACCAAACTCCTTTGTCTTGCCAATTTAGTGCTTTTAGCCCAAACCCCTAATTCACATGGTATATAATTTAATCCACAATTAAATTTGTAACCCAAGTAATGTTAGGAATGCCCCAAGAGCGAAACACATTTTGATATCTTTCATTAGTGTGAACTAATTATTCATATTTATTATATGAGATTTCGTTATAGCATTGCTATTCCATCCTCATTTAATTTACATGTTAAAGTAAATGCAAGCAAATATGGCTCATTAACTACTTTTGTTTATACCGTTAAAATGATACATATAACACTTTATATGCAATAAGATAACATTCTAAGGCAAGTAATCTAAATTAATGGTCTATAGTCTATGGGTTTAATGTGATCAATTCTCTCATGTTAAAACTATTATGTCATCTAAATCCAATTGGGGAGATGGCTTGTCTTGGTCAGCTGAAGTGGGCTAACTTCTGAGTAGAGACATAAATGTATTGCTAGAGGTGGTGATAAATTGGACTGCACCAAAGTGCAATTAATCTACTAATAAATTAGTTTACATGGATTAATTCACTTTTAACATTGTGTAATTACCTTAATCTTGACTAAGTAATTGACTGCATGTGTGTAGCTGGTATACTTTAACGTCTTAAAGGCTAAAGCATCTCAAAGTAGTAAGCTACTAGACTGGTTCGTTAGGTATATAGCTTGTACTCGATGAAAGCTTTACTTATAGATATGGAATCATAGCTCTTACAAAAAGTTAAGGTTATCTTTTTAAAAGACATTATATGGGATAGTGAAAGCAGACAAAGCTTTAGTCATTTGCATGTCAAATGTTAAATTGTTCACTTATGGTGAACAATCATTTTCACATAGAGAGTATAATGGAACTTTAAGATAAGATGATTGAGTAAGTAAAATGGACTTTAACCTTAAGTTGATCACAGATATCATATAAGGGTATTATGCAAATGACAAGGTCGTTGGACTAAAAAGCTATTTATAATGCTTTGGTAATAAGGTATATAACTAGGAATGCAATCTCCGGTCTATAGTGGTGTGACTCTGAGATTAATAACTATGTGATTATTTATATGGTGTAGAACAATTAATAAATAGATTATTGGTGCCTAATTATATATGTCCAATTAGTCCTTCCACTACTTAACATAATTCCTTAATGGATGATTATTGACACCATAGTTAGAAAATTCTTAATATGGTAAAGTGGAGCACCAAATAAACTCTTTTTTAGGGATGTAGGTGTTTTTTCTGTAAATAAATGAGAGATAGTTTTGTATATTATTTATTAAAAATATATATTTAATTTGATTAAATATTTATTTAGACAAGAATTAGTAATTGAAATTAATTATATTTATCAAAATAATTATATGAATTAATTTAAATTAAATAGATATGGGAAAAATTAATTGTTTATATGATTACTTTGATATCTATAAAGTCTTGTTTAAATATTTATTTATAAATTAAATATGAATAATATTCTAAATAAATTAAGAAAAAATATTTCATTTATTTATTTTAATTTATGATTAAAATTAATTATTTTACTATAGTTACTTTTATTTTGATAATTAGTACTTAATTATTTTATTCAAATAAAATTGCTATGATTTTATTTTGAATTAGAATTAGAATTATGGAAAATTATCTAGTTAAATAAAATTAACAGTTTAACAAAATTAATTAGTATGCAAATTAAATGTGTTAAACTCTGTAAAATAAATTGGGCTAAAATAATGTACAGATACATTAGGGCTAGGCCAAATTTGAGAGCTAATATTGAACTAGGGTTGGCAGTATCGAGGGCTTTAAGGAGTGGGTCAAATAATTATTTTAATTAAAAGTTAAAATTAAGGCTATCTTGTTTCTTGATATAAATGAGAGGCATGTGCATAGGGTTTTATGTTAGACTTTGGTACTGCACTAAGGTGTTTTTAATGACAGCATCTCATGATTCTAAACATTTTGGCACAAGATGGTCATTAAGAAGAATTAAGCCATACAAATTGGAGTTGATTGAAACAACAAGTGCTTACATATTTTACCATTTAAGAATTGGAGAATAATGCAGATGGCTATTTGATTGAAGCTTTCACAAAAATCTAGAGATTCTTGGATAGCACCTGCAAATCTAAAACTCACGTAATTGATTATGAAGGTTTCCTTGTATATGACAACATGATCTAGTATGATATGGTTTAAAAAATTTTAGAATTTCACTACACAGATTGATTCATTTTTCCTATAAGTAAAATATGTAGTCACCCTATTTTGTTCAAGCCAATATCCAAAGCATCAGGTTCATCATTCGAGCTACCATTGGAGTCACCCAAAAAAGGATGAATTAGTTCCCTATTATTCCCAGTTAAAATTAATGTTAGAAGAGTCAAACATATAAAAAACTCGCATTATTACATACAGGTATCAATATAGGACCTCTGCATCATCAAAATCCAAAATCCTATCATTTTTATCGATACAAAAAGTAAGGTATTGATGCATAAGTCAATTTATTGATGCATGGGCCAATTATATTGATAAGGCTTATGTCGTAGCCAAAGTTGTGATTTTGGGCTAGAATTTATCAATATATAAATGAGTGTATCAATACATCATGCTATGTATCAATACAAAATTCATAGTATTAATAAATTTTAGGTTTTTACCTATATGTATTAATATAAAACATATTGCATTGGTACATCTTGCCTTTTTTAGCCTAGTTTGAGAAATTATTTAGACTTAATTTCATTGGATTAAAACTTGATTTTGGCCCTGATTTGGCTCCAAAAATCATCAAATATCAAACATAGCCCTATCTATATCACATGGAATTTATTTTTGGGCCTTAAGCATTGGATTAACATATTTTAGAGAGATTTATTAAGGTTGGCAGAAGGACACTTCATGTTAAAATCTGATTCAGCGAAAGGTAGAGGTGAGATTACTCATTTGATCAGCTCATGCATGAGTTTCTTTGCTTGCAAGAATTGAGAGTAGCCAATAAAATATGTAAGCTTACCTCTTAATGCCATGACTCATTACATGGTATGTGATAAATGCCCAAATCCTTTTTTGTTAAGCCATTTTGATGGATGAAATAGAGTCCTATATAATGTGATTTTCATAATCAACCTTAGGGATATTTGCTACTATTACATCACCTCCAAAACCTCTTTGCTTAGCTAAAGTTCTATTCCTATAGCTCTTCTTTCACCCTCCTAAAACCTCTTTAAAACCTTCTATTTCCTTTATTTATACCCTCCAAACTTCCCTTCATAGATAACCGAAAGCTCTTTCTTTCCATTCTTTTGTTGTTTTTCCATAGCTAAAAGAAGGAAGAAAATGGGCTCAAAGTTGCTTGGTTTGTTGCTCAAAGGCAAAGTTAGAAGTTAAAGCTTCTTGATATAACTTTCATCTCTTTTCCATTTAATGTTTTATTTTTAATCATTTCCATCATTTAGTAAGCTATATCCTAATGACCATAACCTTATTAGAACTCTCATGCATTATTATGGCCATGGTTGTGGTATTTCTAAGACTTGGATGATCTTTTTGATGCCTTTATGATGCTTGGATGATCAAAAATGCCATATTTCATTTTAACATAAAAATAGCCTTTGTTCTTACATTTTAGCCATGTTTCTATCATTTTTCTCTATTTACTTTATGTTAAGATGTTTATCCTAACATGCTATGAGTATGACCATGCATTAAGATGTATTTCTAGCATGTCTTCATTTATTAAATATGATTTATGTAGCTATTTTGAATGCTCATTCATGCTTGACGCTTAACTATGTTGAGCAATTCATCTGATGGCCTTCCCCTCTCCAATCATAAGATCTCATTATGTTTTAATTCAAATTCCTAATCCAGAGATGTTCTTTTAAGTCAGGTGCATCCATCAAAGCGATTAGGTAATGCGCACATGGTTGATAAAACAATTTTACTTAATGCTAATAATATTAAATAATTAATTAAATAAGTATAAAATAATTTATTTAATTTCCAAATTGTTTGGCTTATTTAATATTTTTCGTTAAATCCATGTCTACACTTAGACATTTTCTTGATAAAACTTTCTTATCATGGTTGCTTTATATTGAAATCTCTAATTAGATTTTACAAATCTAATATGCTTTAAATTATTCTTAATCGCACTTATTCAATTAAGTCCTCCTTAATTTTCTTTTATTTAATTAAGTCCAACTTAATTAAACACCAGATTTAATCCAATAATTCTACCTTATTATGTGTAACCCCTTATTATGTTTAACCCATTAGGTTCTCAACATGTTGGCAATAAAAATCTTATTAATTATGTTTATAGATCAAGAACAAGATCTAGCAACCTATCATGACCAGCTAAATGTTGGTAGAATAAAGCATGATTCTTTCAAAACCTTTTAATATAGACATCCTAGTTGTCCGGACCCTTAATTAATTTTTTTCCAGTTTTAAAAGATTAGATGAAATTTTCTAAATCTAGATCCTATCGAATGAGTTAAAGATGATAAAAAGGTCCAATTAAGGTCTTGATTGGTTTCATGAGGTTAATTTAATATTGTAAGGCATCTGAGCTTGAGTTATCCAGTTTAGGGTGTAATTACCAAATTTAAAAAATTGGACTCGAGTTCTAAGGTTCAAGAATGTAAAAAGTTAATTTAAAAGTCCAAGAATGTTTGGACTCGGATATGGTAGGAGCCTTTTGAGGTGATTAGAACGATAACTGATGACATTTAAGTGAAAAAAAAGACTTGTTTTAAAAGTCATAATCAAAAGTCAATATAGTAACAAAAGTTAACTATAACAAAGTTAACTTTTTACCCCAGAGTTAGATTTTGAAATTATAAAAGTTTTATAATTCATATTTCAAAATTAACTACATTAAAATGAACTTGACCATAGACTTTAGGTGAAGAAAGTGTAAATTCCTAAGGTCATAAAAGGACCTTAGGAATTTTGAATGCTGAAAGTTCCCTAAGACTTAATTTGAGAGGTCCAAGATAGGAAATTTTATATTTTTTGTACAAAGTCATTAGGCATATTTTTGCTATAAGATGGAACATTCAATTGCATTTTTATATGTGCATATCATGATCAACTGAATGGCATAGAAGTTATACAAGACTAGTGTAAGAATTTAGCCTTGGCTGAATTCAATATGTGCATAATGTGCCAAATTTTAATCATCCATTAATTAATGGCACTAATGAATTTCCTTTAAGTTAGTTAAGATCACTCTTAAGTGATTAAAAATTAGGTTACTAACTTCAAGGCCTATAAATAGGGTTGATGGCCATATCTCACAACTTTTTAAACATTCATAAGGTTTTAGAAAATCTAGAATATTCATTTTTCTCTCAAGCTCTCATCATCTGTATGAGGGAATCAAGCTTGGAGTAGGTATAATCTCTAACTTTTCTATTCAATTTCAAGTTAATTAGCATGTTTAAGATTGGTTCTTGCTTTCCAATTTTATATGTATTTTGGCCAAGCTTATTCATGCTTTTTTTTTTTATTTCGGCCACTCTTGATTCATGGTATATTATTACTTTGATTTTGATTCAAGCTAGGTTTAGATTAGATTTGATGAAATTGAACATGATTTGCTGATTAATGGAAGAAATATAATTGAAATCATGATTATACTATAACCTAGCATTTAAAGAAGAGAAAGAATTAAGGTTAGGTTTGGGTACTTTAAATTGTTTAGATCCTATGTTTAGTTTAGTTTAGGTTATGATGGCTCAAAGAAATTTTGATGAACCAAGTTAGCTTAAGCTTAGGTAATATGAAATTTAGATTTATTTTGATGAAATTGAAAGTTCATAAGTTCAATTATTGGGCTTAAATGATTAAAAGCATGGTTTAATAGTTAATCATGCTGATTGAATTGAATCCAAGCTTTTTCTCTTGTGCTTGATTGTTGAATGATGAGAATTTGAAGCGAATTAATGAATAGATAAGTATGATTTTCTTTAGGTAGATTCAGCCTTAGTGAATTTTGTGTTTAGAAAAGGGCTTATGGATGATTAGTTGCTAGAACTATAGGTTAGTATTCTACATCTTTGATAAAATGCATATTAAAGTGTTTAGAATATGTAAAAACACTATTTTCTCAAAAGATCCCTCAAGGGTAAAGCTTGGTTCTTTTATGGATCAAGGTTCGAATAAGCTCTTTAATGAGCAACTTAGAGATATCAAATAAAATAGCTTGATTTAAAGCTAATTGAAAGCAATTAAAAATATTTTCTAAGCTTAAAAATATGTTTTGTTGAGTTAAACTTGGTGGGTCTTGATGTAAGTCATTTGGTAAATGTAGGTGAGTCAAATTGTGTTTTATGGAGTCATTTGGTTTGTTGGTTATAGTACATAAGTGAGTGGCATTGGTGTACCTCTCACTTATTGAGAATAAATGATAATGAATAAAAGCGATGAAAGTGGAGACATTCACATGACTCCAAAGCATATCACCAATATTGAAAAACATAATTCTAGATCTTGGAGCTAATAAATCTTTATTGTTTCCTTATTTAGAACTTTTTAAAGTCTATTTGGTCTTTTTTTATGTTCAAACCTCCGAAAACATGTTTCAAAAATTTGACAAAAGGTTTCATGATTGCAAGTTACGTCAGAGCTGTTGTTGTAGTCTAGCATGGTAGTTTTATAAAAAAAAATTTTGATTAGGTTATAGACCTTAAGAAATTTTGTTAGTATTTTTCGATAATGTTCTTTGATTGGGCTGCAAAATAGGCTATTGAAATGTTTAATTTCATGATCGGATGAATATAGTAAAATCTTGAAACACGAGCTGTTAGCATAACTCTGTTACTGTGCTAAATAGTATTATGTACTATTTTTTATGAGGATAATCATTTTTGTGTATTTTGTCATATTTTAGATAAAATTAGAGTGAATAAGCTTTCCAAGCATGTTTGGCTCATCTGGTGGGTATTTCGGACAAATAATGATGAAATCCAAAAAATAGGTAGTTGGACATGATATGCGATGCAATAGTGTCCAAATACAAAAATTTGTATGATGGTCACAATGATTTTCTAGCATTTTTTAATATTGTTTGATTGAAGTATAGTGAGTCAGTAATTACTGAATATCGTTTGGTGATTTTATGTGATAGGAATAATCCGAAATAAATTCGAGGAGCTTGAAGATTCAAATCTGTCCCTATTTTAGTTTTCTTAAAGTTTGGCATCTACTTTTTCATGGCATTCGGATGCCCCAAAATTGATTTTAGGAATCATGTTAATGTATGAATAAGTCCAAGAGTTTCGCATAGAAGGTCTTTAGCATCTCACATTAAAGCTTCCAAGTTGGATTTAATAAAGTTTTTTAATACCATTTTTAAGGTTGTGATTTTCTTAATTTAGTCTAAATGTAATATTTTGAGATTTTTTAAAATGGAGTAAAGTTTGATGAAAAATATTGAAAATAGAGTCAATAATTCAGTATTTTTGGATTCAAGTTGTTTTATTGAATTTTTTCTTTATAATTGATTTTAGCACTGAATCGATTGTAAATCTAAGCTAGTCTCGATAAAAGCTTTATGATACATTTTTTTAGTGATATTTGTTTGATTTGATAAAATACAAGGGAGATTAGGATTAAACACATATGATTGAAACTAAAAAAAATAAATTTCAATACGCATGATTAGTTGGTGCCAATTATTAGGCATTATGGGAGGGATCGAGTCTTTACTTGTGGTGTAACCAACTTTTGAGCCTAACTTTATAGATCTCTAGTATATGTAGATCGTAAAATCATTTCTTTAGTGTTTGGTAACTCTTTAGTGAATTCTTTTAATTGGTGACCAATCATACTTAGCCGAAATAGATTGGTGGTGACTTCTTAATCCAGTCACTCTTGTTTTTCAATATAAGAGGTCCAGATGAACGATTCATCTAGCTAGCTGAGGCCCTACAATAATTCGAAATGTTGTCTGCTCTAATATCTTGAGGTTTGTATCTTTATATATTATGATCGCTTTTGGTAACTCGACTAGGGACATTAGAAAGTTAAGCCTCAGACTAGTTGCATGTTATCAAAGTTTTTATCTTTCTTGGTTTTAATTGGTGTTCAATTATAATCCCCTTAATGTTTATTATTATGATTGTTTGAGTGATTGATATGATATTGTTATACGCACTAACCTTGTTGCAGCACTTTAATAAAAATTTGACGTTGCGTTACCATACAAAATTAGCAAAATGATTGATATATATATCTCGGATGATGAGGTGAAATCCAAGTTTGGAGCTTTTCGGACACAAATTATGTGAGCATATACATTAAACTCTCTACTGAGTACCATGTAGGGGGAGATATAGGACTTATTTTAGGATATTAACCAATTGCATGATTAATAATCCATATGGTTGGCCAAAGCCCTCGAGGTGCATTGTTCTTGTTTTCATGATTTGTCCATATAAATATAAGCAAGCATATGAAGAAAGTCTCAATTCAACAAATAATTAGATTACAAAAATTTTATAAATAGCATATAAACATGGTAGCAGAAAAATAGCAATAAAAAAAATTTGAGACTTCCTAAATAGGATCGTCTTGCATGATCTTGACTAATCTTTAAGATTTAGAAACCTAAAGCTCTATTCAAGATTTAGACAACTTCAATCCTAAGAAGTATTTTGGCAATTTCATGACCTAATTATCAAAAACACTGAGCCCGATTGTTGTAAACTAAAGTTGTCCAAGTGTTTAGCCTCTAATGGTTATCCACACATATGACCTAAAAAACCTTTAGCAAGGACAAATTTTGTTGCCAGAAACCATGCTAGCAACTTAGATTTCAATAAATATTCCCTTAAAAGATCTTGATTCAACAATCAAAAAGGCAAGAAGAAAATAATTTTTTCCATGAAGCCAAAGATTGCATAATTTCCTTAGTGTTTTAAGGAGAAAACACCAACCAGGTTTCATAAGCTTTTTTGGCTGATTTTTCAAGTGCAAAATCATCTATATAGGATGGAAATCTTAAGGCAATATATCTAGGGTTTAAAAATTTAATTTTTGAGAAATTATAATTTTGCTTCTAGCTCAAGTGAATCCATTCAAATTGGGTTTAAGTAACCATTACTTGTACTAGGTATATTATCCTAGTCTCAATTTATTTTCTACCAATCATCCTTATATGTGTGACATATTAAGCCCCCATTATATTGGGAATAAATATAAATAAGCCTAATCCAGAACATTTTATATCTATATTCCATGATTGGCATTTAGCAAAGCATCATGGCCACCTAGCGTGTACGGAGTGTTAATATGGTTTTGACATACTTTTTAGTATTCAGTATCTCAGTGTAATAAATTTCTTTCATCATATATTTTGGAATTAGCAAGAGCATGGAATTGCCTTAGCCAAGGACTTTGAGTTAACATGAGCCAGGTACATATGAGATATGCCTCTTCATATAACTTTGAGTGATGAATTCTCTTTGGACCATTCATTCATCTACTATATGATTAATGCCATACCCAATACCACCCTACCATAATCATCCATCTATTGTGGACCTACTTGTGATAGAATCAAAGCATGACACTCCTCGTATGAGATGACCTAGTGTTAAAGTCTAAGGATCACATACACTAATGACATATAAGAGTATTTTCATAGACAGTTGAGTGAAATACCAAATGAAACTCTCTAACGGGTCATGTTCAGTGAACTTGTTACCACAACAAGCACCCATATGATGTCTTTAAGTATCTCTATACTTCAATTTCTAAGATTAGTTGCATGCATCTTATGCATGAAGGCTTACACATGCCAGTCTTTGTGCATTGTCAACGCCTTGTCTTGATAATACGATGACCAAAAACATTTTTAAAAATACAGCTTTGATGCATAGGGAACTCATAATTATAAATCTTTCCAATTTCCTGGCAAGTCCAATGCATTTCATGAGCTTTATCTACATAAGATATTTATAACAATTATAAAATTAAATCTTATGGACAAAAAAATAGCTTTATAACATTAAATAAATATAATGTTTGATTACATGAAATCAATAAATATAATGCCTTACAAGCTAAAACAATTGGCTTATAGGGCTTACATTAATAGTGTACTCATCTAGATGAAACCTATTGTGTCAAGCATGTGACGGGCTCAGGATCAAGGTGCATTGGCTATCCTTATCGGATAAGGGGAATGATTTAAGGACCACACGCATTAGAAGTCATATTAAACATGCATATAATGACCCGCCAGAGCCAAACTTAGCTAAACATACCTGAAAGTCTAAAAAAACATGAAATTTAGGTACAATCAGGAAATACTTTTAACCTTTTCTTTCTTTATTTTTTTGAGTCTAGATCTCAAGTGGTGTTGAACAAACTTTAACATTTGGGATATTTATCATTCGTCAATATGAGTTATCTTTACATTGGATCATAACTCGTTGTTTGACTAACAAGTTGATGGCTAAAATGTATTCAAAAAATAAAACCTAGCTAAGGTGAATAGACACATTGGGGTTTTTACATCATCAATTTTATGGTGTCTAGAATGTTTGAATGTACCATCACGCTGTCAAATTGATGGCTACTTTGAAATTAGAAACATCATGATAGCTTAATTTTGAGAAAAGTGTCCCAAAGGAAGCCCTAAATTAAGACTGTCTATCGATGAGGCTAGTCCTTTAGAGTTTATTTATAGGGTATGTACCCTAGTATCGAAATAAATATGTCATTTTGATTCCAAAAGGCTATGAAGCCAAGGAATGAACTTTTTTACAGCATTTAGAATATTTAAGTTATATTATATATGACTAATCCATGACTTTATTTGCCTTTTTTTTGCATGTATTTTAGCATTATCATTACTACATCCAAAAGTTATTAGCGTAAAAAGGATAGTATCCATCATATAGGTTATTCGATACTGGGGGAGTGTATGGTTTCAATAAAAGAAAAGTACTCCGTAGTGAAGAATTGGTCAAAAGAGACTCAAAAGCAACGTAGAAATGCTTTAAAAGTCAAGTATGTATTATTATTTGCGATCCAAGTATTGAGCTATGGTAGAATGACTTGTTAGATTTGCAAGCTATATAGGATCAGTGGGATAGTACTGAGAACAATTTGTTCACCAAGAGGTATGGAGATATAGTATTATTGGTTTAGGTTAAACAAAAGAAAGGTTACTCTAAGCTATGGCTCTATTTTAGAATTTGAAATATCGATACTTCGCTTTCAGTAAGGAGGATATGGTCATGACGATGGGGGAGTACACCACTTTATTCCATGTTGAATGCACTATTCTTGATTGAATGTACATTAAGAAGTCTAATTCATCAACACTAAAGAGACAGTTGGCTAGTATCACCGAAGCATCTAAGTTCTGGATTGGTGACATATATAGTCTAGAAGGGTTTAAATGATTATATATCATGGCATAGGGTTTAAATGGATCATTGCCTGAACCCAAATAGAAAATGGATATCTTTGCATTAGCTATTTACAAATTGATGGTATTCCGTATAACTTTGGGGCATATTAGCGTAGCATTGATTGATTTCTTTAATAGCTTATGGTATAGCATCTGGTTGGCTATGGTAATTCTAGCTGAGATGATATGTTCCTTAAACTTTTGTAAGGGAAAAGCCCATGGTAGATTTCTCGGATGTATACTAATGTTGCAGATACGAATCCATAGTCATTTTTAGAAAGGTGCAAAAGTTTATATTTGGATAAATATAGGGTTGTTCTCTCCTATTATCAAGTTTCTTAAGAAAGATTAGCTAGTGGACTATACCAAAAATCAATGGTTGACTTACTCTTGATGGTGATCTCATATTGAAACTATTGCCTTAGCTAATGCCTTTCACATATTTGCATAATATTCATGTCCTTACAATCATACTAACACATTTTTTGTATATATGTGCATTTGCAGTCATGTCAATGCATGCATAATAGTAATGATATGGGATTTTAAATCTTGTGTCATTCTTTAGGGGAAAATTGCAACCACAGGGAAAGGTGTGGAGGTACTCATTCAAAGGAGATACAATACTGATTTCTTATTTTAGAAACATAGAGAATGATTCTACAATGAGGATGGAGAAATGAAAGAAGTTTAAGATGATAAAAGGTCAAGTAGAACATAAAGTATAGTTGATTAAAATCATGGTGTTAATAACTATGGTCACGAAGGGTAAAAAGCAAGCAAAAACTTTGAACTCTCATATCAAAGATGCTCATCCTAAAGGAATATCTTTTAAGTCTATGAATGATGCACGGGGAGATAATATGGCACCTTAAGGTGAATTTTCTCAGGTTGTACCCTTTATCTATTCACTTCTATAGTGTATGTACATCTCACAGCCACAGTGTAAAAAGATGCTTAAAGGTTTATGAGTAGTTAGTTGTGCATTAAGGGAAAGCAAAGAGATCCTACTATTAAATTATTTTATGATAGAAAACCTTGTCTCTAGATTAGCACATTTTCTGTAATGTATCCATTCTTTAAAATGTTTGATAGCATAAATTGGGGTGGGTATGATTTAGAGAACTTGGTGAAAATGACAACGTTTTCTAAAGCAAGGAATTTTTTCAAAAAAAGGATAATAATAGAAAGTTTTGAGAATATTGGTGTTTATTTTAGGAATGAACCTATACCTTAACATTGATTTTCTAGACTTTTTCATGAACACTATGCTTACCTAAAAGACTCATAACTTCAGCGAGTTAATTTTGAATTTCACCAGTTATGATTGCTCTTAAATGAAAAATAAGGTGAAAGCCTTGACCGAGGTTAGAAGCGATAGAATAGATTTTTATAATTCATGGATTCCTTTCAAAATTAAGTGGATGACATATTCTAGTAAAGGTCCTAAAACTATGGTAACTTGGGCTAAGATTATGTTAAAATTTTCCATTCTTTTGAGCATTTGAAACATGAACCTTTTGGTCATCATTTTTGAAAATTGGTTTGCATCTTGAGGCAGGATGGTAAATAAGACAACCTTTTGTTGTTAGAAAACCATTTGAGCCTATTTCTTTCATACCACCTTGAATAGCCTAACATTAAGGTTTCACCCTTTTGAGCTATACTTTTTTTGAATCACCCAAAGTAAAAAATCTTATAATAGTTAGACATAAGATGCCTCGGGTAGATTTGATCTTGGTATCCCATAATCTTATTAGTGATTGTAGATGCCTAATTTTGTCTGTGCCCTTTTTTTCATAGTCCTAAACATCTGAGATTAAGGATTAAGGTCAACCTCCTCCATGCAAAATGGGCATTTTCAAGACCTTTTTAGTCATGCTTAAATGGTCACATATACATGTGATAGAAAAATCACCATTTTAGGAGTCATAGAGAAAAAATCTCATATAAAAAACGAATATCAAGGTAAAAAAATAATTTTCAAAATTATTCTTTTGAAATTTTAAAATTCCATTTTGCATATGATATCATGATCAAATTTCTTGTTTTTAGGAATTTTTTGAGATTTTTTTCGTAAAGATTGGCAAGTCGACCATGGTATATTTTTACTAATACCTTCACAGTTTTATGTTGAAACTCATCTAGGAAAATCATAAATATTCAAGAAAAAAATATTTGAATTTATATCACAAGTTGTCAAGTTATCAGATTTATTTATTAAAATTAAATTTCTTATAGTATTGCAAGTGTCATGTTTTTGAAAATTTTTCCAATAAAATTTGTTTTATATTTTAGGTTGTCATCTTTATTATTTTACAAAATTAATATTTTGAATAATATGTTGAATTCAATTTATCTTTATGAGTATTTGAATTATTTTTTTTCAACTCTATAAATTTTTTGAAATTTTATAAGTTTAGAATTTTTAAAATTCTTTAAATATATTATTAAACTCATTTTAATTAGTTTTTAAAACTCTAATTTATTTTTTTTCCATTTTTCTTTTAAAAATCAATTTTCTTCTAAAATGATTTTTCTCATAAAATTTTACGAGTTTAAAATTCTTGATTTTCATTTCCTCCTAGATACAATTTCTACTAATGTGCACAATAAGCCCATTTATTTCTCAACCAGCTAGACAAGCTTGCCAAGCCTATTTTTAGTTTTCTACCAACCCATTTCATCCTCTACAAGCCTAGCAAACCCAATTTTTTATTATTCCAACAAGGCCCATTTTAATTTTACAATGAAATCCACCGATTTTTCTCTCTCCAAAATTTTTATTAATTTTTTTTGGATCAAAAAATTTCATACAAATATTTAATTAGGTTTTTCATGTGTTTAAATTCCTAAATAAAATTTATTAATTCTTAACTTTTAATTTCTTACAATTTAATCCTTCCGATTCATTTTTTTAATTAAAATTTGTAATTATGACTCTATTTTTTCATTTTTTTCCATTATCAAAATTTTGTTGTTTACTTTAATTATAAAATTTATTGATTTAGTTACATGAATTAATTTCATTGGAATTTAATTATTCCTTAACTAATTTAGTTATAGTTTAACTATAAATTGAAATAATATTATCCTACTTATCGTTAAACCTAACTTAGAGCACATTAAGCTTTTAACTAAGATAAGATTATTACTATATGAAGACAAATCAATTAATGAAAGCCTAGAAAAATCTACCAAATAAATTACCAAATAAATAAATAAAATAATAAATGAAATTTGGTAGATATCTTTAGAACTAATTCGACCAAGGTGTCCTCTTACACATTTTGGCTAGATTCCATCCTCTATAAATATGGAATGGTTTGTTCATTTTGGAAGCTTTTAGAATTCCACCGAAAAATCACAAGAATGACTTAAATTTCTTAAGCTTTCTAAGCTTTTCAAGGTAAAAATACTAAGAAAATTCTTAGTTTTTGTTGTTTTCATTTATTTTTTCTTCCTTTTAGTAAGCCAAAATCATGCTTGAGCTGATGGATTTTAATACATGTTGAAAAGACAAACATGAAGGCTATGACCAAAGTTTCTTGATTTTGTTATTTTATTTAATTTTTATTAGTAAGATGTTGATTTTTGCAAATATTATATGTGTTTATTAATAAAAAATAGTGTTATTTTCATGTGCATATTTTTGTGTTCCTTTTCTTAATGTTTTCATGTTAATTTAAGTTGATATATTCATAATTTTCATATTTTATGCACATTTAAGCTTGGTAGAAATTATAATGTGTATTTGTATTGATATTCATGAAAATATTTGATGAAAAAAACTGTTTTTGATTGTTTTTCATGCTGGATGAAAATGATGGGAGTTCTTGAATAATTTTTCATATTTGAATTTTTGATATTTTGAAATATTTTATAATATTTGAAACTTGTAGGGGCTAAAAATAATTTTTTTTAGAATTTTAAAGGCCTTAGGAAAGTGATTCCAAGCTTGGCAGAATCTAATCTTAATGATTTTATAGTATTTTATTTTTTTAAAGTTATTTTTTAATTATAGGAAACATAGGGATTCAAATGCCAAAATTGTAAAACATTTTCCACAGCCATCCAAGCTTGGCCGAATTCTTAATGAGACCTCTAGGGGTGTTTTTCATATATTTTAACATGTTTGCGTGTGTTTCATGCATTTCTAACCTTTTTGAGACCATTTTGTAATTTTAAAAATTTTAAAGGCTTATTTAAGAAGTGAAAAAATTATTCCAACACCAAAAGTGTTTGGCCAAATACTTTTAATGATATTTGGCACGCTCTGCATGTTAATTTTGATATGATTTGTGTTGTTTTGTGGTGTTTATTTCATGTAGGGACTATTTTGGCAAGTTAGAAAGTTTAGGAACCATTTAGGAAAACCTTGCATTTAAAGGTAAAAATGTTTTTTCACACTTAAATTACCCATATAGGGTATTTTGGGCATTTTAGAAGTTTTTTTGGCATTTTAAGCCATTTTAAGGGCTAAAATGCAATTTTAAGAAACTTAAGGACTTATTAGCATTTTTTGCATTGTAAGTTACCCAGTAGGGTATAATCGTCATTTCATATCATATTTAAGTCTTTAAGGTATCGAGAAACTTATATGTCAAAGGTGTATAATGGGGATAGTTTCATTTTTTATGAAGTTATCGTGTCTTTTACGGCTATTAGGATACTTGTACATTTAAGGTGGACCTTATGGACACTTTAATAATATAGATTAGAACCAAGTCTTATTTCATTTTTTATGAAGTTATCAAGTTTTTTAGGGTTATCGAGATATCTGTACGTTAAAGATGGACCTTACGGACATTTTAATAATATACATTAGAACCAAGTCCTATTTGATCACTAGGATACTTCTATGTCAAAGGTACATAATAGGAATAGTTTCATTCATTTATAAACTTATAGAATCCTTTAAGGTACTAGGATACTTATATGTCAAAGGTATACTTTAGGAGTATTTTAGTAAACTACAATTAAATTAAGTCTTTTAGGATTACCAAGATATTTTTATGTTGAAGGTGTACTATAGGAGACATGTTAGTTAGATTGACCAAATTTAGATCCTTAGAGTCAAGTTTAGTACATTTCATCTAAATCAAGTTTTATGGTTTTTTTATTATTAAATAAAACTAGAATTTTTAAACTAAGGCAATTTATCCAAATTAAAATAGTAAGTGGAATTTTTTTCAGTATATAAAAAGGGTTCTATGGATTATTTTAATACTAAGATATCATTTTTAAAGCAAAAAACATGATTTTTTAAAAAATTTTATGAAAATAACTTTTCGTATTCCTTAATATTCTGCTGAGGTACGTAAGATTTTGATTATAAAATAAAATTTTTCATATTCCTATGATTCTTTAGTAGGGTGTAGAAGATGTTTTGACCTTTCATATTCCTCTAACTCTCTAGTTGGGTACGAAAGATATTTTGATGTTTCAAAAAATCTTAAAAACTTGATTTTCTTAAATAGAATAATAAATTTAGATTAGGAAGATTTTGAAATGTTGGAGTTATAATTAAATATCTAATATTGAAACAGAATAAAAATCAAAATTTAAATGAACACATAATTAATAGGTATTGATTTCGGGCATCACAAGAGGGATCGATCCTTACATGTGTTTGTAACTAACTCCCGGATCCTTTCATGTGATCTTTGGTACTCACATAAATCTCAAATTTTATTTTAAGGGTTTTATAATGGTATAAATACAAACTTTGGGAGGTGAACAATCTCATCTACCCAAAATAAATTTAAGGCTACATTAAGTCAAGTGAGTGATACATCTTAACAACTCAGTACCTAAAAATAAATAATAATAATAATAATAATAATAATAATA
>JBBYHO010000020.1:5729794-5748195 GCA_038382025.1 Adansonia gregorii | reverse complement strand
CCATAGAGCTATCATAACATGTAAAGGCGTTAGTGAGACATGGATTCTATCCATATAGATTTGGCATTTGTAGCACTTTGAGCTAGTCGATGCAATCTTTTTCAAGAGTTAATCAATAGTAGCCTGATCACATGACTTACTTCACCAGTCGATGTCCATAAGCATGCATCCCACAGATTCCTTCATAGACTTCTTCGATAATTCATTTAGTTTTGGAGGCATCCATGGACCAAAGTAGTACCTAATCCCAATGTTTCTTGTATAAAATTCTGCCATCCAAAATAAATCTTGCACTATCCTTTGAATGGTTTTCTTATTAGTTTCAGTAGCATTTTTGGGTATTGTTGATCTTTGACATATTAAAAGATGCCATGATACCATGGTAGGCTGTCCTTCTCTTCTTCAACATTTAGCTAATATGCTAGAGTTGTATAGATATTCATTTATATAAGAGCAATGTTTGATTCTTGATTGACTTTGAACATAGACAATAAGGTGGCTAAGGCATTAGCGATTTGGTTTTCTTCCTAAGGTAAATGCTGAAAGCTAATATCATCAAACTCTTTTCTAAGTTCTAAGATCAGACTCCTATAATGAATCAGTTTAGCACCATGAGTTTGCCATTTTTCTTTCAATTGGTAGATGAGAGGAGCTGAATCTTTAAACACTTATAGTGCTCTGATACCTCTTTCAGTGGCAGCTTGGAGTCTTATAACCTAGGCTTCGTATTTAGCTATATTATTGGTGCAGTTGAAGTTCAATCTTGCACTAAAGGGATAGTAGTTTCCATTAGATGAGATAAGAATTCCCTCAATTTTGTGCCCCAATGCGTTTTAAGCTTCATCAAGGTAAATTTTCCAAGATCAACTGCACTCAACAATGTTTCCTACCTCAGATTTGCACATCAAGTCTTTGTCAGGGAATTCAAAGTCCATAGGCTGATAGTCATCCATTTCTTAGCTTACGAAGAAGTCTACTATTGCCCCTTGGCTAATCTTTTTGACAAGGTAGAGGCTTTGCACAAATACTTGATGGCATCGAGTTTGGCAATCAGGTACGTGGTATGGTACAACATGTATTGTCTTAATCTTCGGGCTATCCAAGCTAAAGCACAACAAAGATTTTCTATGATTGAATAATTATTTTCATATTCTGTGAACTTTTTGCTCAAATAGTAGATAGCGTGTTCTTTCTTTCCTAGCTCGTCAGGTTAACTTCATATGCTATCGACTTGTCAAAAATTGAAAAATACAAGATCAAAGGTTGACCAAGCACTGGTGGCACAAGTATCAAAAGGTTCAAAAGATAGTGTTTGACCATATCGGAGGCTTCTTGGCATTTTTTTTTTTAATTTTTGAAGTGCTAAAAGATTAGATCTAATTTTTCGGTCAGTTGAGATACAAATCAAGCTATATAGCTCAACCTTCCTAAGAAACCTATTACTTTTTTTAGAGTTTAAGGTGGTGGTCAGCTCTGAATGGCCCTGACCTTATCCGAATCAATTTCTATTCACTTTCACTTATAATAAAGCCCAATAGTTTACTAGATGTAACACCAAATGAGCATTTAGCAGGGTTTAACTTGAGCTAATATTTTGCGAAGCCATTTGAAGAGTTTTCGTAAGTTAGCCATGTGTTCACTCTTGGCTATTTGGCGATCATATCATCCACATAGACCTCTATTTCCTTCCCTATGAGGTTATAGAACAATGTTACCATCACCCCTTGAAAGGTTGCCCCAGCATTCTTGAGCCTAAAGGGCATCACTTTATAATAGAAAGTTCCTCGCATGGTCCTAAAAGTGGTCTTCTCTATATCCTCAGCTACCATTTTAATCTGGTTGTAACTCGACAATCCATCCATGAAAGAAAATAGTGTTTTTTGTGGCATTGTCTATTAGGGTGTCAATATAGGGCAAAACGAAATTGCCTTTTTGACTAGCTTAATTTAAGTCTCTATAATCTGCACACATTTGCAGTTTACCATTCTTTTTAAGAGCTAGGGCTACATTGGCCACCAATTTAGGGTATTTGGTTGCTTCAAAATATCCTACCTCGAATTGCTTCTTCAATTCTTCTTTGATCTTCAAAATCATTTCAAGCTTTATCCTTCTAAGCTTTTGTTGTATGAGCCTCCATTCAGGTTTGAAGGGAAATTTATGGGCTATGATCCTGGTGTCTAATCTGAGCATATTTTAGTAGAACCAAGAAAATACATGCTGATACTTTTAAAGGAGATTTATTAGTTCAATTTTGGTTGTTGGGCTTATAGAGGTTTTGATTTTGACTTTTTTTTTTTATCTTCTATTGTTCTAAAGTTCCTGGTTTCAGTGGGTTCTTTGTAAGGTAATATCTATTTTTCTTCTTATTCAATTAGCCTTAGCAGGTTTAAAGGTACTGGGCTATCTTTAGAATCCTTTTCAGCCCTGACCTCACTAATGCAGATTGATTGCTCAAAATCAATATCCAGAGTCTCAATATTAATATTCATGTCACCTTCATCTCGGTTCTTAAAAGACAAAAAAAATATAGGCAAAAAATGCAGAGAAAGGTCTAATAGTTAGTAAGAATTGCAAAAATAAACACAAATGATGAAATGTATAATGCTTAGTTGTTTTCATTGATAATACTTAATTAAAAGATGCCCATAGAAATGATACTACAATGCTTTTGGGTAAAAGTGTGTAGGTTTAGTTCATAGCATTAGTTTGAAATAGACTTGAGTAGTTAGCAAGAATTGCCAAAATAAACATAAAGGATGAAATGTATAATGCTTAGTTATTTTCATTAATAATACTTAAAAAAAGGATGCCCGTACAAAAGATCCTACAATGCTCTTGGGCAAAAGTATGTAGGTTTCATTCATAGCATTACCTTTGCCATTCCCTATTAATGCGACTCATATACAGAATAGTCGTATGGTTGTGTGAGGCATCAATTAATAGGGAGCTTGTTCAAGCATGATACGGGCATTACATTTAAAGCCAAGCCATTATCAATAAGCACTTTAGGCAATGTACTGCTTTTGCAAATGTGTTGATGTGAAGAGCTTTATAGTTTCCTCTTCCTCCATGAAAGATTTTTTCATCATTGAAAGATATATACTTGCCAGTAGTGATGTTACTTACTAGGCGATCAACTGGCCTATCAAGATGATTGGAGGGACATATACCTTATTTAAGACCTTGCGAAGAGCATTTCCATATACTTTGAAATTCAATAGCAGTGATAGCACAGATATCTTGGCAAGCTGCTTGTTCAACTGATCTACAATGTTATAGTCATTATGTTTGATGAACTTAAGGAATTCCATAACTTCTTTCTCACTTATTGGCTCTTTGATAGCCATCTGATCAAAGTCTCTGGTTGCAAACTTTAGTGCTTAAGGAATAGAAGTACTATATTTTTGCTGAGTTTCACGTCTTGGTGTATCTAGAGCATAATATTTACCATTTAAGTTAGGTGGCTTAACCCTAAAAAGTCAATGCTTGCTGCCTTCTGACTAGATTCTCCAGTGATTAAGGTTTTGCTTTAGTATTTCCAAGGAACCACCTTGTCATCTCTATAAGGAAAAGGAGATAGAAGTTGAATAATCATCTTTAGCATAGGCTAAGCAAGGGTAGCTTTAACTCTCGGTCGATTGTCGAACAAGACCAATGGCCTTTTAACCTTGTAAAAAGGATTTTCATTTCCTTCTCTATGGTGTTGACAGATGGTAGCGCATTAGAGATATTTACATGTTAGACTTGCGTTTTATCATAGAATTCAATGCTGTCCTCTTTCATCATCCTTTGAACACTCCTTCAACATTTAAAGAGAGTAGCCATAGATGGTATAGAAATTGCAAAAGTCATCAACTCCGTTCTTCATCTTTTCAACCCCACTAACCAATTCGGCTTGCACTAGGATTTACCAAACCAAATTCATTACTATTCTGACCTTATCCAAGTTTTCTATGACCTTATAGTCTTCTTCAATAGCCATTCTACTTATATCTAACTTAGCAAGAGTTTGAAATGCACTGGCCCTAATACTGTATTTCAATTATTATCTAGACTTAACTTTGTCTTTCTCTTTGCCTTCGAAGGTATCTCTTTTGCCTAGTCATTTTTTATGGCTTCACCAATTATTTTGCACAATACGATAACAATTATGAGGCACTTTGGGATTTTTTCAAGGCTTTCTTATATAAGGCACTTGCAATGTGTCGATAAATCTAACAATCATTTCTTTCTCTATCAGCAAGGGGTAAATCTGGGAGGCCTCTTCCATCCACCTTAAAGCATATTACTTGAAGCTTTTGTAAACTCTCTTTTCCATGTTCATAAAAGAAAAGCAACTTAAAACCCAATCTATGGTAGGTTTTTCCTTGTCTATGGCATTGATAGATGAACAAATATACTCATCCCACTCCTTATAGAACTCAATTTCGATATGATCCATCATTTCCTGGACCATCTGTAAGAAAAATGGGTAATGCCACAAAGTATGGCCTTGATCGCAATGGCAATAACATGGTTCAATGTTTTTTTCACTCTTGTTTTTGACATCTAACACTAGTCCTACCTTCATAAAAACTTGCCATGCCTTATTCATCAAGGTTTTAACTTCTAAGAGATCCAACATCTTTTCCTTTTAAGCACCACATTCACTCTTGGCTTCGTCTGGTCAGGAAGTGGCTTGGCTCCAATGTTTGGTCTAAGCCCTTATTCAATTTTAATCACACTTTTTTCTAGTCGACCTTATATTTTTCTCTTAAATAAGGTGTAGTTCTTAATAAAGTGGCCTTGTACCCTCGTGAGGTACTCATAATAAGCATTTTTATTATGCCATTTGGGGTATAAAGGTGATCTATGGTTCGTGAATACTGGGCCACTATCTGACCTGCTAATAAACGAGAGTAAATTTCATTGGAGCAAGGAAGTTGCTCAAAGTGTTCCCTTTCTCAAGGTATTTGTTGATTATTTGAGCTCTCGCATTATTTGTATTACGAGATTATACACTCTAAGCTATGTTTAGAATGAGATTTAGTGTGAAGCTTATAGTTAGAACGATCCCCGTGGAATAGACTGGTTGTGCCATCAATGAGTAGAGGTTAAAACCTAGATGAAACATGTTCGAGAAGTACATACCCTACATTGGATTCAGATTTTGATTAAATCTGGCATGACTTTCGCTAACAGTATTCACTTTATTTTTCTTACCCTTAGTTGTTGAATTAACTAGCCCAGATATTTTTCAATGGATATCTTGCCATTTTTTATATCATTATCGATCATTTTGCCCGATATAATCATATCAGTAAAGTTTTTTATGGCATTTCCTACCAATCTTTTGTAGTAAGGAGCTAGAAAAGTATTGATAAATGTGACCATTATCTTTTTCTCGATTAAAAGAAAGTGAATGTGAGCTGTTTTCTCTCTCCACATCTGAGCATATTGCCTTAAGCTCTCAAAGGTTTTCTTTTCCATGTTCATTAGGGAAGAATGATCCAAGGCCCAATCAGACACATGCTTATATTGATAAAGAAAGGCGCAAGTTAAATCTGCCCATGTCTGAATTCTTATGGGATCAAGCCCTATATACCATCAGATAGCTACCTTAATTAGATTATCCTAAGCAAGGAATTAGTAGCTTTTTGTTCTCCTCATACTCAATCATTTTATGGCAGTACATGCGAAGGTAGGTAATAGGGTATGTAGTCTCAGTGTACTTTTCAAAATCTGGCACTTTGAATTTAGATGGGATAACAAGATTAAAACCAGTCCTAAAGATTTTACATCTACAATCGCTAATTTGTCGCTTCCTTAGATAGCCCAAAGGCTCTTTTCCAATTTCTGATACTTGTCTAAGTCTATATCATTTTTCAAAGACCTCTTTGGTTTTTTTTTGTTCCATTTGCTTATCGAGATTTGGGACCATAGGCCTTATTGTTAAAGAGGCTACACCTTAAAATCCTTGGACCAGATGGGATGCTATTATAAGGTTAATGTAAATGAATGGTTAAGTCGATGGGATATTTGCTGCTGAAGGATGTTGTCCATATAATGCCTTTTTTTGAGCATTGGTGGCTTTGATACTACTATTCAAGTTGCTCTCGAGAATAGCTTACTTATTTGCACTTTTTCTTTCAAAACCTTAGACAATAGCTTAGTCAATTCCACAATCTGAGCTTGGAGTTCTTCATTCTTATAGATGATAGCTTAGTCAATTCCAATGATTGTGAATCTTATATTGATGAGGGACTATAGGTTCCATGTTTTAGAGCACCTCCACTTTAAATTATTATCAGATTAGACTTTTATTATGTGTTGTGAGCATGTTTGATGGGATGAAGATAGGTATGAAATTAGATGACAATTAACATAAATGCATTAAGTAGTAAAAAGATTAGATTAGTTATGCAAATGCACATGGGACAATTGAACTTGTGAAGCAGCTTCATCAACAGCATCTTTCATTAAAGTAATAAAATATCCTAATTACACCTGATTACATTTGAAAATGCCTAACATAGTTACATTGTTTGATCATATGTTCCATAGAATACAACAATTCTGTTGATAGGCTCTGATGGGCAAGATGTCATGTGTCAATGATTGGGCTACGTCCATCATGTTCTCGGCCTCCAATTGAGCTATTAAATATGCTTGGTGAGATAGCACTGATGGTCTTAATAATTTTGATAAGTGCAATCAATCATTTGTAGCTATTTTTGCTAGACTGTTTGGAGGTTCTTACTAATTCATCAATTTGGTCTTGGCAAGGTTGTAAAAAAATGCTCTAAATCTTGAATTTTGAGCATCAAAGTCTTATTCTCAACCTAATTTGCCCTTAAATCTTAGACTTGAGCTTCTAGCCATCCATTCTTCCTTCCATAAGTTGATACGAGGGCACAGGTTCTAGTAAGTTTCTTTCTATTGACCCTGGCCTTTTTCTTACATTAATGTAGTTCCTTCTCTATTATCATAATTTCTACTTCCCACTTAACTAGCAACTTACCAAAGTGTCAAGATTTACCTGCTATACTAAGGGCCACATAGCCTTTCTTTAAACTTTCAAGATTATTCTTAAAGTGGTTTTTCTCTTTGATAGCCCGATTTACCTTGTCATCATCCTAGAGGTAGAGGTCCATTTTTAATTTACTTTTTTCTTTTTTTTAAGCGAATAATTTCTTTCACAAAGGTCACCCTTTCTTGTTTAAATTCATACTTGAGCAACTTGGTTTCAAATGAAAATTCACCAACTAATACTTATGATGTTCCAATAGCAAGCAAAAGTAAAGAGTCATTGACATGATGGATCGTCCACCTGTCATATCCCAGAGTCATACTACTTCTTCTCCAATACCTTTCCATGCAATAGGTTTGTCTCCAAGCATGGAAAGCTAGCTAAACTTTTGAGTCGTAATCAAGCTCACCATAATTGAAATTTTACTCTAGGTCATGGACAAAGGGAATAAATTACTAACACTAAAATTATCATAGGACTAGGATGGATGTGTGACCAGTGTTTCCCTATAATCCCATGAGTGACACATGGCTATAATCTTTACATAGGTATATCATCGCTAGTGGTGAAAACCAAAAGGCCTTCCATATCACCTCTTCTTCACTGAGGTTCTAGAATTTTCGGACCCATTGGTTTTCAGACTTAACTTGAGGCCATTCCTTCTCAAAGACCTTAGAGATAGGGCTAAAGCTAGGTAAGAAGTTGTACGACATCCATTTTTCTTTAGGAAAAAAGTGACTAACAAGCCAATGTGAAGAAGTGGTGCACATCTGATGAAGCGACCGGTACCTATTTCCTTATAAAAACTAAAAGCTCAAATAGTTTCAGCAATGATGGCTGGTCAAAATTGATGTTGCAGTATAATCATGAAAAGAAATCTATTACCTTAGCTTCAGTAACCTAATGTTTTCGAAATATGACTAGACCATATATCGCCAGAGCATAGATATCTTGAATTTTTTTATATCAATGGCATTTGCCATTGCTTTTTTCAAACTAGCCTATGAAATGCATCACTATTCCCTTTTATCTTGATACGATCCTCGATCTAGGATTTTGTTGCCCTGAGAATTTAAACTAATCTTTTCTTGAAAGTTAGAAGGTGCAAAGCCTTGCAATATATTTTGTCAGTCTCGACCCTTTTAATACTAAGTAACATAGTGTATTCATCAATTGTAGGGACCAAATCTTCATGATTGAAAATAAAACATCGATATGTTAGGCTCCAAAACTAAACTGCTGCTTGCAACAAACCAACATCCAAATGGAACAAGAGTAAAAGGGCTATGTCTCCATATCTATTCATGAATAATTATTTTTTGGTTTATCCAAATTGGTTTATATACACTTCAGATTTTGCCAATCATTCTGATGACCTATAGACAACTCATTTTGTCCAAGCTAACTTTTGGCACCCTAAAACTTAATTAAAAGATGATAGGATCAGAAAATAAGAAATAAAAACTAAGAGGACTTCCAACTACATAAAAAAAAATCTCTTTAGCAATTCTCGAAAAAAAGAAAATGTTTACTAATAATCTTTAACCCTAAAAACTCTCCTAAAAACACTACTCCATTGCCTTGCACACTCAACCTTCTTCTATTGCTGTAGCTCCCTTAAACCACCACTAGAAAACCTTCAAAAACTCAACCTTTCACACATTTTCGCCCCCAAAACACCCCGCTAGCTACCATATTACCATAAAGCCTCTTCCTTTCATCATTTTCTTGCTAAATGTAGACACCTTATTTTGTCCAGGCCAATCTCTAGCAACCTAAGGCATAATCAAAAAGTGATGAAATCAAAAATAGAAATAAAGCTGGGGGATGATCTGAAGTTTTCAAGAAGTTCTAAAATGCCCAAGGGCCATAGTAAAGAAAATGTAAAAATAAGGCATCAAAGCCTATTTTTCATGGTGTCACAAGGTTATACATAAATAAATTTCCCATTGTTTATGACTAAGTTGAGGTAAATCGGGAAGTTGCAGGTTCGTACAATTTATATTAGGGCGCTAGTATTGATACGAGGTCTTTACGATGTGAAAAACTTGAATTTTCACATGTATTATCGATACAAGACGGTTTGGTATCGATACCCAAGATATGGTATCGATACCTAGCATGTTGTATCGATATAGACCTTGGCATTAGCTAAAGTTATGATTTTTGGCAAAATGTATCGATACACAAGCATGAGTATTAATAAAGATCCATTAGTATCGATACTGGCCTCTAGGTCTCGAGACTAGAAACATATTTTGCTCTTAGTATTGAAACACAATTAATTGTATCGATACTCAAGAGTAAAATATACCTTGTGTATTGATACAACATGTTATTTATTGATACACCAAAGCATTTTTGCCTAGTTTAAGCCATTTTTCAACCTTCGAGAACCTGATTTAAACATGTTTTTGCACTAAGGAACTATTGTATAACATTGTAAACCTCAACTATGGGCTCATTAATAGATTATAAACAAATTTTAAAGCCCAAACAACCATTGACAAAGGTCACTTTCATAAGATATATGGTTGTAAAAGGGTGGCAAGCATATCTTTTACTAGGAGGCTACTACAACCTTTCTTCTCCTTGCTCAACATTGCAGAACCAATAAAAAAAGAGTCAGCTGAGCATGGTAGCTGGAGATATCCCCTGGGCAGAAGAGAAAAATAAAAAATGCCCTTTGTATTATCTTTTAAAAAGAGGGGCTGAACCAGAAAAGAGGACACAACCAGCTGTATAAAAAAAAGAGGAAAAAAAAAGAAAAAAGGAAGGAGAAGCCAGAAAAAGACTCTTAGCAATCTCAAAAAAAAAAAATCCTCATCCATTCTCCAATAACTTTAGCTCCAAAAACTCACCAAAAGCACTATTCCATTATCTTTCACTCATAACCAACCTCCATTCACATAGCTACCTTAAACCACCACTGGAAAACCTTCAAGAACCCAATTTTTCACACATTTTGATCCTTAAAAAGCCTCACCAACAGCCATACCACTAAAAAGCTACTTTTTTTCATCCTTGTCTTGCAAATAATAGCAAGGAGAAAGAAAAAATTAAGCTTACAACCACTACTTCAAGAAAAAAAAGTTAAAGTTTTTTTTAGTATATCCCTTCTACCTTGATTTTAGTAGTTTCCATTTTTTTCATTAATATCATCTTAGTAAACCCTTTATATGCTTTTTTGTCACCTTAGGACTCCACAATTTTTGTGGCTTTGTTTGTTGTAGTTTAGGATCTTGTGTTTTTCTTGGTGACTTCATTTTGTTTGGTTAACTAAGCATGCTCTTTTGCATTTTCATCACCATAATAGCCTCTGTCCCTGTACTTCTTGCCATGTTTCTTCTATACTCATGTCTTCATCTTATGTTTAAAATATGCATTTTAACATGATATAAGTATGCTCATGCATTTTCTAGAAGCTTGATAGGCTCCACAAAATAAAAATGCCTTTTTAGTAAACTTTTTTTAAACATGTTTATCCTAAATATGTTCATGCATCTATCTATCATCTCCATGTATTTTTTGTCATCTTTTTATATAAAAATGTCATCTTTGCTTGTGCATATATGTCCTCCATATTTTGCATTGTTTTGTGGTGCTTTGCTTCTGTTGAGATGCATGCTTGAGTGCTAGAAAACTCGATTTCAAAATTATCCCTAAGTTAAGCACATGCTATCCCCCATAAATGGAGAATAACATAGGCTTAAGATTTTATAAGGTTGGTTTTCCAAGCGTAGGGGCAAAGCAAGTATTCAGTTATGAATTCATGGAAGAATAAGTATAAAATTACTGGTTTTTCAAAAGTGAAATGAAGTCTTTTAGTTGAAAAATGTGAACTCTTGGTCCTAAGCCATCCACCCTCATAGTGGCATGATCAACAGGTTGTTCTATCATCCTAAACTACTCTGGGATTATGGAACAAACCCATGACACCCATGTCAGTCTCTCATCTTAGTTATAGATGTTCGAACATCCATCGCCTAAGCTTAATTGGAAGAAAAACCAAAATACTGAACACCTCCCCTGTTTTGTTTTGGCAACACAGTGGCCTAGTCTTGAAAAATTATTGAAAAAAATAAAAAATGATTTATCCAAAATGTGTTGGTATTTTTCCCTTGAAGGGTTTTGAATTACCTTTCCAATGATGTCTCATTTACCTTCAGATCATCTTGGATGAAATAGTTATGATTTTTCAAATCTTCGTTATCTAGAACCCCTAAATCCAACAAGTAGTTTAACGTTTGGGCTGTTTTAGCCTTGTAAACAATATTTTTCCCATGGATTTCATGAAATTCCCTTTTTGAAAAGGTATTATTCGTATTTTAACAATTCTAGATGAATCCAAAAATCATTTTTCAAAGTCCATCATACCTTTACCTTATACATGCTGCTAGTGTCGAGATAGGTTGAAATTCAAAAATTAATTTTGCTTAAAAGATGATTTTCTAAGATTTTTAGAATATTTTTACAATAATCCTCATAGAGTTAGCCATCCAACAGTACCTTTTTTACCCCCCAGGACCTTCAGATAAGCTCAAAATACATTTCAAAAGAGAATTGGCACGATGCTGTCATCTATTTCTAACCTAATTTTTGAAATGTTTTTATTGAGGCATTCGAATGCCTCATGATCTACTCAGCTCATTCTCATAACCTAAACCTTTTAGACTCGGGACCAAGGCTAAACAAAAAAAGGAACATTTTAGCAAATCTTTAGCTCTTGATTTTTAAAGATTCCTTATTTTCAAGAATATGACCCATTCCTCTTAACGTTAAAGATTTTTATTTTTTGGGATACTCTAATCCCACTTCTTTGAATAGATACTCCAACACCGCTTTTATCTCAAAATGACATCAAATTTTCATTTTTGAGGATTCTCTAACCCCACTACTCTGAAAGGATACTCCAAGCCTGCTTTTACTTTAAAATGTCATCAACTTTTTATTTTTAGGATACTCCAACCCTACTTCTCTAAGGGGATACTCTAAGCTCGCTTTTACCTCAAAATAACATCAAATTTTCACCTTTGAGGATACTCCAACCCCACTCTTCTGAGGGGATACTCCAACCCTGCTCTCCACATTCCTTTTAAAATCCATACTTTTTTCCCGAGGACATCCTCAAGACATTGAAACCTTTTTTCTTCTCAAATTTCCACTGAATCTGATTGAGTTTTAACATTTTCATCTCAATTATTCATTGATAATCGAAGATAATTATGAGAAACATTTTGATAGTCCCTTCTTTTCATATTTTTTTGTGGATTTATTTATTGTTCTCTTTTCAACCTTACCATGCATTTCCTTTTTATAGGACCTTAACCATTAATGCCTTAAAGATCATTTTCAAAATCTTAAAACGATATTTCGTGTTGGTATCTCTCTAGTGCCAGACATGAAATATTTGATTTTTTAAAACCCTTTGGAGATCATTGTCATCAAAAACCACTATGTTTCTTACCTCTCTAAGGCGCATAGTTGATAAAATTTTCATTAAAACCCATACTTATATCTTTACAAATTTCATGCATTAGAGGGAATTATATTTAAATAATGATAAAAATGGAACTGAGGAAATCAAGATTCAAGTAAGTTATAGTTAGATGGTACCAATTTTCAAGCATCGTGGGGGTGCAATCCTTCCCTACACATAACTATCGTAACGTACCCCAGGGTGGATCTTCTCGAATCTATGGGTGCATATGACTTGAAATATTTTTCTAACTTGGAAATGTCTTCTTGATCAAGACTTTTCCTTTGCGGTGTGATGGGAATGAGAAAGTATAGATTCTCGACTTGTGATATAGTGAAGGGGACCATAAGATGAATCATTCATCTTATTGGTCTCGGATGACCATCATGAAATGGCCAATGCTTGGAGTCGCCATCGATTGTTTCGGGCTAGGCATGACCAGATGCCTATTGAAACCTATGTTTTGGGTTACCAAACTCAAAACATCAATCCTATGTTCTATGTAATACAAAGTCTACATAATTCAAAGATTCATCTTTTGGGTTCAGGAGTTGGTTACAAATGATAAGGTACGAACCTCTTCGCAATGCCAGAAATTCATACCTTACTAATTATGTCTTATCTCAGTTTTGATTCTTTCAATCTTAATTCATCATTATCTCGATATAACCCTTTTTAATGCATGAATCTTATAGAAATATAAATCCAAGTTTTGATAAAAAAAGATTTAATCTTACGTATGCCCTAGAGAGATGAGGAATATAGAAATTTTCAATAAAAATGACCTTTGGATTTTACTTTGAAAAATGGAATTTTTCACTTTAGGCACTAGAAAGATACCCTCATGGAATATTACCCTTAGTTTTATTTTAAATGATTGGTAAACATGAATGCAAATAATTATCACAAAGAAATCATGTTGTAAGGTAATAAATGAAGTAAAATAACATGGATCATTCAATGCAATGATAAAGAAAGGGGATGGACTACTGGAATTTATCTCGCAATTGGCATCGATTATCTAAGAACAATTGAATCAACAATTTTTATGATGCATCCGGGCTTATTGATTAAACGAGATTTATTTTACATATTCATGGAAATCCGAGAAGAAAAAAGATTAATTATAGTTGAAAGATAAGGTTAAAGTATCCCCTCAAAAGATCAGGGTTGGAGTATTCCAGTGGATGACAAATAATTTTGGTAAAGAAAGATTTTTAATCTTAATAATTTTGAAAAGTAGGGTTAGAGTATCTTTTCTAAATATCGAGGTTAAAGTATCCCCAAAAGTGACATTTTTGACACTCTTTAAAGAAGTCAAGCTAGAAAACTTAAGTTGACAAAACTTTATGATTCAGAAGATGGCTGAACATTTTGGCAACCTTTGGCAAAAAAAAAATTATTGTGAATGAGGGTGGTAGAGATGTAAAATATATTCATGCCTTGATATGAGCTTATGGGAGATTGAATAAGGTACCGAACCAAATGTTGGAGCCAATCTGCTCCTTAATCATGCTGAAGTAAGAATGAATGCGACAATCAAACAAAGCATTATAGAAGTCAAAACCCAGATAAGCAAGGCCTAGCAAGCTTTTGTGAAAGCTAGAATAGTATCAGATGTTAAAAATCAAAGTACAAATGCTACTAAAACATCTTATTGCAATTGACGTCAAGGGCATGATTTGTAACATTGTCCATCATTCTTAGAAATGGTCCCAGGGATATGGATCGGTCCAAGATTGAGTTTTATAAGGGGTGGGATGAACACATTAATCCATCTATTAATGCCATAGATGAGGAGAGGCCTACCGATGATCAGATTTCAAGTTATCTGCCTTTTATAGGCATGGAAAAGAGAACTGATAAAAGTTTTAGGCAGTATGCTTTGAGATAGATAGAGGAGGCTACCCGGATTCATCCTTTATTGATTAAAAAAGAGATGATTGTCAGATTCAGTGGCACATTACAAGCCCTTTATTATGAAAAGGTAGTGAAAAGCTTGAGGAATGTAGTTGTACTCTGTAAGATGATCGATAAGGCCATGAAAAATGAATTGGGTAGAAAAAATATCTGCAAACACAAAAGAAAAGGAAAGGAGAAATAAAGGCTAGCCAGCAAGCAAAATCTAGGATTAAAGCTAGTTCATCTCAAACTCGTGCTGAGTTAGATATAAGTAAAATGGTTGTTGAAGAGAATTGTGAGGTTACAGAAGGCATAGAGGAGGTCAGAATGCCAATGAATTTGGTTTGGTAAATCTTTGTGCAAGCCAAATTGCTTAATGCAGCCAAAAAATAGAGGAAAAATTGATGACTTTCATGATTTCGATGTTGTTTATGCCCATACTTTTCAAACATGTAAAGAGTTTTACAGTATGGTTTAAAGGATAATGAATAAAGGTAGCATTGAACTCTATGAACTATGTAAATGCAATGCTATTTGTTAAAACTATGGAAAAAAAGAGAGCAATACTACTTATAGGTTAAGAGACCGTTGATATTGCTTGATAATCAACCAGGAGCTAATGCTCCATTTTTAGAGCCTGTGCCAAAGATGATTATTTAACTTCCATCCGTTTTCTTTTATAAGGATAATAAAGTAGTTCCTTGGAATTATGAGAGCAAAACCTTGATCATTGGCAAATCTAGTCAGCAAGTTGCAAATGTTAACGTTTTAGAGGTAAGCCATTTGACTCGAAGTGGCAAGTGTTAAATCTAGCAGCATCAAGAAGTGAAACTCAGTAAAAAAATGCTAATCCCATTCCTCAAGCACCAAAGTTTGCAATTAAAAACTCAGATCCAATAACTGTCAAGGATTTAGTGAGTGAGAAAGAAGCTACGAAATTCCTTAGGTTCATCAAGCATAACGAATACAGTATTGTCGATAAGTTGAACAAGTAACTTGCCAAGATATCTATGTTGTCACTATTGTCAAATTCGGAAGCTTATAGAAATGCCCTTCTCAAGTTTTGAATGAGGCCTATTCCCTCCCGACACCTCTATAGGTTAGTTGGATCGCCTACTAAGCAACATCACTGCCAAAAATTACATACTTTCAACGATGATGAAATTATGCATGGAGAAAAAGAAAACTACAAAGCACTTCACATCACCATATATTGTAAAGGCACCACATTACCTAAGGTGCTCATTGATAATGGGTCAGCTTAAATGTAAAGCCCATGTCATGTTTGAACAAGCTCCCCATTGCCATATCTCATATACAGAATAGTCATATAGTTCTGAGGGCATTTGATGGAACATGCAGAAATATTGTGGGAAACATCACATTCCACTCCATATAGGCCCATGTACTGATGAGGTTGACTTCCATGTGGTGGATATTGCTCTATCATACAACTGCCTATTAAAAGGCCTTGGATTAACTTTGTAGAGGTAGTACGATCATCTTTTCATTAGAAGTTAAAGTTCACCATTTAGAACAAAGTTGTTAATATCAAAGGAGAAAAAAATATCATTGCTGATGCCTCATATGTCAAACCTGATGAAGATATCCTATAATCCTCTTTCAAATCCTTTGAGTTTATCAATGTAACTTATGTTAAGAAAGGGTTGCTAGTGGTTAAGTCTTGCCTATCGAAGAGTACTTTAATAGGTTTGAAGTTAACTGTCAGTAATGGTGCCCAAGCTAGAAAAAGACTCAAAAAATGCCTCAAAGGATTACCAACGCCTTGGAAGTTGTTAACTAGATTAAAAAAAAGAAGGTTGGGATTCAAGCCCAGTGCACAACAGAAGAGAGAACAACTCAAAAGAACTGTGAGAAAAGGATTGCTCATTTATCATGACAAGACACAAGGTTTACTAGTGATATTTCCACCACTTCAAGCAAATTTTCACCTAGGAGGACAATTGAATACTGGCTTCGCTAATGCTATGTTTATACTGAACAAGGCATTTGGGGATCCCCCTATCGATGCAATTCAGGAGCCAGAGACATCAGTAATAAGCTTAAAGACTGGTCTACGCCCTCTAGGATTTGCTCTGAGTGTTTAGATCGAAACTGAGATTCCTATACTGTTCAAAGTAATGCTATGAACAAAACCTACATGCTTTTGCCCGAAAGCATTGTAGAATCCTTTGTATAGGCATTTTTTATTAAATGTTTTCAAAATAACTAAGCATTATGTATTTCATCCTTTGTGTTCATAGTTCTTGCCAACTCTTAGACTTTTTTCTATATATTTTTCCACTTATATTGTTCTTTTTCCATATTTTCAAGTACCCCGATGAAGGTGATATAAATATGCATACTAAAACTTTGGAAATCAATTTCGAACAACCAATCTATGTTAGTGAGGTTGAGTTTAAAGAGAATTCTGAAGAGAACCCATATCTGCAGACCTGCTAATACAATTGAATAGGAAAAAAATAGATATTACCTCTTGAGGAATCCACCGAAACCATGAACCTTGGAATGTAAGAATATCCAAAATAAGTTAAAATCGAAACCTCTATAAAAACATCAACTTGAGCTGAACTAATAAGTTTTTTTCAAGAATATCGAGATGTGTTTGCTCAGTCCTACCAAGACATGCTTGGATTAGACACTAATGTTGTGGTCCATATCCCCTCAAACCTGAATGTAAGCTCATACAAGAAAAGCTCAAAAGGATTAAGCCTGAAATACTTCTAAAAATCATCGAAGAAGTGAAAAAACAATTTGAAGTAAGATTTCTCAAGGTAGCCAAATATCTTGAATAGGTAGCTAAGGTAATCTCAGTTCCAAAAAAGGATGGCAAACTGCAGATGTATGTGGACTATAAGGACTTGAATCATGCCATTCCTAAGGATAATTTTCCTCTACCTCACATCGATACCCTAGTAGACAACACTGCCAAAACATACTATTTTCCTTCATGGATAGGTTTTCGGGCTATAACCAAATCAAAATAGAGATTAAAGACATGGAAAAGACCATCTTTGTAACCATGTAGGGCACTTTTTTGCAACAAAATAATGCCCTTTGGGCTCAACAATGCCAGGGCAATGTATTAGAGGGCAATGGTAATAATGTTCCATGACATTATACAGAAAGAAATAGAGGTCTATGTGGATGATATGATGGCCAAATCACCAAAGGAGAGTGAACATGTTGCCAACCTGCGAAAACTCCTCAAATAACTATGCAAATATCAACTTAAGTTAAATCCTGCCAAGTACACATTCGACATCACATTCGGCAAACATTAGGCTTCATTGTAAGAAAGAAAGGAATAGAAGTTGATCCCGATAAGGTCAAGGCCATGCAAAATTTATCGCCACTTCAAACTCAAAAAAAAAGTTTCTTAAGAAGGTTAAACTACATAGCCCACTTTATCTCTCAGTTGATGGACAAATGTAACCCAATCTTTTTGCTGCTTTGAAAACAAAATCCTGTAAATGGAATGAGGAATGCCAAGAAACTTTCGATAAGGTCAAATATTGCGTTTTGAACCTTCTGGTACTTATGTTGCTAGTGCCCGGTTAGCCGTTAATCCTATATCTATTAGTTTTTGACAAGTCGATGGCCTATGTATTAGATCAACACAATGAGTCAAGCAAGAAGGAAAAGGTATTTACTACTTGAGCAAGAAGTTCATAGACTATGAAAATAATTATTTACTTGTAGAGAAGCTATGTTGTGCTCTAACTTGGACAGCCTGGAGATTAAGACAATACATGCTATACCATACTATGTGGCTAATCACTAAAGTCGATCCCATCAAGTATTTATGTGAAGCTCCTGCCTTGTCAAAGAGGTTAGCTGGACCGATTACTCTTAAGGCTTCCAACAAGCACTACTTCTTTTTAGTTGCTATCAATTATTTTACCAAATGAGGAAAGGCAGTTTTTTATGCCAACGTGACTAGATCTATTGTGTGCAAATTTATGAAATAAGACATCATTTGTAGATATG
>JBBYHO010000020.1:5717447-5729249 GCA_038382025.1 Adansonia gregorii | reverse complement strand
ATTTAGACTAAAAAATATTTTGATTAATTTTAAAGTCTAAATTCATAATCTGATATGTGTTTTAATCTTTCCTGATGTAAGGAAATGAGTTAAATCTAGTTTAGATCAAAGATGGATGGGTTAAAATTGCCCAGACCGTGAAAATGGCCTACAGGTATTGATACATTGCATGATGTATCGATACGTTTGGCCCAAAAACCTTTATAGTATCGATATAATGAACATTGTATTGATACAATGATCGCTGTATCGATACAATGAACGTTGTATCGATACCATGAACCACTGTATCGATACAAGTTGATTTGTATCAATGCATTTCTTTACAGAATGCATATTTGGGTCCTGGCATGGTCCAGTATCGATACATGAGTTCTTGTATCGATACAGAGGCTTTTGTATCGATACAGCTACATGTTCTATCAATACAAATGAGGACATTTCAAATTTTTAGTGCGTTAGAGCATTGTATTGATACATGAGAACCATGTATCCATACACCTAAGTAACATTCTGAATTTTTTCATATCCTTTCTCCTCGGATACCTCGGACTACGTCCCTTGATGCCGCATCTTTGTATTTACCTTTGATATGATCTCTAAGCCTTCTTGACATCCTTAAAATACTTTTTCATCGCCCGGCGATCATCGTCCCCTCTTATGTCGATGCTCTAGATTGCTAAAAAATTAGCCTGAACAAAATAAGGTGTCTACAAGTGGAAAACTCTATATTTTGAAATAAAAAATTCTAAAAATGCAAAAATTATAAAATAAAATGAAATTTCCAAAACTGATTTAATGGTGATTAAATTAAAATATTTAAAGAATTTTAAGGTTCAAAACCCAAGAAAATTCCATTAGAAATTTACTAATAATGAAAAATTCATATTCTGAAACTAAAACATTTTCAAAAATACATTAAAACTTATATAAAATGAATTGAATAAAACATGTTATCCAATAATTTACAAAATGGTAAAGATGAAAATAAAAAATTCAAAATAATTTTACCAAGACATATTTCATGAGTATGATTCAAAATTAATTACTAAAATGTATATCTTGGCACCTAGTGGTATAAAGTGCTAATATGAACTTTTCCTTGAATATTTTTGATATTTTAGAATGCGTATCAACATATATACCACATAGGTATTAGTAAAAATATATGACAATCAACTTTCAAAGCATTCTCAAAAAATTCTTAAAAATGGGAAATTTGACCGTGATAACATCTGCAAAAATAGATTTTCAAAATGTTGGCAAGAAAATATTAAAAATAATTTTTTCTTAAATATTCATTCTATATATCTAAAATTAAAGAACTTTTTTTGTGAACTTACGGCTATTTAAATTACGACAAAAATGGTCTTAAAAATATCTTTTTAATCTAAAAAAGATCGTTCCCTTTGAGGATAGCCATTAAGTTCTTGATCTTGGATATTCAGGATTATTAGAAAAGAGACCTAGATGAAATTAGGTGTCTACAGTTGCCCTTCTTTGACTGTTGCTGAGAATCAGGAACAGGGCAAAGACCAAATAGCAAAAATTTTGTTTGGTTTGTTAAGCTTTGAAAAATAAACTAAACTAAAAATAAAAGCTAAAATCCTAAATTAAACGATGACTGGGGAGAGACTTAAGTCACAAGGAGTTGACTACCACAAAACCATTCTAGTCAATAAATAAGAGAAGTTGATTGGGATGAAACTATACAAGTCAACAGAGGTAAGAAGTTGACTGAGGCAAAATCTATAGATCAATGAAGATAAGGTTGACTAAGGCAAAATCTAAAAGTTAACAAAGATAAAAGGTTGACCAAGATAAAACCTATAAGTCAACACGGTAAGCAATTAACTAGGACAAAACTGATAAGTCAACAAATAAAAAGGGTTGACTAAGATAAAATCAATAAGTCAACGTAGTTAAACGATTGATAGGGATAAAATCAATAAAGTCAACAAATAAAAGGGTTACCCAAGATAAAACTGACAAGTTAACTTTTAAAAAATTAATCGAGATAAAACTGATAAGTCAACAAAGGGTTGATCGGGATAAAATTGACAAGTCAATAAATAAAAAAAAAGTTGACTAGGATAAAACTGAGAAGTCAACAAATAAAAGGGTTGACTAGGATAAAACCAACAAAGTTGATATGGATCAAGGTTGATTGAGATAAAATCTACAAGTCAATAGGGATAAAAAGGAGTGAGTAGGATAAAGCCAACAAGTTAACAAGGATAAAAGGGATTGACTACGACAAAGCTAACAAATCAACAGGGATAAAAGGTTAACTGAGACAAAGCCAACAAGTCAACAAGGATAAATGAGGTTGACTCAAAAAAAGTTGACAAGTCAAGAAGGATAAAAGGTTGACTGGGATAAAGCCAACAAGTTAACAGGGATAAAACTGTTGATTGGGACAAAGCCAACAAGTAAACAAGGACAAAGTTGGCAACATTTAATGCTTGGTTAATTTAAAAAGACGAAAGACTTACCTTTTGATTTTGAGGACATAAGCATGATTGTTGCTTTCCTTCAATACAACGTCACGCTTAAGCTTTCCTACAAATTAATGAATGCAAATGCATGCATACTACAGATGATGAATTCTCATGATTTCTCTATACAACCTATGAATTTTATAATTATCCACCATCTTTGATCCAGCCTATTTTGGCATTTGAGGACATTTTTAAAAAATATTCTTCTTTTGGTTAAGAGAATTAGCACTCGAGCCTCGATTCAAAGATATCTTCAAGAGATAAACTTGCCCATTACTCAAAGTCAAAGGCATTTTTAGAAAATGTTATGTGAAAAATTATCTTTCTTTGGTGAAGGAAAAATGATCGATATTGCCTGAGTCTGAAGCTTTTTCAAATTAAATAAGTTAAATAATATTGATAATGTTTGTATTTGAAACATTTTGTAAAGAATTTATTTCCTTTTATCAAAAATGTACTTGAATTAAGGTTGCCAAAATTTTTTTTGATGATATCCAATTATCAATTAATTTCTTACCTTCTCTAAAATGTTTAGAGAATTGAAACAGCGACTGAAGTCACTATAATATTAATCTTTAATTCAAAGTAATGCAAAGAAATCTTATTTTTGTTATTTATTTGTAAGGTGTCAATCATTATTTGTCAGAAACATATGCAAATAAAAAAGGTATGACAAAGCTAAAAATGATAAAGGTACAAATGAGGGTAACAAAAGCCTAAATAAAAGAGTGAAAAGGGTCTGAATAAAAAAGCATGATACATTCTAATAAAGGGAAGAAAAATACAATATTAGGTTCTTTTAATAAAAGTATATACAAAGCATAAGACAAAAATAGGTGTTATCTTGATGGTTGGAATATCTCATTCAAATCTTCGAAAGCTTTTCTTGACCAGAACACTACTGTTTCATGGATCAATCTCTTAGAAGATGTCTTTGATTGCATAGAGCCTTTTTTATCTTGAATTTTTAGCGAATTTCACTTCATAATCATCATTCTGTTTGAGTTGCTCTTTTCGAGTTTTCAATTTAAGGCGTCTCATTTTAACTTCTTTTACTTTTTTCTGTTTTTGTTTTATTTTTTCCTTTTTTTTTTTTTCTAAACGTAATACTTTTTTACATTATTAGCATTGATAGGATTAGGTAAACTGTGCCTATCCCTTTATGCCAGAATTAATGCCCCACCAGAAAATGCTTTTGAACCACATAGGGTCTTTCCCAATTCAGAGCCCATTTCCACGTAAATCCCTTTCACTAAGAAAGAATTTCTTTAATACTAGCTCTATTTCATGAAATTGCCTTCAATATAGCTTCTTATCATTTGCTCTCATCTATTTTTATGATACATTCACCCATCCTGAATTGCTCATAATATTTTCTCTTTAATAAATTTAACTATTCATAGTAATCTTGAACCCACTCAGTTTTCTCCAATTTGGTCTCCATTAATACCCAGAATGGGGGAATTTCGACCTTAGTTGGCAAAACAACTTCTGTGATGTATACCAAAGAATAAGGGGTTACCCTAGTAAAGGTATGCACTAAAGTTCTATATGCTAAAAGTACAAAAGGTAGCTTTTTATGCCAATCTTTGTATATCTCCACCATCTTAGCCACAATCTTTTTAATATTTTTATTGGCTACTTCCACTGCTCCATTCATCATCGGATGTTGTATACTGAATTATGATGAAAAATTTTGAGTTAGGTACATACCTTTGTCATCAATTTATTAGTCAAGTTGGAGGCATTGTTAGTTATGATCCTCTCAGTATTCGAAAATGGCAAATTATATTAGTCTTCAGGAATTTAATCATCGTCAACTTTGTTACATTTGCGTAAGAAGCTGCTTCAACCTATTTAGTGAAATAGTCTATAGCCACCAAAATAAAACTATGACAATTTAAAGCCATAGGGGTAATTGGTCCAACAACATATATGCCCCACATAGAAAAGGGCCGCAGAGTAGTTATGACATGTAATGGTAAAGGCAAGATAATCTTAATTGCATAAATTTGACATTTATAACATTTTTTAGCATACTTGTACAATCTTCCTCCATAATGATCTAAAAGTAACCCAACCTCATACTTTGTTTTGCCATTTTATGCCCGTTGACATTAATCCCATAAACTCCTTCATGTACTTCTTCCAAAATTTTTTATGCTTATAAAGCATCCATGCATCTTAATAATGTTTGATCATAGTGTCTCTTATAAAGAATTTCGCCATCTAGAGCAAAGCTTATTGCTAACCTTTTCAAGGTTTTCTTGTCATTTTCAGAGGCATTGTTCGAATATTCTCGGTTCTTGAGATACCTTTTAATATAATAATACCATGGATAGCCATCCAATTTAGCTTCAACATTGTAAAAATATGTAGAAGACTCACGTAAACTCATCTGAATTGAAATCATTTTTACATTTTCATTCACCTTAAACATCAAAGCAAGAATAGTAAGAGCCATCTGATTCTCATCTCAAGGCAAGTGAACAAAATCCACCCTCTTAAACTCTTATAACAAGTCAAAAATTAACTTTTTATATTGGGCTAACCTCGAATCTCGAGTTTCCCATTCCCCTCATAACTAATAAATCACTCAGGGTGAATCCCCATAGACTTTCAATATTGGCACATTTCTCCCACTAGCTATACAAAGCCCATAACACATGCTTTAAACTTTAACACATTATTTGTGCAATCAAAATCTAATTTAGCGATAAAAGAAAAATAATCTTTTTAAGAAGATATAAGAATTACTACAATCCCAAGACCCAAAGCATTTGAGGCCTTATTAAAATACATTTTTCATTCTATTTTCTCTGCTGGGTCACCTTCTTATTCAATAGAAACATTTATCAAACATTCATCAGGAAAATCAAAATCTAGTGGTTGATAATCATTAAGAGCCTGGCTCACCAAGAATTCGGTAATGGCATTTTATTTAACTACATTTTGGCTCACATAAACTATATCATATTCTGACAATAACACTTACCATTTTGCTATTGTTCCAGACAATGCTTAACCTTCAAAAAGATAATTGATTGGATCTATTTTGGTGATCAACCAAGTAGTATGATATAGCATACATTGCGTGAGCCTTTTTGCAGTCCAAACTAGGCATAACATATTTTCTCGATTTGGGAATAATTTACCTCATATTCCAAAAACTTCTTGCTAAGGTAATTGTTTACCCTTTCTTTCTTACCAATCTCATCGTGTTGCCCCAGCAGACATCCTATCGATCACTCAAACATTAAAAGGTATAATATCAGAGGATACCTTGAAATCGAGGTTATGAAAGCTAAAGGATTTGCTAAATATTGTTTCACTTTTTTGAATGCTAGTTGACAATATTTATCCCACTTTCTTAGGTTATGTTTTTGAAGAAAGATTGGATCATACTTGTCTGTGAGTTAAGAAATGAAACGAGCAATGTAATTCAATTTCCTGAGAAAGCTTCATACTTCTTTTTGCATGCGTGAAGATGGCAGCTCCTGAATAGCTCTTATCTTATCAGGATCAACCTTAATGCCTTTTTCACTTACAATAAAACCCAATAGCTTCCCTGATCTTACATTGACAGTATAATTTACCGGATTTAACTTTAGCTTATATTTTCTCAGCCATTCAAACAATTTTTGCAACTCCATGACATGCCTTTCTTCCTGAGGGGACTTGGCAATCATGTTGTCAACACACACCTTAATTTCTTTTTACATCATGTCATGAAATAAAGTGACCATTGCCCTTTGGTAAGTTGCCTCTGCATTCTTTAGCCCGAATGGCACCACCTTATAACAAAAAATGCCCAATATAGTGACAAAAGCTATCTTTTCCATGTCTTCATGGGCCATTCTAATCTGATTATAGCTTGAAAATCCATCCATTAAAGAAAATAAACAATTCTTTGCAGTGTTATCCACCAACGTATCAATATGAGGGAAAAAAATTATCTTTTGGGCTTGCTCGATTCAATTTGTTATAGTCTATATACATTCTCACTTTTCGATCTTTTTAAGGAACTGGGATAATTTAGCAACCTATTATGGATACTTTGACATTTTGATAAATTCCACATCAGATTATTTCTTCAGCTCCTCCTTAATTTTCAATAGCATTTTAGGCTTTATCCTTCTTAATTTCTACTAAGTCGGCTTGTATTCTGGTTTTAGAGGTAGCTTATATACCAATATTTCTAGGTCTAAACTTGACATATCTTGATATAACCATGCAAAAACATCATGAAACTCCTAGAGCAAATTTATCAACTCTACTTTAGTTGTGGGCATGATAACAGTTTAAATTTTGACTTTTTTTCTATCATCCTTATCCTCTAAGTTTATAACCTCTGTGGGCTCTTCATGAGGCATTATTCATTTATCCTCTTGCTCAAGTAATTTTAACATGTCAGGTGGCAAAATGCAGTCATAGAAATCTTCTTCAAGATTATCCTCGTTTGAGCAAATGTTTATTTTAAAATTGACTTTTGATTTCTAGAAAAGATCATCCTCTTTTTTTTAGTCAAGAAATCTGTAAAAGCAAACAAAACAAAAATGGGCAAACAAGAAAATATAGGATGATTAATATATGATTATGTAAAAGGGAAAAGAGTGTAAAAGGAAAAAGAGAAGTAGATGTAAGAGAAATCTAAATATATATAAAAAGTTTATGCATTTCATTTCTAAAAATGATGATATGACATGTTTATGCCATTTACAAAAAGATCCTTATTTGTTTTAGGCCAAAACTAATAAGGTGAGTTCTTGGAATTACTTGGGATTAGTCTTAGACATTATATTTCTTTCAGTAATAGTCCAATTTGTCTAAACATATCCAGTAAGGCAGGGTCATATCCTATGATTTCTGCTCTTTATCATTTAAATTGATTACGTTCACTTAAAAATTTACAGGACTTGGAATGATCATCTTCATATCGTCAATTGTTTTTTTTCATGAGCAACATAATTGATGGTCCCACTATAGCAAAAAGTTTCTTTCAAAGAAGGATATAGAATAAAATCTTTACTCAAACTTTTCCCCATAACTCACTTCCCTATTTTCCTTTTCAAGTTGCTTCCAAGGTTGTAACCTAATCCATATTGACCTTTTTTACCAATCACCTGGATAGATCGACTTATCCCTTACAAACATTTGCCGAGCCCTTTTCCTACTTGAGCACTTTTTTCGACCATGAACTTCAAACCTATATGAATGCTTTTGGAAAGTTGGCATTGGAACTGGAGATCCTTTAGCAACAAATGTAGCATTTAACAACCTCAAATGCCTTAAATAAGCATTCCTGTGCATCAATATTCACTTCAACATAAGAAGGCTTCATTAAAATCATAGCTATCATGTCTTGTGTACCTGATATGCTAACTAATTTGTCATCAATTATAAGCTTGACTTTTAATTAAGAAAAGATGGTATAGCATCGGTAAAGTGTATCCAAGGTCATCCCAAGAGACAGTTATATGCAAGTGTAATATCTAATACATGAAATTCAATATCGAAAGGGCATAGGCTAATCATTAAAGGGACTAAAATAATTCCTTTAACCTCTTTCTTAGTCCTATCAAAAGCTTTGACCACTATTTGACTATGCTTGAGTTGACTATAGTCTACCTGTAACTTGGACAATGTAACTCATGGCATGACATTGAGAGCTGAACCATATTCGATAAGAACATTAGGCAATACAGTCCACTGCAATTAGTAGTTATATGCAGAGCTCTTATGGAAGTCATCCCACTTGGGGGAATTTCATCATCGCTGAAATAGATAAAATTATTAGCAATGATTTTATTTATCAGACAATCAAGCTTGTTAACTTAAATGTTTATAGGACATAAGCTTGATTAAGCACTTTTAACAATGCATTTTAATGAGTTTCCAAGCAAAGCAGTAATGCCAACATAAAAATTTTTTCTGGCTACTGCTTTAATTGGTCCACGATGCTGTACTCGCTATGCTTTATGAATTTTAAAAATTTTGTAGCGTCTTTCTTCTTAACAAGTTTTTGAATTCTAGTAGGACTGTCTTCAACAATTACTGCTTTTTCAGATACTTGCCCTTTTGTTTTTGGCCTGGCAGCAGCTTCACTACTTTTTGGGTTATAGAATCGTCCACTTTGAGTAATATGGTTGACTCTAGTGATATCAACGGCTGCTAATTGACTTGCCAAAGCTTCTAGAGTTGTCACTCCAACATCATATCTCTAGGGTACTTGCTTGTTGTCTTTATACAAAAAAGGTCTCAAAGTTTGAATAATAAGCTTTGGAACATTCTCATTCTTAGGAGGCATGGGTTTTGGTCGATTATAGTAAATGACCAATAGATGACCCACCCCATAAGGCAATTTGGATGGCCTTTCCTCGCCATGTTAATTGACCTTTCTTCATGTCAAGGGTGTTCTAAATAAAATTTAGCTTCACTATTATCCATTAATTTCTGAACTAGGGCCAAAAAATCTGAACAATTCTGTAAACTATGCCCATTAATAGCATAAAACTTGCAAAAGTTTGGGCTTGCGTTTGATTGGTAGCTTATATATATTTATGATTCTAACTAAGGATTCTTCCTTCAGTCAAAATAGTCCAGACTTTTTCCATTGGGATCTTAACCTTTCATACATCTTTTTTTTCTTTATGCTCTTTTTCTGGGATCAAAACATTGACTCTCAGTTCAAAATGATTAGACAGAGGGTTTGTTGCTATATTAGGTCTCGAGGCTATATCAAATTTCAAAGCTCTTTTTTTCAGAAGACTATGGACCTTATTTTTAAAAGTGGTACAATTTTTAACTAGATGACCAACTTTTGCATGGTATTCACAGTAGGCATTCGGGTCATACCAACTAGGTAAGTCGCCCTAATATGGTTTTGCAAAGAGAAGAGCTACTAATTAAACCTATAAAAGCTTATCAAATAATTCTTTGTAAGAATAAGGAAGAGGCTCATGACTAGGTCTTGGCTAGTCATTTTTTCTGGCAAGTTGATTTGGATTAATCTATGTTTGGTTTTGAAGACGATTCTGGTTAGTATTTTATGGTATGGGTGAGATGAAAGGTCGAGGTGTATTCAGAAATAAGGTGTTCAAAGGTTGTTAACTTTGATTTTAGTAGAAAATATGGGATTCTTAGCAGAAGGGTTGATTTACATAGTTGGAAGATGAATTTTCCTCTTTCTTCTTGAGAGGTCCAGTCTTCTTCCCAATAGAGGGTTCTTCTATCAATATTTTTCTGCTTTTATGGAAGCTTTGATCATTTTTTCAAAAAAAAAAGATTGAAGAAATTTTTAGTTGCATGCCCTACCAACTTATCATAATAGGAAGGAATTAAGGTGCTTATAAATAGCATGGTGGTACTTTTTTAGTTAAGGGGGGCTAAACTTGAGACGCCACATCTTTTCGTATTTTGGTGCACTCTTTAAAAGACTCAGTAGGCTTCTTCTCCATATTTTGAAGGGTTAACCTATCAAGGACCTATTTAACCATATATTTGCACGGTTGCAGGAATGCATTAGCTAAATCTAACTAGCATTGGATTTGATTGCTATTTAAACTATTGTACCAATTCAATGTTGATGCAATTAAACTTTCTCAAAAATAGTGAATAAGGAGTTTGTCATCATGCAAATAGCCTACCATCTTTCAAATGAACATCTTAATGTGAGCTTATGGAGAAGTAATGCCCTTATGTTTTTTAAATTTAGGCATTTTAAACTTTGGTGGCAAAGTCAAATTGGAAACCAGACTAAGATCCTCAACATATATGTTACTACAAAGTTCACTTTTTTCTATGGCTTTTAACCTTCTTTCTAAAAGCTTTAATTTTTCTTTCATGATATTTACTTTAGTTTTGGCTTTTTATGGTTGTCATTCTACTTCTTTAATAGTAGCAGGAATTAATGTCTTCTATCATGCAGCTCTAGTATCAACTTCTTATAAGAGAGTATCAGGATTAATAACAATCACTAAAGGTGGTGTAGCTCTGACGGTATTTTATTGCATAGTTGGCATATTCAGGGTTTGAGTTTCTTATATAGGTTCTTGTTATGTCTCAAGTTGACCCCCCCGATGAATTAGTAGGATTAGGACCGATTTCAAGTGGGCACACTAACTCTTTTGCCAATAGTAATTCCATCAACCTAGTGATTTGGGCTTGCATTTCTTCCTGCCTTCTGATCATATTTCTCTTGGGATTAACATTGGCTTTCTTTAAGTCTATCTAATCCTGCCAACTAATCCTCCACCATTTTTTTCACTCTGAATCTAGTGTAATAGCGATGAGTAAGTTGTTGCTCAGTCGGCCTCTCCTGTTTAGCAATGTTTAAAACCTTAAAAAGATATTTCTAAATTTTATTAAAATTTGAATTTATTAATGAATGTATATATGTATGTTAGTGACACTAATGGATGATATGAATATATAAATGTACTTATAGGAGTGCTTGCTTTAATAAAATATGTCAAAATCATAAATTTTCATTAACTTTGTAAAGGGTTACACATTGTCTATCATGTTTGGATTACATCTGAGGAAAGTTCTAATCTGGTCATATTGCTATTCTGCTTGTTCCAAAAACATAAGTACAACAAAACCAAATTCACCAACTGGTTAATTTTACTTTTCAGAACATGAATTTTCTCCACCATATGCCTTGCTTGAATGACTGCTAAGTGAATCTACTGCGTGAGGTGATCAATTTAGAATTACTGACCCAAAGAGTTGGCCTTCCATCTATTAGACTCATTCTCGACCCAAAACAACTTATTATCCCAGGATATGTACATTTCCTGATAAGCTTGTGCCCAAGCATCAATATCACATTGTTATTGAAGTAAGACTTGTCCCATGCTTAACAGTCAAAGCAAGAATTTCTCTTTCCTGTATCAATCTGGCCATTCTTTCTTGCTCTGCACCCAAGGTAATCCCGAGCTACTATTTTTTTTTTGTAGATCTCCTTAACGAGTGCGGGTGCCAACTTGTGCTTTTCTCTTCCATCCAAAAGTAGCTACTTTGGTTTCTCCTTCTAAGGCCTTAGTTTTCCATAACCCTTGCTATTGGCGAAGTTTATGCATCTCTTCTAACATCTTCCTAGATATGCCGGCAAGTTTCATCTTTTTATTTTGCTTGATCCAATCTTGTTTCATTAAGTTATATTGTTCTTTGATCTTCTTGACATCTTTTTCCTTAGCCTCCATTTTCATCTTTAAGTCCATAATTTCTTCCTAAAAAGCTTGGTTTTCTATGGTAAATGTTTTTAGGTCTCTTTTGACTTTTTGTTTTATCAATTCCA
>JBBYHO010000020.1:5697941-5717347 GCA_038382025.1 Adansonia gregorii | reverse complement strand
TATGGGCATTGACTGAAGCAGACTCCTGTAGCCTTCTCCAAAATATTCTAAATCTGCACTAGCCAACCTGGTAGTCATAGGAATAAACTATTGTGATCCATACTATCGTCAGACCAAAAGTGATGCTTATCCTACAATCCCCCATAAACCGAGCAAAGGCACAAAAAGCAACTGACCACATCAGTATAGAAAAGGTTTAAGTGCAAAACAAGAAGCTTGCAAGGTTATATCTACAGGAGCCAAATTTTTCAATGTTTTCGCCCATTGAGTTTTCAATCGTGAATTGTGCCAATGTTTCTTGATGAACTCTTATGAAATGCAAGAAGTATGGTTTTACTTTAATAACACCTTCACCCCAAAAATAGCTTTGAGCCCAAATGTACAGTAGCAATGCGCTCTAAAAAAACCAGCCTTGGCCTAATTTTTTATATGCATTTAGCGCTTGGATTATTTTAGCTAGAATAGTAGGAGCAAGATGGACATTCATTTTTAATTACTCAAAGAGGTCCACTACAGCTACTTCAACATGCCCGAGTATCATTGAAAAGCACTAATCCATAGATAGCTAGGCATAAGCATCAAAGGCTTCATCTCTATTTGAGTGCTCCGTGATGTGTTCCTTCAAAAACTACCATGAGATAACACTCGTATTGCCTTTATGCTCAATATGGTGTAATGTTGACTGGGAAGGTAAATGAAGAATCTGTCCTAACTTCTTTTGGAGACTCACAGGGTTACATTCCTTACAATAGATAGGTCTTGTCTTTAAAGGCCCTAACCAAAGTACAAATGCAATCTTCTCTATTGTCGGGGCATATCATGCTGACCAAATGAAAAACATTTGTAGGAAGAATCGCATAATTCAATTAATGCACGAACCAATTGTTCATCTATTGTTATTTTGAAGAGAAGGGCAATATGTCCATACTTTTTAATAAACTAAGCTTGCCTCTTGTTGCTCCAACCATCCCATATATTAGTTAAGTCTGTCAAGTTATTCTGTTGGACATCTAAATGCATAACTTTGGTAATTTAGCATAAATTCTCTCAGTATACAATCCCTACATTCCTTCTGATTTGATTCTAACTCAGTACAAACTTCCTTAAATGTCTTAGAAATAATTATCGCGTACACTTGTTCACCTATAAAGTCTAACGAAAATTAAACTAAGCTAAAATTCAAATTTAAAGCAAGCGTCCATATATGCAAATGAAAAATGCACAAAAATAAGAAAAAGACAAACGAGTAGTATCCATAAAATGTATAATAAATTCAAACAACAATATAATGTAACACAAAAAGATAACACCACATAACAAAAATATTATTATAATAAAAAAGTGTATTTATCCCTTCATGTGTTCCTAATTTCCCCTGATGCCTAAAGTAGGGTGTCATTTAATCAGGAGGTCACTAGGTTCACTGTATGAAATTTAGGTTAGACTTCTAAATTGGTTCTCGAATCACTCCTCGAGCCCAGAATGGACTAACAAGGTACCCTACCCTTACATATTGTAGGTTTATGTCAAAAAGGGTCCAATCCCAGTGGGAATATCTTCCATGCCAATAACGAGGCTAGCACCTCGGGTAGGCATAAGAATCTATATCCGACAAGCTTTTCACTAGCCTAGACAGAGGCTAACACCTTAGAATGCAAAGCTACTTTACCCCTTTTTAAAATATCAAGCACCTATGCCCTTTAAGAAATTCGAAAGAGAAGGTATTGCATTCATGCTCAGTGGGTCTGAAAGGATAAACAAATCTTTCTACAAACATTAATAACACCCCAATCTTAAATTCCAAAGAAACACAAAAGAAACACAAAAACAGATCAGGCAAAAAATATATATTTTTTATAAAATTATAATTAAATATTTATTGAAACTAATCTAATCAAAATTTATTTAACATATTACTATTTTAGGACTGACTCACTCAGATGTCCCCAGTGGAGTCACCAAGCTATCGCAACATGGTCCGGATATGAATCCTGACTAGCTCGACTTAAAATGGCGAATGTATCCCTTGTTTCTATGCAAATATTTATATATAATCATTTCCTTTTAATTTTAGGGTCCATATAATCAATAATATTATTTTTTGTACTTTGGACTGAATTGTCAAGATGAATTGCTCATCGACTTCTCTAAATAGTCATTACGAAATAACCATTTTTTTAAAGTAAGGATCGACTTATTATGATGCCTAACAATCGGTACCTAATGATTATATATTAAAATAAATTTGATTCTAATATGGTTTCAATATTTAATATTTAATAATAATTCCCATAATATTTTATTAAACTAGTTTATTATTTTGAAAAAAGTCAGGTTTTATTACTTTTAGAAATCACAAAATTATTTGTAGCCTCTCGGGGAACCAAGTGAACATTAATTCTCTATCGCACCCAACTAGAGAACCATGCAGAATACGAAATGTTTTATTTTCCTGAAATCAAAAAATCCTGACTTCCTATTTGAAAAGGATATCTCGCTATTAAAATAATTCATAAAATTCCTCACATCTTGTAGGAATTGTTCGTATTAATATAATTAGGAAACAATTGCCTTATTTATAAAAATAATTTTTATTATTAAAAATATGAACTTTATGACCTAGAAATGACTTAATATGATGAACTTATTTTCAATGTGTATTTTCGACGTGAAAGTATCCTAGTACTCATATAGAATCTGGTTCTAATGCAAAATTATTGAAATACCCCTATGGTATACCTTTTACATGAAAGTATCTTAGTAACCCCTAAAGGACTTGAAAATGATTGGAAAAGAGTGGACCAATCTAAAGGACTTGAAAATGATTGAAAAGAGTGGACCTATCCTAAATATGCAGTTTTAGCCTCAAAGCCTTTAGGGTATACCTTCGATATAAAAGTATCCCACTAATCCTAGTGGACCTTAAAATGACCTGTGAAGGCTAAACTAGTCCTAAAAATTCACCTTAACAATAAAAGCATCTCGATGAAGATAATTACCAAAATACCTTTAGGGTATACCTTTGACATTAAAGTATCCCAGTAACTTAACGGGCAATAAAATGATGAGAGCTGGATGTACCTATCATAAATATGCACCTTCGGTATAAAAAAAATCCTGGTTACTATCTAGGATTCGATTTTAGAAAAATTATCAAAATGCTCCTAAAGTATACCTTCAATGTGAAAGTATCCCGGTACCTTAATAGACATTAAAATGATAAAACTAGATGAATTTAGTCAAAATTAGAGGTGACAAAATGAACCCAAACTCAAAAATCCACCCAAAAAAATCTAAGCTCGAACCCAAACTGAACCTGATTTGACCAAAAAGTCAATGGCTCAAACCCAAGAAAACCCGAGTATGAAATGGCCAAACCCTAAAATAGCCTAAACCTGAAATGACCCAAACCCGAAATGACCCAAACAAGAAAGAACCCAAACCTAAATTTAATATTAAAAATAAATATGATGAAATTATAATTAAATAATAAAAAACTTTAATTATGAATTTTATTTTAATATTCTTTTAAAAATTTAATTAAATATTAAAAACTTACGTTTATGTTTTGAATATTATTAAACTTACTCATAGGTTGAGCCGAGTCGCGGCCTAAAGTTTTTTAAAATCCCAAGCCTAGGCCCTTATTTAACGTGCCCAAACCTGCCTATTTAAGCTAGAATTACTATTTATCATATTAAAGAATTTTTTTTAATATTATATATTTTATAATTAAATTTAAATAAAATATATTAATTTAAAATCATTGTTCTGAGCCAAGTCAAGCTAGTCTGATATAAAAGTATGAAAACCTAGGCCTAGGCTCGATTGAGCCGGGTTAGTAGGCCAAATGACAGAAGAGGATTCTAGTTCATTCTCATCAAGCTTGATATTAGGGGCATCAATGAAAGTGTAACGATAATGTCTTCTTCTTTTCCAATGTTGACAACCTTGTTCTTTATGATAAATTTCAACTTCTAGTATAATGAAAACAGTACTGCCCTAACCAAATGAATCCATGCTCTCCCTAAAAAGCAATCATAGGATGAAGCGATATCCATCATATGAAAATCTATTTCATAAGTGCATGGCCCTATTTAAAGCAAGATAGTGATGTTCCTAATAACCTCTCTGCTTATCCCATTGAACACTCGCACAATAATGCAACTATATTTGATATATGATGAGTCGATGGGAAGTTTGTTCAAGCATATCAAGGGCATTACATTCAAGATCGAACCATTATCAATGAGAACTTTTGGTAGCACACTACCCTTACAATAGATGGCGATGTGAAAGCTTTGTAATCCCACCTACATCCATGTATTTCATTGTCACTGAAGGATATATAGCTATCTATAGTAATATTGCTTATAAAGTGATCCAATTAGCCTATGGAAATATCATGAGGGATATATGTTTTATTCAAGACTTAAAAGAGAGCATTCGTATTAGTTTTGAAATTTAAGAGCAGTTATAAATAGACATCTTAGCAGTTCCTTGTTTAACTAATCAACGATGCTTTATTCTTTATGCTTGATAAATTTAAGAAATTTCGTAGCTTCTTTTTCATTTAGTGGCTCTTTGATCAATCTTGGATCTAATTGCTTCATTATCACTTCTGGTATTCAAGTCATTAGGTAGCATTCTCTTTTATGACTTTAAATTTTGGCATAGCCAAAGCTAGCATTAGTCACTACAGGTTAGATGACTTACATCGGTGAGGTCAATAATGGTTGCTTGCTGGCTAAATTCCTTGAGCATCATCAATTTACTCTCAAATATTTTTATAGCATTGTTTTGTCCTCTTTATAAGAAAAGACGATGGGAGCTGAATATCAACTTTGGTGTAAGCTACGTAAGAGCAACCTTGATATCTGACTGATTGAAAAATAAGATCAATGGCCTCTTTACCCCATAGAGAGGATTGTTCCCATCTTTCTCTGTGGCATTGATGAAAATGTCTATCCTTTATCCCTCTTCTCATAGAACTCTATTTTCGAGTGATCCATTATCCCCTAGACCAATTTCAGGAACTTTGAATAATGTTGTAAGGTGTGCTGCTATCCATAATGGCAACAGCAGGATTTAATAGATTCTCTATTTTGATAATTAATTCTAGATATTATCCCAGCCTTTATGAAGGCTTATCATACTTTACTCATTGATGTCTTAACCTCTTTGATTTTTTTTTAACCTAACAACTCTTTCCATCGATCGCTGCATTTACCCTTTGTTCTACATGACTCGAGAGTAGATTGGCTCTAACAGTAGGTCCCAACCTTTGTTTAATTTTAATCACACCATAAACCAAAAGGCTTTGCATTTTTGTCTTGAATGAAGTATAGATTTTAATGATGTAACCTTGTGCTTTAGCATGGTACTCATTGTAAGCATTTTCATTATACCATTTAGGATAAGGGGGTAACCTTATGGTTATAAACATCAAAACCACCAAGGCCTATTAGTAGGTGAGAGTACATCTCCTTGTAAGAATATGGGAGTGGGTTAAAATATTACCTCTCTCGAGGTGCTTGGTGTTAGGTTTTCTAACATTATTTTGTGTGAGGTTGAGCATTCTAAGTTCTAGATGGGATTTTATGAAAAACACATTGCTGGGTTAAATCCGAGAAAATACACAAATTATGGGACTGACGGTATAGCTTGAAGCTTAGATAGGCCGTGCTAGAGAAGTACATATTTGACATTAAATACAAGTTTTAGGTAAGTTTAGTTGGGCATTATTAGTTATGGCATTCGCTTTCTTCTTCTTATTCATCACAATAGGCTTTTTGGTTGAGGTAGACAATTATCCCCTCAACATTTTGCCAATTTTTATGATGTTATTGATCATTTCACCTAATATTACCATATCAATAAAGTTCTTCATTGCATTCCCTACTAACTTCTCAGAATAAGGAGCTTGCACGGTGCTAATAAACATGATCATCATCTCTTTCTCGATCAATACAAGGTGAACCTAGGTGACCTCTTCTCCTTACTTTTAGGATTACTACCTAAAGTTTTGTTAGCTTTCTTTTCCATGTTTATTAGAGAGAGGCAATCAGAAGCCTAATCAAACACATGCTTGTCCTAATCTAGGAAAGTATGAGCTAAACCTGCCCATGTTTGAATTCTGACAAAAGCTCTATGTACCAATAGACAGTTACATTAGCTAGGCTATCTTGGAAACAATGTATTAGCAGTTTTTCATTGTCTTCATGTCCTGTTATCTTTCAAAAAAACATGCAAATTTGAGCAGTAGATCGATGATCTTATTGTACTTATTAAGATCTAGCATTTTAAATTTAAATGGGGATATGATGTTTAAACCTAGACCCAGGAATTTGGCATCTACAATTCAAAACTTATTGCTTCCTTTTACGACCATGAAGTGTTTGTCTAAGAAATTATATTTGATTTTGCTGTCATCATCCTTGATAAATTTCAAACTAACTATCTTTTCTTGCTTTACTTGTTCATTGAGGTCTAAGACCAAAGTATTTGCTAAAAAGGGTTATACGTGTACCATGATACCTGTGAGCCAAATGTAGTATGGCCACTGGGGTTTACATAGAGAAATGATAGAGCTAGTAGAATTGGCACTATCGAGGGTAACTATTCTTAGGATGCCCCCATAAGCATTGGTGGCTTCAATACCACCGTTCAAATTAGCCTTAGTGTTAGCTAATTTTTTGCCTTTATCCGCTATAATCGCCTACCCTTTATACTTTAGAAATGCAGCCAATAACCTTGTTAATCCAGGGAGTTGGGTTTGCAATTGATCAATTTAGCGAAGCATCTACTAATGAGCCTCTTCATGTATAATCTCGAGTCTCTCGATGCAAGCCTGGTAATCATTCTCCATTGCTTTTTTATGAAGACAAGTATTGTAACGATGTTGAATGTTTGATTATTTTAAAGACCTTCACACTTTAGATTAATGGAAAACTAGACTTATTATGATATGATAAGTATTATGTATTCCTGAATGGGAATGAAACCATCTATATGTGAGAATGTTATGTGAATAAAAAAGCATGATGAAATAAAAATAAATTATGCATGCAAATACAAGAGATAGTTTGTTTTGGTAATAGTTTCAGAATAAGTATCTTTTTTTTAAATAAGACATTAGTTATAACTCATCAAGTCCAAAAGTAATCATATTTGAAAATATCAAACATGATTACATTATTTGATTACAAGTTCCAAAATACTTAATAGCTTTTATCCATGATCTATATGAGGATAAAGTCTTGCCTTATAGATTGAGCTAAATTAATCATGTCATTTGCACTAGTCTAAGCCATTTGAATCTATTCAATAAGATGTTGAAGACATTCCTTTTATTCCAATCAAGCCTAGTCAGCCAAAATCTAATTATGGTGTAACTCTTTAAAGGACTTTTATAACATCTCAAACTGACTTTACTGGACCTGAAGGGTGTGCTCCAATTTCTAAACCTTTACTGCTATAATTTCATTCTTAACCCTTCCCTCTTGGAGAGCTTGTAATAAAGCTTTTAAGCTTCTACTTCTCTTATGATAGACCAACACACTAGCATGGACCCAAGTGAGTTCTTCTGTAGTTATCTTCCCTTAAGCCTTCCAAGTCTCTAGGTCATTGGTGAGAGAAACTATTTTGACCTTTCATTTAGTTAGGAATTTGCCAATCCCCCTGTATTTCTTTACTTTCTGAAGTGCCAAGTAATTTTTTTCTTTAGATCTTGGAGGTTTTCACTAATGGCATCCTTTGTCTTTAGGAGGTCTTATGTCTGTTCCTCCCAAACTTAACAATTATTCTCCTATTAACTATTTTCCTCTTGCAACTATTGGATCTCTTTAGCAAAGGTAGCTTTCTCCTGCATGAACTCCAACTTTAGGATCTCTATCTCAAATAAGGGATCACCTGTTAGCATGTGAGGAATTTCGTTAATGGGCAATAGTGTGATATCATTAACTCACCTGACTAGCTAATCCTTATAGGCAAGTGTCATTATTTTCCTTCTCTATAGTATGATACGTTAGGTTTAGTTCCATGCATCAAAGATTTTCTACACTTTGCTCCTGTAGTTATCCCCATCATACTCAAAATCCAGTCCACTAAGCCTATTGGTGATAAGAATCAACTATCAACAATCAAAGTTTTGTAGGGCCATAAGTGAAGCATAGTTAATTCCTCATAATCCATTTAATGGAACCCATTGATAAGGCTCGCATTTGTACATAAATGGACCAAGAATAATCCATGAAACTTTCCTAGTTACCTTCTCGGCATTTAAGTTTCAAAACTTTGTAATCCACTGATCTTTATTAGTGTCATGTAACAACTCTTTTTCCAAAAACTCGATGAAAGAAAGGACTAAAATTTGGCATATAAGGCTATAGCAATCTCTTGCCTCAGAAGTGACTAGACAGCCACACACATGAAGTAATGAACATCTAATGAAGCATACTTTGCCCCCTTTTCTTCCAAAGCTTAAGGACCTAATGGTTTCTATTAACATGGCAAGAGCAGGGTTGATGTCATCACCTAACTTAGAATAAATGTAACTGTGGAAACCTCTATATATCCTAAAGCTCTCGAAAAAATGATTAGGCGATAGATTGATTGTGCAAAAGTTTTTCTTTTAGACAGATTACTCATGGCCAATTTCAGCCAATCCCAAGTGATGCATGCATTATTCCTTAGTTTAACCATGTGCGAATCTACCCACGCTTGTTTGACCCCGAGCAAACTAGCTAACTTTTCCTTGAAGCGTATTGGCTTTGTTGAGTTCAAGAAAATCTTATCAAATTAGCTTTCCTAATATTAAGCATGGTCACGTTCTTCTACAAAGGGATGACATCCTGCCTATTAAAAGTGAAACATCTATATGCTAGATTCCAAAATTGCGTAGTGGCTTGTAACAACTTGTAATCAACTCAAACTTTAGCTAACAAAGCCATATCCTTAGAATTTTTCATTAAGAGGGCTTTACCAACCTCATCCTAACTATTCCATATATCTTTCAAAACCTAAAGATTAAACTGCCTAAAAATCATTTCAGCCAGTTTTGGAACCTCTAGCATGTTACCTAGCCAAAGACTATCCTTATTCTGTCTTTGTTCCTTTTCTGACTTAGCCTTAACTATCTTAAAATCTTCAAAACCTTTCAAATAGTACTTGTTCCAATGTAAGATACTTGTTAATAGACATTGCCCCTGGTACTGTCTCGAGATGATATAAGATAACATGATGCAGCAAGGACAAAAATAAAAAAAGCACTAAGTTAGTAACATATTAAGAATATAATAAACAAATCATAGAACAAATATGCTCATGGCATTTACGACACCTAAAGACAAACATAAAAAAGTTATGGCTATTGTTGTTTGCCCATTAAAGCCTAGGTTAGTACTAATAGCACAATGGCTTGCTCTAGTTAAAATTATCCCACATTGTCTTATTAGGATGAAAATTAATGCTTGGGATGATGACAACTTGCTTATCACTATTTGATAATAAGTTAATTTCAAGCCGTCTGTCAGATACCATGATAGCCTATTTAGGTAGTCAGTCTATAGCAAAATTGAATGATACCTCTCAGGACATTACTAATGATCTTGCCGATAATGTTCACTCACCATCATCTAGGGATTGATGGGCATTGATCCATCGATTGAATAGCATAATAACTTTCTTAAGTAGATTTTATTCCCTGGGAGAAAATACCAAGCCTTGAACGAGATATTGAGTGATAAAATTATATGCTATCTCTTAAAAAAATAAATAAGCTTTAGCTATAGATCAGATAGCATAATAACATGCCACGATAATATCATCAAGAAGAATAATGTCTACCATGGCAAAGAATATATGCATCAACAATGATGTTTATTTATCATTGCCCGCATAAGAATGATAAAAGAGAGTAAAAGGTAAGCAGTGTTTTCCCAAGTGTCTTATTTTTCAGGTTATTTTAACAAGACTTCAATACAGTTTGACATGGTTTATCCTGTATTATTGACTATATAGGGTTAAGTTAACTCTAAAGTAGTTCCCAAATCATCCTCTATCCAGTGAAGACAATCAAGGCACCTCAATCCTAAGCCTATCACAAGCTTAGCTAAATAAGTTCAGTTCAGGTGGATGTATTTTCCTATACCCATATGGATAAAAAGAATACCACGAAAGCATAGGTAATTTACACCCTAGAAGGTATTGCTAGCCGACAGATAAAAAGAATACCATGGAGGACAATAGCTCACTTCCACATAATAAAGATGCTAATCTCTCTTCAGGGCAAATACGATCAAAAGTATAATGAAAATGCTTGTGCACGCGTGTGTCAGGAAAACAACAAACCTTTTTGTTTTACTCCTTATCACCATTTCAAATAAATTAACATACTCATTTTTCGTTCAAAAGAAAACCTAGCAAACACAAGCAAAACAAGTATACATAAGATATTGACAAATAAATGTTATGTGCAAAAAAAGATGAATAAAAGGGATAACAAAAAATTACTAAGCAAAAATTGAAAACCAAGAAAAAATTTTGGCTACTTATGGGCTTGACTCTCTAAATTTAGCTTCTAGTGGAGTCACTAAGCTATCACCACATGCCATTACCCCGATTGCTCAAATGACGTGCCCAATTCCAAAAAATATATCCCTTGATTGGGAATTTTGTTGGCACGATAAGATCAAACAAAGGTAGTTCTCGTGACTAGGATAGGGAAGATAGTCGAATGAATTGCTCGTCCAACTGGTCTTGGATGGCCACCATAAAGTGACCAAAAACTTAGACTTACCACCGATCATTTTGGGCTAGGAATGACCAAACACCAATTAAAACCAGTATTTTCAAGTTACAAAACTCAAAATACTGATTTTATGGTCTACACATACTATAGTTTGTTAAAAAGGGTCCAGGAGTTAAATATGCATTAGGAAGGATTAGCAACCCCATGACGCCTTTAATCAATACCATTTAGCCATAAATTATCTTACTTTCGATATTCTTGTTTTTATATAGTCATTATTTATATCTAATCCCCTCGTATGATGCAATTTTAGAAATATTAAATCCAGGTTTTTATAATAAATTTGTATCTCCCCATACAGTACGGGAAAAAGAAGAAACAAAGAGGTTTTGATAAAATATGTTTTTAGATTAATTTGAAAAGGATATTCTATGTCTAGCACTAGAGGGATACTAACATAAAATATTGCCTCTGGTATTTTCAAATTTTGATTTTTAAAACGTGAATGCAAAATTATTATCATGGAAAAAAATGTATTAGTAAGACATTAGGAAACATAATAAATCTTGCAGGAAAATAAAACACATAAAGCAAAGAAAATAGAACGATCGAGATATATCACACAATTGTCTTCGGTTATTAAGAAATAACCAAAATAACAATTTTGAAATGCATTTGGACACATTGGTCATAATAGCGGTGAAAACCATGCTTTTGGTTCAAAATTCTAGGATAACTCAAGAAAAAGAAAATTTTGGATTTTTAAGCAAAGTTTTGAAAAGTGCAGTTGGAGTATCACCTTGAAAAGGAAGGTTAGAGTATCCCATAAAGAAAACTTTGAGTAATTTTTGGAAATTGGAATGCTTTTGGATATTTTTGGTAAAAATGCAAATTTTAAATTAAAACTAATAATTTAAAACAAAGATAATTAATTTTGGAAAATGTTTGGGCCTTGGTGCGGGCCTGTTAGGACTCTTATGGTGACACATGACTCTATTGGTGACTTAATCAAACTCATTTCAAAGAATTCAAATGGCTCAAAAAGATGATTCGGGAAAATTCATTAATTTTGATAAATGCTAAAAACAAGGGACAATATCCCATTCTCTATGCTTTCTCAAATTTATTCCAAACTGATCTAAAGGTTTCTAGTGAAAAAAAAAAGATACAATTGGAAAGATAACTTGAAAATGATTAACATAAAGAAATTCCAAAAGCCTAAAAAATCAATTTTTAAGCAGAATTAATTTTTGAAATCAGATTTGGTTTAGCACTAATAGAATATGAAGGGGAAGGTGCACAATGAATTTTGAAAAATCATCCTAGACTTATTTGAAATTATTAGATCACAAACAATGCCTTTCTAGAAAGGGAATTCCATGATATTTTTATGAAAAATATTTTAAAAAATCTGGACAAATCATTTGATGGGCCAAAATGGTCCAAACATATTATGAATCATTGATTCTAGGGGTTTAAGATAGCAAAGGCTCAAAAAATCATAACTCTTTCATATGGAATGATCTAAGAGCAAACTAGATACTATTGGAAAGATAATTCAACGTCCTTTGAGGGAAAAATACTAAAGAATTCCAGAAGTACCATTAAGGGTTTGAATTAATTTTTTCAAGTTAGGATCATAATGCTATCAATACCAAAGCATTGGAGTTTTTGGTTTAGGGACTTCCTAATCATGTGAAAAAATTCTAAACATCTGAATGTCCAAAATTTTAGGTCCATGGAAGTGGAATAATAGACCTATTCAAATCCCATAAAGTATGCCAATGAACAACCCATTATCCATGCCATTCTGTTGACAAAAAAGCTCATAATCAAGACTTCAGTCAAAACTTGAAAATTTTTTTGGAATTTTTTAGGCTTAAAAACAAAATTTATTTTGCTATTAAGGCCGTTAAGCCAAACATAGAGCTTAGTTTTTCCCTAAGATTAGTAGACTAATTGATGGAAAACATTAAATCCATATTAATCTCCATTTATTGAAAGTAATATGGGCTCTACTTAAAGGTTTTAAAAAATAGTTTCTGCAAGCAACAAATAGCATCAAAGAGACATTTAAACAAGCATGTCATCAACTAAAATCATGTCACAACATCTCATATGAATAAGCATAAAAACAATGACATATCTTATCATTTTTCAAAGAAAGCATTATAGAAAAAATCCAAATGCATGGTCATACTCATAGCGTGCTAGGATGAACATTTTAGCATAAATTAAACATGGAAAAATAAGAGAAATATGGCAAGAAATACAATAACAAGGGATGTTTTGCTATAAATGTGAATAATGTCATTTTTTATCATCCAAAAAAAAACACCAAGACATCAACAATACATTAAAAGCTCTAATACTACCACAACCAAGGCCACAATTATGCATGAGAACCCTAAGAATAAGGTTATAGTCACATGAAAATGGCTTAATAAAATGATAAAGATGATGGAAGTGAAAAAAAAACAAAATGGAGAAAAGATAAAAAGCATACTAAAAAGCTTTAAATCTTTACTTTTGACTGCTAGTTGAAAATTATCCTGATTTTAAACTCATTTTTTTTCCTTTCTTTGATATATATATATATATATATAAGCAACAAAGAAGTGTAAAGAAGGAGCTTTAAGGTTATAGTATCAATAGGGGAGGTTCTTGCATGAAAAGATAAAGGACATAATAGGTTTTGAAAGGTTTTTAGGGGTTCTGGTATAAAAGGGTGAAAATGCCACGAACTAGGCAATTTTTGCTAGGCTGTATCAATATAGGGCATTATGTATTGATACATAGAGCAAATTTGCCCATATGTATCAATAAATTGAAGAATGTGAATGTATCGATACATAGAGTCATTTATATGAAATTATTCATGAATTTGTTAATATTATGTACTTTAGTTTGATAAATTTGATTGATAAATTAGTTTAACTATTGTTAAAAGATTAAGTAATCATTAATTTAAAAGAAAATATTTTTTATTTTATTAATATTTTGTAATTTAGTTTGATAAATTAAATTAATTTATTGTTGAATGATTTATGTATTTAGTAATTATATGAAATTATTTACTGTTTTGTCAATATTTTATAAAATAGTTTGATAAACTTAATTTAATTTTTATTGAAAGATTATGGTTTGATTAATTTAAATTAAATTATTTATGATTTTGATAATACGTGGTAATTTAGTTTGATAAGTTTAATATACTTTTCATGAAAAGATTGTGAATTTACTAAATTTGTATGAAATTATTTAAAAAATTGTAATTATTTTTAAAAAGTTAGTTTGATAACCTTATTAATTATTCTTGAAAGATTTGTTATTGATTTATATTTAGAATAAAAAGCATATTAATGAATGTAAAAATTTTCACCATTTTGTTAATTATTTATTAAATTTAGTTTGATAACTAATTACAAAAATGTTGTTAAAAATTAAAATTTTAAAACTACGAAATTAGTTTGATAAGTATTAAAACATAATAATATTAAAATTTTGTTTTAACAAAATAATAAAAAATATTAAATTAATAATTGCTTGATTTAGTAAGACATTTGAAATTTGTTTTGGTAAATATTAAGAATTTAAATTCTTATTATAGGAATGTTTTTGATTAATTGAAAGGCTTCATCATCATTGTTGAGATTATAAAAACAATCTTACATCGTTAGTAGTATACCATAAGATACTCAAATTTTTTGTTAATGTTATATTTATTACATTGTTATTTTATAATTTGATAACTATTATATTGATGAAATCCTAACAGTCAAATTTTATCACTCTAGAACAATATCCCTATATTGTTAACTATTTAAAAACAATCAAATTTTTTCATGCATCTGAGTTCAGCAATGTCTGTTGGAGCATGGATTAATAAGTGCATTGACCAAATGATAAAGACTTTAGATGCACACTTTTCATTTTTCATGTGGTGAATGCACAATAACTGTAAAGGATGTTAAACTTTAACTAGGATTGCTAATAGATGGCATGGCAATAACAAGACCGAACTTTTTGGCTTGGAATGAAGTGTGCCAAAATTTATTAGGCATGGTCCCTTTAGAAGATTATGTCAAGGGCTCAACAGTGAAATTGACTTATTTGCAGGCAACTTCCAAAATCTCCTTCAAAATCCTATGTTCAAGAGATAGAATATGCCAATAGGGCATATATTTTACATTCAATTGTAAGAAATCTCAAGCAGCAAGTAATAAACTACAAAAATTTATAAAATAACTTATAAACATGGCCATGGAAACATAACAATAAAGATAATCTGAGACTCTGAAATAGGATCGTCTTGCATGATTTTCACTAATCTTTAAGATAAAGAAACCTAAAGATCAATTCAAGATTCAAACATACCTCAATCTTAGGAAGACTTGTAGCAATTCATGACGTAATTACAAGAAAACAACAAGTCTAGTTGTCATAAACCAAAGTGTTTAAGCATGCTACCTCTAATGGTTATCTACACAAGTGACCTAAAAAACCTTTAATAAAGAAGAGACTTTGTTGTCGTACATCATGCCAGCAGCTTAGGTTTCAATAAACCTTCTTTTGCACTTAGAAGATCTTGATTGAATAATTAAGACAAAGAAGAAAATAATGTTTCTCCAAGAAAAGCCAGGATTGCCCAATTTTTCTTTAAGGAAGTTGAAAGAAAATGCAAACTATAATTTTTGAGGTCTTTTGGCCAATTTCTAAGTGTTATCACATGTATCTGGGACAGCAAACATGGGTTTATATAGTCTAAGGTTTGAAATTTTAATTTTTAAAAAATTACAATTTTGCCCTTGGTCCTATGAATTTATTCAAATTGGACTTAAGTAGCCAGTACTTGTATTAGACATATAAGCCCAGTCTCAATTTAATTTCTACGAATCACCCTTATCTGTGTAACCCATTAGGCCTCCATCATATTGGCAATAAATATAAAATAGTCCAGTTTAGAATATTTTATATTTATAGACTAAGATTGGCATCTAGCAATGCATCAAGGTTAACCAACGTGTAGGGAGTGACAATATGGTTTTGAAAAGCCCTTTAATGTTCTATCACAATGTAATAAATATCTTTTCATCATATATCCCCGAATTAGCAAGAGCAAGGTTTAGTATCTACTCTTAGCTCATACCATGTTAGTTTGCAACCCCTATGTGTTAACTCATAATCAATATTGTCTTGGCCAAAGACTTTGAGTTAACACGAGCTAGGTACATGCGAGATATGTCCCCTCATATCACTTAGAGTGATAAATCCTCTTTGGACCACTCATTCACCTACCATATGATTCATGTCATACCTAAAACCTTCCTACCATAAGCATATATTTATTGTGGACCTATTCGTAAGGGAATCAAAGCATGACACTCCTCATACGAGATGGCTTAGCGTCACAATTTTAAGGATCACTTACACTACTAGCATAAGAGAGTATTTCCATAGACACTTTAGTGAAATACCAACTAGAACTCTTATAGTGGGTTATGTTAAATGAATCTGTTACCATAAAAAGCACCTATATTATGTCCCCAAGTATCTTTGTACTTCAACTTATAAGATCAGTTGCATGCATCGTATGCTTAAATGCTTACATATGCCAGTCTTTGTCCATTGTTAATGCCCTATCTTGACAATTAGATAACCAAGAATGTTTTAAGGAACATGACTTCAATGCATAGGGATATCATAATTGTAACTATTTACAATCCCCTAGCAAGGCCAAAGTATTTTATGAGCTTTTATCTGCATAAGTTGTTTATAATAATTATACAATTACACCTTATGAATAAACAAATACCTTTCATAACATTAAATAAATATAATATTTGATTACATGAAATCACAAATAATAATGCCTTATAAACCACAATGATCAGCTTGTAGGGCTTACACCAATAATCCCCCACCAGCACTAAAGCCAATTGCCCACATGTCTAGGTCTTATACCCTCCATATAATGATCATGTTTCTACTAGGATAGAACATTAGTGAAAGGATTAGCTTAAGTTCTCTTCGGTGGGTACTTGTTCCATACAAACATCACGTCTTTTAATAAGTCTTTAATGATGTCATAATTGGATTTGTGATGAGACCTTAGTTCCTTATCTTATGTTATGGCTGCATTATAATCACAGTAAAGTGGCACTAATCAATAATGCTTGAAACCACACCAAGTTCAATGATAAACTTCGTTATCTAAACTACATTTTTCACGATCTCACATGCAGAGATGTATTTGGCTTCAGTTTTGAGTTTGTAGTTGAGCTTGTTTAGAGCTTTTCCAATTGACTAAAGCACCATTAAGGGTAAATGCAAAGCCCTTTTTATGATTTACTATTATCCTAATAAGATTGGAAGCTAGCATTATTATAACCCTTTATAAAGAGTTTAAGCTCTCTATAAACTAGAAAGATATCATTAGTCCTTCGCAAGTATATAAGGATCTTCTTTATAGTGATCCAATAACTTTCACTAGGATCGCTTTAGTATATGTTCATGATATTTAGAGTGTATGATACATCTGGTCTTGTACGTAGCATAACATACATAATGGATCCAATAGTTAAGGCATATGGAATCTTATCTATCCGTGCCTTTTCATCTGATTTTTTAGGACACATTCGTTTTGAGTAATACACACCATGTACCATAGGTTAGTTTTCTCTTTTAAAGTTTTCCATGCTAAACCTCTTTAGCTCCTTACCTATGTACGTGGATTGGGATAAGCCAAGCAATATTTTTTATTTATCTTTGTAGATCTTAGTTCCCATAATATATGTTGCTTCTCATAAATCCTTCAAGGAGAATTGTCTGGATAGCTAGACCTTAGAGGCCTAAAAAATTGGTTTGTTGTATCCTATAGGCAATATGTCATCAACATATAGCACCAAGAAAATAATAGCTTGCCAATTCATCTTCTTATAGATGAATGGATCATCAAGATTCTTCATAAGGGCAAATTCTATAATTAGTTCATCAAATTTGATTTCCAACTCTGTGAAGCTTGCCTTAGTCCATATATGGACTTTTTCAGTCTCTTGTTTTGGATTCGACTTGAACATAAAACCATCAGGTTGTGTCATGTAACTTTCTCTTGCAAATTTTCATTGAAGAATGCAGTTTTTACATCCATCTGTGATATCTCATAACCATGGTAAGCAGCTATAGCAAGCATAATCCACATGGATTTTACCATGGCAACTAGTGAAAAGGTTTCCTCATGATCAATGCTTTTTACTTGATTATAATCTTTTGCTACCAAGTTGGCCTTATAAGTCTATACGTTGCCATTTGTATCAATTTTTCTCTTAAAGACCCATTTACATCCTATTGTTTTATCCTTTCAGGTAGATCAACCAAAACACATACTTGGTTGATTTCCATGACATCCATTTCAAATTTCATGGCTTCAAGCCATTTATTAGAATCAATGCTAGACATTGCTTCATCAAAATTGGTAGGTTCAATATCACAATGCAAGTTATCTTGATCCATGAGAAATCTATATCTCTTTGGAGCTTGGTTGATCCTACCAGATCGACAAAATTGTTATGTCTCTTGAGCTTCAGGTTAAGCATCTAATGCTTCATATGTAGGCTCTGATTCCATTGAAATATTAATTTATGGTTCTTGAATTTCTTCAAAATCAATTTTACTCCCACTAAACTTTCTCGTAGAAACTAATTTTTTAAAAAAACTGTGTTTCTTAAACACCTTTCATTTAGTTAGGTGGTAAAAGTAGTCTCCATGTAACTCTTTTGGATACCCCACATATTTACACCTGACGGATTTGGCTAATTTTATCGTTGTTCGCTTCACATAAGCTAGATAGCCCTAAATTTTAAGATAAGACAATGCTAGCATCTTATACGGCATCATATCCACGGATTTGAATGGAACCTTATTAGAAGATATGCAACAGTTTCTAAGGCATATCCCCAAAAGGATATCAAAGGGTCTATCGTAGACATCATGGAATGAATCATGTCCAATAATGTTTGATTTTTCTTTTTTAATACTACATTATGTTGTGGTAGGTGGAGTTTATTATGACAGAATACCATTTTGTATCAGATGACCTAAGAATACCTGACTTAAGTATTCTTTTCCTCAATTATATCAAAAAACTAGAATACTTTTGCTAGTTTGTTTCTTTATTTCAGCCTTAAACTCTTAGAACTTTTCAAAAGCTTCGGACTTGTACTTTATTAATTACACATACCCATATTTTGGGTAATCATCAGTAAAGGTAGTGAAGTAAGAATACCCATGTCTAGCAATTATATTCATTGGTCCATAAACATCTGAATGTACAAAGCCCAATAAATCACCAGTCTTTTCACTTTTACTGGTGGAAGGAGTCTTGGTCATCTTGCTAAGCAGACAAGATTCCCATGTCCTATACGATTCATAATCAAATGGATCAAAATAGTCTTGTTTCTATAGCTTAGCTACTGAATCTCATTGATGTGCCCAAGCCTATAATGCCAAATATAGGTTTTTGATGGATTATTCCCTTTAGCTTTCTTCATACTTATGTTAAGTAAAGGCATTTCAAGATCCAGCCCATTTTTTAATGAGGCCGACCTATAGAAATCATATTTCTTGACTATCTAGGAACATAAAGACATTCTTTTAG
>JBBYHO010000020.1:5651127-5663668 GCA_038382025.1 Adansonia gregorii | reverse complement strand
TAATTGGGACTGAACTTAACACAGCTTAATCCAAACACATAATTCAGGAAAGCGTGAAAAATTAGCTAAACTAACAAAACAGACTGTTTTGTTCAACAACAAAACAGTTTCCCTCATTTGTTTGAAGCTCTGCATGGTTAGGAAAACCAAAATATTACCTGAATGTGTTCAAGCATAGAGTGTCCTAGATTCTTCAATGTGCCCATTACATTCTGGTCCACAGAATCTCCTCTGCTGGTGGGAGACGAATTACAAGAAGCAACAGCCGTAGATGAGTCTGCTGTATTGCCCTTGCTATCATGATTTGGAGATTTTGCAGTCTCGTGGATACCTGTTCTTTTATCAGATGCCTCCTCACTGACATTGTTTCGTCCAAACTTCAAAAGCCACTGAAATCTACCCGAAAGATGCCTTCTTTCCTTCGTGGCAGAGACAATCTTCCCTGAAGATTCATTCTGAGGCAGAGAATTTATAAGGACGTCTTCAGGAGGAGAGGAAACTGGCAGAGGTGAATCTTCGGGGTTACTTTGATGGTGATCATCACTTTCATCTGAGGATAAATTTGACGCAACGCTACTTTTTTCTGTGTCATTTTCATGGTCATTATTGCCACTACCAGGACTTGCTGGGTCAGAAAAAATAGAGGAGTTTTCTTCACTGACAACAGTTCCACTTCCACTCTCACATCTCTCCTTATCTGTGCAAATAGAGTCATTGTTAGTATCATTCTGTCCCTCCACCTGACCGTCTGTGGAATGATGATCCTCTAAGTTAGAAGCATCAGAACGGCCTCCTTTTTCAGCATCTTCCTCCAAGCCAAGTTGCCGCGACAAATCTTGAAGCAAACTACGCCTAACAGATGACTTATGGCCCTTTTTATATTTCTCTGCTCTCGCAGGTGATGGATCAGATTCAGTTCTACATAGGCCCAGCTTTACTTTTTCTGACCATCTCCTTTTCCCGCTTGGAGTTTGTTCGCCTAAACTATCTTGCCTTAATTCCTCTGCCTTCTGTAGTACTCTCCACTTTTCTTCCCAGTAGCTGTCAGGCACCAGAGTCAAAGGAGTTTTTGGAGAAACTGGATAAACTGGATCAGAAGAAAGATTGTGACCACTCACTACAGATTTACTACGGTTATAAGCCCCACCAACTGTGGATGATGAGGAAGAGATGTTAGAATCCAATGCAAGAATTTGCAGTGCCTTCGCCTTTGCTATAAGTTTTTTCAGATTTATATTCTCCGGAAAATTCAAGAGCCTCTGAAGACAGGAAGTTGCATTTTCAGTGGCAAGCAAGGAAGATCTCACATAAAGTATCATAGAGACTGCCATCGCAGTGATTAAAGCCCCACGGTGTGAATTGAGTATTTTGAAACTGCAACCCTCATCATTTTCAGAGTCTTTATCGAGTAAGCTATTATCTGCAGCGAAGATCTCATCCCATACAACTAAGAGATCTTGAAGTGAAAACTCCCGTCCAAATAAAACCCGCAACCAGCGAAGTGCAAAATACTGGGGTTCAACACCAAGCTCAACAAGATGGCTATGTAGAGATGAATCAACAATTGAAAGTAAATGGTATAATGCAGCTGAGGCTTCAATAACAGGGGGCAAGCCACTGTGGGACTCAGCTGCAGGAATGGGAGCAAAAAAATCTGCCATAGCAACTGAACCACATGCTCTACTCATCAGAGCATCAAACATACAATAGGCATCATGCTCCATAAATTTCTCAGACAAGACAATTCCAAGTTCACCTTCAGCTCCGTAAGCATCACTTAGCAAAATGATGGTCTGTATCTCAGGATCAAGCTCACTAGGACTCCTAACTTTCTTTGAATTACCTTGAGATCCATTCTCATCTTCCATGGAATCTAAAAACTTCTTTAAATCAAAATTGTATGTGACATCATTTTCTTCAAATGACAATCCATCAAATTTGTCAATGAAATGGTCTTCATGTAGCTTTCGCACTTCTGAAAGATGCTCAACATCAACATGAAGAACGTACAGCAGAGGAGCCAAGAGTTCATGCATTCCTACAAATAAAAGAGAAACAGATAAAGAGCCACCTTGATGCCTCACATGTTATATACAAGTTAGTTGACTCTGAATATTGCGTTCCAAATTCCATCAAACTTGTTCATTGCATGCTATGGAATGAAATTTGCATTAGAAGGTCCAACTAGCCTTCACCAACCATGTTACTTATGTATCTTACCACGAAAAACATAATGATTCAAACTCTTGAAACACATTCAATAATTAGGGTAGCAACACATTGCTGATTTAATTTTCCAAAATCTACAATGTGATAGCATGGAACTAATAGACATGCATGCAGAGTACTTAAGAAAATACCTTGTCTATAACCATACTCCGGGTGTTTAAGGCACCACAGCAACAATATTCGTCTCAACATTCCCTGGCATCCAGGAGTCTGGAAGTAGCTCCCATGTTCTGGATATAATCGTGATAAATCCTGGTCAACCATTTTTTCCAGCTCAGCATTCCGAAAGAATCGACCCCAGGTGCTGTCTGCATGAACAATTTAGCTACCATTTGAATAAAGATCAAGCAGCAAACATGGGGAAAAAACAGGGCATAAAATATGGTGAAACCATAGTAAATTTCTCATAAAAGAAGATTCCTAACATATTGGACGGTTTAATTTTCCACTGACAAAGACGAGTTACAAGCCCTGGCTTCAAAATCAACCAACCAGGATGGGTTGGAAAAGGAGGGAAAGAGATTTGCCTCCTCTTTGTGCAACTGAAACAAACACTGGACCCATAAACACTTTCCATATTAACTCAACACTAATCAAGATAGTAATGTTAATATAACAGTACTAATTCAAACAAATGCTGATGAATCAACAACGCAAGTATTTAACCAATAGTGAAGAAAAGTTGAACCGCTAGCAAAAAAAAAAAAGCAAGAAGAAACCTGGAGAATTACCTGGGTTTTGTGAGAGCGGATTGTCCATGACTAGATCAGGGCAATTACTTCCTCCATCCTTGGGAACATGTGGATCTACTAGCAGCCGCCTTCTTAACCCAGCATACCTAGATTGCCATAAAATCCGAGGTTTGACGCTATAACGGTTAGCTTTTAATTCTAAAAAATAACCCTCAACCAGCTATTGCATTTCTCCATTTTTTTTTCCCTTTTCTAGCGAAATTACTTCCCTCAATGATTGATTAGTTTCAGTTTAATCAAAAATCTTAGAAATAATATGAACAAGAAAAAAAAAAGTAAAATCCTTTGAGAACCCAGAGAGCAGAGACATAAAGTTATCAATTTCTCTTTTTGTAGACTTTAACCTAGAATCAGCTGAAATGATTTACAAAAACAAATAAAAAATCAGTTCTGGATTTAAAATTAGAAAAAGAAAACAAAACTGGTAATAGGTACAAGAAAAGAAGCTCACAATTACATCAGTATTTCAATTTTATGTAGATGTTGAAATCCTTACTAAAGGGACAAAAAAAAAAAAAAAGAAAGAAGAAGAAGAAATGATTACCTTCGACGAGAATCAGCAGTTACCCTGCGAAGATCATCAATTGAAGAAGAAGGAGAAGAAGAAAAAGGAGGAGGAGGAGGAGAAGGTAAAATCCCAAGATTAACACGCCATTGGACGCTCCTGAGAGAACCAAAGAAACGATTCTCCGGTGAAACAACACCGGACAACATCGGTGCTTCTTCCTTTACAATCTCCTTGCTCATTTCTTGCAATCAACTCAAAATTTCCAAATACTTGGACCTTAAAAATTGACTTTTGCTTTTAAAAGACAAACAAAAAGAATATAATCTAAGACCAAAAAAAAAAAATACAAACAATTAAAACAAAAGAGAAAGAGTTACGTTTGAGTTTAGGTTCGGGTTTGGGAGACGAAAATTATTGCAACAAGAAAGATAGAAGAAACGCGACTGTTATCTTCTGAGCAATATATCTCTCTCTTCCTCTTTTCCTAGACAGAAAAAAATAATAATTGAAAAAATAGAGAGAGACAGAGAGAGAGAAAAGAATAGGAATAACAAGTTTGTTTCCGCTTTTCTACTTGCTAGCGAACGCAAAAAACAAAAACCCCTTATAAAACCAATTCTTTTTATTATTTATTTAGTAGGAATTTATTTATTTATTTATTTATTTGATTAATTATAATTAGTACTAAAATACTATAAAACCAACAGCAGCCACCATTCACGAGACTGTTCACGTGTCTTTTTTCTTCTATTTTTATACGTCAAGCTCTTCGTTTTTTTCTTTTCACTACTACTAGTTTTTAGTTACAGTAATTGTTGTTTTAGTTACAGATAAAGATCAGTAACTAATTATTAGTATTTTTTTTTTTTGTGGTTGATTGGATATTTCATTTTTGTGTAGAATATTCCAAGAGTAAACCTTGAACGCGCAAATGCGAGAGAATAAACTCTTAAAATTACTCGGAAGAAATTATATTGAAGCAAAATTTGAGGATGCATTACATAAGAAAAACTAATTTGTAGGATAGCCTCACCAAATTAATAGTTTGATATACTTTTATTTTCTATTAGTAAACATTTTTTATATTTGAAAATTAATGATGATTAATTAAATTAAAAATTCAATATCTTATTAACAAATCATAGATATGTCAATAGATTTATTCATGGATCAAGTCATCGTCTAATTGTTTTTTAATCTCTTCCTTAAGCTTGTAAGCTTATTTTACTATTTAAAAATATTAAAATATTATTTTTTATTAATATTTATGTTTATATAATTAAATTTAAATAAAAATATATTGTATTGGATAAACAAAAATTTAAGTTGAATTGAGTCAACCCGAATCACTCTATCTTATATCCACGGCCAATACAATACAAGTTGGATCTATCGGGTCGAGCGAGCTACCAATCTTTAAACAGATCTATCTATTAGTGATTAATAAATATTTTAAGGATTGAATTTAATATTGGATTTCTTAATTTTATATAATCTTAAAATTTACACTTCTTTTATTTTTGGTATATATAAACATTTTTTTAAGTTCTTAATTTAACTAATATCCTTTAACTCTTCTCTAATTAACTCATTCAAAATGGATATTACGTGTCTAAGCCTTCTCAAACACGTAACTTTTATAAGTTTGCTAACAACATGCATGCCATCTAAGTTCGCATTTAATTAGCTATATAAACGATTTTTGATATAATGCAACACGAATATATTGAATTTGATGAATTTATTTTAGATATATTTTGTGTTAAAAAAGAAAAAAGAAAACTTCTTCATATGAAAAATATGGCAAGGAAAAAAATTGTTAGCCAAATGGATGGTTTTGAGCTTTAATTGCCTTAATCAAACAACTTTTTTGGAAGTTTTACTTCAATTGCCTTCTGAAGCAATGGCAGTAACAGATTTCAAATTGTTAGTGAAGACAGAGGTTTAGAAAGAAAATAAATAAGAACGGAAAAAACAGAAGACTTTAATAAAAGCTAGAAACTCGAAGCGGCATGTTTCATAGAGCTACTGCTCACAAACAGTCCCGACAAACAATGCAAATTAAAGATTGTTTTACTCATCAAGATCATAAAATTGATCACTTCTCATCAACAATGGTATGATCTAAGAATTAAATTGAACAACTAATGGTCAGCTAGAGTTTGTCAACAAACTATTCAATGTTAACGTTGAAGAGAAGCACCGTCTTCTAACCCCTTGATGTATGTTCTAAAATTAATCGGATTGAATATGGGATACAATGTTATCGTTACTGAATTAAGACATTCTTTATTTATAAGTTTTGTATAAATAATTATATTACATAAAGTATATAAAATAAATATATTTTGCGAGAGAATCATAATAAGATGTAATAACAAGATCATTATTGCATCAAAACATTATTTTACAAACTGTTTCGGTCATTTTTTTGTTGAGATAGGATATTGATAAAACTATTAAAACCGAATAAACTCAAGTTAATATTGTGGGCACTTGCTACAAAAACACATTCATTGAACATACCTTGAGATGAGAATACCATTGGTTATTTCAGCTATTTTCTATGGCAACATCTCATGTGATGGTTGTATAAGTGATTATTTGAATTGAGATTGCTAATAATCTTATCTTGGGTCCAACAATAGATGTTTCAATTAGGTTCTTTTCAATATAACATAAGATATATGAAGATGCATAGCTAATCAAAACATGATTCATCATGTTAAGCAGTCGAGAGAATAACTTAACTAATTTTAATATGAATTAACTCAAAAAATCTCTAGTCAAAGTGGAATAAATTTTTTTATAATTTTAAGACATAATCAAAAAATTACCTATTTAAAGACTTAAGTGGTTAGACAAATTGAATAGACCCTGCTAATAGATACTTAAGGTTAAACCAAGATATTATGTGGTGAAAAGAAAATAATTAAATAAAAAATTAAGCATGAGCATATTGGTCAAACTTCATTAACTTTTCTTAATAATTGGGAATCATGACTCATTGTTAAAAGATAATCAAGATTTAAAAATATAAGATTGATTAATTATAGAATTAGTGATGAACTTAAATGGTTTGATTCATGTAATATGAATTTACTAAGGATTATAATTTTTATATTTGTTACCAATATACCGAGGAGTTTAATGATTACACACAAATAGAACGTGACTGGTTAAAGATTACATTAGCCTTAAATTAAGTTGGACTTAATTTTTTAAAAAAAAATTGAAATTCATCAGCTGATTAAATTAATTAAAAGCCCAAGAAAAATTGCTAAGATAAATTCTATTTGGAGTCGACGCGACCGATCACTTTCATGTATAAACAAGGATGGATGTTCTTTTCTATACGTGATTCGTTAATAATCTTCATTTGTTGAAACGCTACAAAATCAAAGAGGTGTGGTCGCATATACTATTAACATAGTATTCGATCAACTCGCATCTCATTCATGAAGAAAACTCTTTTACTGTTTATATGTGTGAAATCATTAGAAGCTGAACATTTGAACAGTTAATACTTTACTACAATCTAATATGGTGTTTTTATTAGAGGATTAGTTCGCTTTTGCGGTAAATCTCTCTTGAATTGTATAACTTGATCAAGGTTGTTTTGTGATGTAAAATCTAAGTTTTAAATTTCACTACTATTACTTATGATAATGCATGACCATTTCTCAACATAACCCTAGGACCGACATATCGAATTATATTCAATGATTAACACTAATAAATCCATAAACATTATAATGTATACTAAGTTTCCCAAATTACATTCCATGCCCATTTCTTTTTCTTTGGTAAGATTGTTTAATTTTTTTTTTTTGGCTTCTTATAGTTTTTTTATAATCATAAAACAAAATGAAAAAAATATATATTTATTAGTAATATCGAACATACAAATAAATTTATAATTTAATTTTTTTACGTATAAATCTATGATTTAATAATTTAAATATATTTCCTCATTCTTTATTTATCATCTTCTAAATTATTTCGTTATGGAGCCTTGCTAATTAATATTAGTGAATTAGTTAACTAAATTATTTTGGTTTTTTTTTTCCTTAAAAAAATTGTACTAAAAAGTGGAAGCAGAAATGACCAAGTTATCATTATCACTTGAAAAAAGAAAAATGTTCTGGTCATGGTCAGTGGTAACCAAGTGATTAAATCTAAAGTGCTTTGTATTCGAAGAAAGAAAGTCATTATTGAACATTAAATAAAGGCAACATTTTCACCAACAATTTCAGGTTTAAAAAAATTGTATTGCAATAATGTTTCCCAATTTTGAAACTTTTGTATTCACTTCGTTTAAGTTACAATGTTAAGGTCTCTAGTTGCTATGAGACTTTTCACGTATTAAATAAACAAATATTTCTTTAAATTATAACCTTAATTGGTAGCCTTTAAAACATTTGTTAATCAAAATTTTCTTTTATATAAATAATCCCTAATTGAATGTCATTTGTTTCTATAGGATTTCAATTTCTTGGCTTCTCTCTTTTTATGTACATTTAGAACCACTAAATTTTAGCATTAACAAAAGAAATTCATAGTTTAAATAGTCTTACGAGAGGAATATAGGTAACTAACATACTTTATTTGTCTAAACAAACCAAAGAACATTATTTATGACGTCCAATGTTTTTTTTTTTTTTCTCTAATTTGCTTGGCGTTGGGCATCCAATGGGACTTTCGTCGGAGAGAGAAATTTGGACTTTAGTTAATGATAAAGTACGCCAAGTGGCATATAGATAGAATATTCGAATATCAAGAATAAAAAATTGAGTGCAGATTGAGCTGAATTTACTTATTTATTTAATAAATGTAAGGTAAACTCATAAAAAAATTATTATAGTAGGAGTCCACCAACCAATTCATATTTTTATTAGCAAATAGAAAATTCAAGCAAACAGATTACCACTCAAGGCCTCTGGTTAAATTGTAAATACTGATGAAAATAACTTCCCTTATTAGATGCATACCACTGATATTAACCATTAATAAAGTTGAAAATTCAAGAAAACTTATGTCAAAATCCACGACCTTGTCAATTTTATTAATATGTCGTTTGTACGAAACCATTTTTTAGTTTTGATACTTTTATGCAATGCAATTATTTCAAACCTTATCTAAAACCAAATTAAAAAAAAAAAAAACAGAGAGAGAGAGAGAAGAAATTGTAACTAGAAAAATCACAAATTCATGTTGCAATTTTACTCGTAGAAATACATAAAATGATAGAAATATGTAAAAGAAATGTGTTATAGTAAGAGCAAATGTCTCTCTTTTCTTATATTACCTTCAATTCTTTCAATTAAACCATTTTTTAAAAAAAATGTAATAATTTCATTCATAATAATAAGTCTTTTTTTCCTTTTCTTTTTGGGGGGGGGGGGGTTAAAATTAAGAGGCAACCGTCAATCTTCTTAATTATTTTTATATTCGCAGATGGTCCTTTTTTATCAGAGTATAAAAGTTGTTGGAATAAATGTGAATAAAGATAAATTGGAAGTGGTAGCTACGAAAACTATAAATGACTAATAAAATATATTCTTAGCATGTCAGAATCTGACGTGTCGTGGTGGAGACGTATCTCTTTGCAAAATTATATTATCCTCCAAGAAATACCAACTTCCACTAATCACACAGAAGAAATTATATTAATAAATAAAATACAAGGCGTCGATAGCTTAGCGTATCATATTTTCTAATTGCCCTTTGAGTACGCTTCTGCGTTTGCTCTAAATTTTCATGATATACTAAATGGTTCCAACATCTGCGTTAACAATATTTTCTAGTTTGACGAGTCGTTAACTTGGTTTTAGTACCAAATCATATGTAATAAATAAATAAATAATTTCCTTTATTATGGATTACGGAACAAATAATTTTTTTTTGTTTTTCCTCTAATTGACACATGATTAGATCCATTATGGATAAAATTGTTCAGCTCCAATTTAGATAAGTTTTTTGATAATTCAAATTGATTTTATCTTGTTGAATTGCTATTTAGTTAAGAATAAGAATTTTTTTAAAATTAATTATAAAAATATATAAATGTAAAAAATAAATTTTATATTTTAGATAATCAAAAGAGCACTTGAATTGGATCGAGCCAAGCCTAAGCAATTAAAATTTTTTTATCTAGATTTAATTCAATTTAACTTATGAATAACTGTATTTGATATTCGAATTTTTTTATTAAAATTAAACTTTTCTTTCCTAAAACTAAAGTTGACCTTTTATGAATACAATTGATTTCTAAAATAATTATCACCAATAAAAAATTGTAAAATCTACATACTAAATAATAACAAAGATAAATAGTAAATAATCATAAACAAAAGTAAAAACTTGGATTATACGTTTTAAGTTCACAAACACAATAACTTAGTATATAAGAGTCAGGAAACCCAAATCTAAAGTAACAAAAAACAGAAATATTTAGATCCTCTGGTTATTTATTGCATATTCTTTTTCCTTCTTCAACATGCTTTGAAATATAGGATAACTTAGGCATCTCACCCCGAAGAGCTGTGTCCAACAACCTTCTAAAGTCTCATCAGCTTCATATATACATATATATATATATATATATATATAGAGAGAGAGAGAGAGAGAGAGAGAGAGAGAGAGGGAGAGAAAGAGAGGATGTGTATTAGTTTGGATTTATTTAGGGATGACAATAGATATTACGGATTTGGATATCTATAATTATTTGATATATTTTTTCGGATTTGAATATTACGGATTCGAATATTATAATTACTATCCGTAGCCGATTGAAGCAGATATGGATATGAACATTTGGATATCCATTATTTAAATCTGCATTATATATACGGATATCGGATTCAGATATTTGAATATATTTTTGTAAAATAATAAAAATTTATGCTCTATGTAAGAATCGAACCTTAAACGATTGAATTTGAAAATATTTTTTTTGCACATTTAATATCCAGTAGATAATGCTATTTAAGTCGAGTTTGAATTTGGATAGTAATACGTGGATTTAACATTGATAATAAACGGATTTAAATTTTAAAATAATTTTACATATTTAAATATTACAAAAATGATAGATATCTGATCCGATATCATCCCTTCTTCTATCTTTCATTTTGTGCCTTTTTCGTTTTTCCTTCGTTCTATTGAATTCTTTTCTTTTAATTTGAAATTAATTTCATATGGTCTTCTTATGCACTTGGATATAAAAAATCAATGATATATTTCTCATATTTCTATTGTTTTATCATAGAGCTTTTGGGATGCTTTTGTAATTGTCTTAACTTCATTTCTGGAGATCTGCTACGATTAATTCACTTTAATTACCAATACAAATTTATTGGGTTTTACTATCTTACTATGTAGACTATCTAACAGGAGATCATGCCCTCTACTCTAATCTACATCATAATCTTAATTTCACTTCTTCTTTCAACATTAAGATTTCTTTAAGGACAGTTGTATTTTATTTTATTTTATTTTATTTATGCTCTTTGTGTTTTTTTTTTTTATTATTGCTTCCCGTTTCTGTATTCGTATTTGTTTCTTCAGCAACTGTTATAAAATATTAACGTGAAACAAAATAAGTTGCTATCAAGTAAGATAATGCTAAAAATTGGAATTCTTTAGGATAAGAACAAACAAGTAAATTCTAGAACTAGTATAAAAAAATAAATTCAACTATGATTATTTCTCGCATAAAAGTAGAATGTTTTGTTCATTTTATTTTTTATGAAGTCACCAGCATAAAGAGTTACAATTACAATAAAATATTATATTTCATATAAAAATTATTTGATAGAAAACCAACTCATAAATTGACATGTATAGTTAAACAAATTTAAAATCAAATTAAACCAAACTCAAATATAATGAGTTTTCAACAAAGGGCTCGAGAACAACGGAAAGAGTTAAAAATATTGAGATTTGAACTTTATACTTACGAGTATCATCATCGCTTAAAAATAATCTTATGGATCAACTGAGCTAAATTTTATTTTTTTTAATTTAATTTGCAATATATGAAAAGAAAGTTAATTATAATTAAGTTTTTTATATTTAATAATTCTTAGAAAATATTAATATGTAATTTTGTATTCAATTGCAATCCTGTCTACTAAATATCATCCTTTTATTTGAACAAACTGACTTAAATCGAAGATCTCAGAAGAATTTTTTTTTTTGTCCGTTCCTTTTGTTTGTTTTCACATCTTGAATCCATTTTTATTTCAAGGTTGGCATTATTCTTCCCTTTATTTTTATATAATATATGAAGAAAATCATAATAAAAATAAAAAAATTATAAATATTTAAATTTGATTTTAAATTTATTAGATGATTGTATCATCGAATTGGAATAAGTTGGACTTTTCTTCTCTTTAATTTAAGCGTACAAAGAAACGAATGGTTGTAATATATTTAGCATTATTTTATACGGCAGACAGGGACCATGGTTTGCAATCACTAACCCAAAGCAACAGCATGTAGCAAGTTTGCAAGGTATTTAGGTTTGGCAATAGTGCGTGGCATTTAATTTGATTTGATTCGATTCTTTCCAATCATATTTTTAACCTGCCTTCAAATTTCAATATTGTTGACTCGGTGATAAGCGTAAGTCTTCACGTTTCACGTGAGTATATTTTATAAAATTTTGGCAAGAGTTAGGTAAAGGTTATTTAGGTCTAATTTGTGAAAATTTTTATAATTAATTAAAATTAAAATTAAAATATGAAATGTAAATAGATAGATTCAAAAATCTTGTTACATAAGTTTAGTATGCAAGCTTTACCCTCTAAATTTTGTCTTCTTTTTTTTTTTTTTCCTTTTCTTGGGAATTTATGTTAGGATTTAAGAAAGTACTTAGAGGCAGGGATGAGCAACACTTCGTCAGAAGGCTTTTGGGGTTGGGTTGGGACAAAATGAATGAAAATTCTAGAACTTACATCAAAAGATGATTCTCCCCAGTAAAAGGAAAAAGCAGTCATGCGATTATATCAATTATTTTGGATTGTAGTTAAAGGAAAATAATTAAAAA
>JBBYHO010000020.1:5593346-5609676 GCA_038382025.1 Adansonia gregorii | reverse complement strand
AACTCATTAAATATTGAAAGTTTATGCATATTAGTAGTAAATTTTAAATACTTCTTTAAATAATAATAATAATAATAATAATAATAATAATATTATTATTATTATTATTATTATTATTATTATTATTATTTTAAGTAATGATAATTAGAGTTTGATAATAATATAATAAAGTAATAAGATAAATAAAAAATATGAAAGCCATAATAGATAATACCATATCAAAAATGAAAAAAATCACAAATTAGATTAGCAACTAGACCTATCCATGAGCCAGACAACTTGCCCAACACAATGAGTTCAGCACGATCAGGCTCAGGTCTTAGATTTTAAGTTTTAAGCATGCTCGACCTGAAACAATATTTTTAAAAGAAAATAATATATTTTATTAAATTTAATTATAAAATATGTAAATATTAATATAAAAATAATTTTTTAATATTATGAAATGATTTGTACTTAAATGAGTCAACCATGCCAAATTCGGTCCTAAACTTAGAATTAAAAAATTTTTTACGGCACGACTAGGCCCATAAAACCAAATTAAAATTTTTTCAAGCCAGACCAGGCCAAATTCAAGCCCAAGCTTAGAATTCAAAATTACATAAGAGTGATTACATTTAACATAAAATAAAAAATAATATCAAATATATTGATACTCGAACCCGAAGCCAACTTGAACCTAAACCCGAATAGGCTTAAACCTAAATAGGCTCGAACCTAAATAAGCTCGAATCTAAAAAAATATGAACTTGAACTAACCCGACCCAAACTCGTCCGAACCTGCTTACTGTTACACCGACGCATAGTGCTATATAAGCCACTTGCGGCGCGCAAATGTGCACCTTGCTACATGAAAAATTTTTGGGCATATAATTGTGCCTTGCTGCGCATGATATTTCCACGTGCAGCATTTTTTTCCACGTAATAGGAATATACGAGATCCATATATATATATATATATATATATATATACACTTTACCATATTGGATGTGGCCTATCCCGTCTTCCACTTCATTGAAAAGATATTATCATTCAACCTTGAATGATTTCATTCTTTTTAATATTGTAATTATTCCTTTATTTAAAACTCTACTGCTATTTTGTGCCCGTTAAAATATATACATACTGTTTTAACTTTGCGTCATGCACGTTATTACTATTTACTTTTCATGAGAAACACTGTACTGCAAGTTGAATTATTGCTTAGTCTTACGTGATATTCCATCATTTTTGTGAACTTTAATTGATTCCATTACCTTGAATGCATCTAATTTTTTCATTTTTTATTGCTCCTAGTGTTATGCACGAAATATCATTCTATTTTCATCAAAGGATTTTCATGCAAAGGGCAGTAAAGGGAGAAAAACAAATTTTTTTAACAAATTTATTTTTACCTTTTGTTGCCTCACATGTTTTCTTTGGTGAAAAGCTTCACGTTATCTATTGACAAATTATGAAATTATGATTACTTTATCACAATTTTCTATAGGTTTCATCTTTTATTTTTCACTACATTACTCTTGCATTAGAACTTTTAGTTAGAATTCCCATGTAGGGGGCAAATTGTAGATACTTGACTTTAGCAACTAACGTAGTATTATATCTTGGAGAAAAATAAATTATTTTACAGGCAATTGTGCTTCCAAATTATAAAAAGGTAAGTCAAAAGAAATAACTATGTTGCTTTATCAGAAACCACTTCATCGAATGCACCTTTATTAAAAAAAATCTTGTTCAAGAACAAATGATGTTTATAACAGTTCCTGTTCGGAACAACTATTGTTCAGAACAGCTCATATTCGAAACAACCTATGTTCAAACCAATTTGTGTTTAGAATAGCTCTTATTTAGAATAGCTTCAGTCCAGAATAGCTCATGTTCAGAACAACTTCATTTAAAACAACATCATCATGGAACAAGTCATTTACGAAACAATATTCTAATAGAAAGGATGCCTCCACCAAGAAGTACTTTATAGAAGATGTTCCACTTAACATTATTTCACCGAAATGGAAAAGTGGTAATAACCCTAGAATATGGCAGAGTTCTTGTGTTAGGTTCACAATTAGGACATTTTGAAGACCTTGGCTTGATGGATCAGACATGGCTATAATTAGTAGGTTTTCTCTTAACCTTTTTCCTAAAAATATAAATGTTTCTCCCTTTCTTTCAAAATATAAATAAACCTTTAGTCATTATTACTACCGATAATCTAAATCCCCATTAAACAAAACATTAATACTTGTCGCGACGTGCCTCGAAAAACCTAAATCACTCTGATGACATGCATGCGACTTAAAAGGGTGCACCTTTGGCACTTTTGGGATATCTCTTGATTGGAATTTGGGTTAGGCATAATGAGGTGAGAGTAAAGGAAAAGTCATTGAATGAATCACTCATTTAACTAGTTTTGGATGGACACAATGAGGTGGCCAAAGACTTGGAGTTGCCATAAATCATTTTGGGCTAAGCATGATCAAACACCTATTAAAATTGGTACCTTAACTTGGGAGACTCAAAAAACCAATTTTACAGTATGCGTACACCAAGTTCATTTTAAAATGGTCTACGAGTTCATTATGTGCAAAGAGCTACCAACATCCCTATGACACCTAAAATCGGTACCTGCTAGCTATTTCTTAACTCGGTTTCAATTTCTTCAATTTTGACTTGTCATTATTTCAATATATTTCCTTTTTAATGTATGAATTTTGTATAAATGAGTAAACCTAGGTTTTAAAAAAAATTAAATCTCATATGCACCTTGGGGAATGGGGAACATTGAGATTTTCGACAAAAAATAATCTTCAAATTTAATTTTCAAAAATTGAATATTCTGTGTCAAGCATTGGAGAGATACCGACATGCAACATTGCTTTATAATTTTCAAAAACAATTTGAAAATATGAATGTGAAATAGACAGCACAAAAAGAAACATGCCAGTAAGAAGAAAAAGAATATAATAACTATTACATAAAAATAAACACACAAAAGCATAAAAAAAGAAGGATGGTCTAAATGTATCTCATAATTGTCTTCAATTATTGAGGAATAATCAAAATGACAAATTTGAGACGTATTTGGTCTCGGTGGTTTCTTACGATGTGGAAAAAAAATGATTAAAAGGCTTGAGGATATTTGGGAGAGAGAAAGTTTTGATTTTGAGTGAAGTTTGAAGTTTTGATTTTGAGTGAAGTTTGAAAACTAGGGTTGGAGTATCCCCCTAGAAAATGGGCTGGAGTATGCTTAAAGGTGAAAACTTTAGTAATTTTTCAAGTCGTGGCTATAGTGCTACCAAGACAAAACAGGGAAGTTTTCAATTTTTCGAGTTTCCTAGAAATACACTAGGATTATGGACATCCGAATGTCAATGACAAAGAGGGTCAATGACAATGGCTTCACAAGCTCATTCACACAATCTTAGAGTAGCTTGGGATGATGGAACAACCCATTAACTACGTCACTAGCAAAAGATATTAGACATTAAAATCAAGGCACACTTTAGGACAAATAAAAAGGATATTTATTTGAAAATTAGAATATTTAACCTTCTTTAACCATGAATCAAAAAATGGAAAGCTTGTTTGATCCCTAAAATTAGAGGACTAATTAGTGAAAACATTAAATCCATATTAACCTTTCTTTCTTAAAGGTAACATAAACTTAACTAGGGGGTTTTTTGAAAACAGATTTTTGTAGTCATCATAGAGATATTTTAACAAACACATGATAAACTAAACATAGTAGGACCATCAAAAGTGAATGAGAATTTAAAACAACACCATAAATCAATATTTAATCAATCCAACATGCTAGAAATGCAACAAAATGTGTGTTTATACTTAATACATGCTAGGATGAACATTTAAATACAAAATGAGTAGGTGAAAATGTATGAAAGCATGGCAAAAATGCATGAATAGGAGCTGTTTTGATGGTAAACTCAAACATGGCATTTTTGGCCATCTAAGCAACATTAAGACATCAAGAAAGTCATAAAGATCTCAGAGCTACCACAACCAAGGCCACAATAATACATGAGAGTCTTAACAAGGTCATGGTAACATGGATGGCTCATTAAGATGATGTAAATGATGAAAAACAAAAAAATAAACAGAAAAGGGATAGAAAATATACCAAAAAGCTTTAAACCTTAGCCTTACCTTTGAATAGAAAATAAATCTAGCCTTGAGCTCACTTTTATTCCTTTCTTTGCTATAGATTAGCAGGAAAGGAATGAAGAGAAGAAATCTTTTGGTTACGGTATCAATGAAAGAGAGTTTGGCGGGTAAAGATAGAGGAAATGGGAGGTTTTAGAAGGGTGAAGGAGGAGCTACGAGAATAGTGATGGGGAGAGTCTTTGGAGGCTAAGGTTGAATGTGTTGTCTTTTTTTGCTGACTACATTTCAGCCATCAAGATGACCAAGCAAAGAGGGCATTTTGGACATTGATGGTGTACAACATGGTTAGTCATAATACCAAGGTGTAAGCTTTCAACATTTCATTGGTTAATCTTGATTCTTGCAGACAAAGAAAGTCATGCACGAGCTAATCAAATGAGTAATCTCACTTTTGCCCTTCATTAAACCAGATTTTCTCATGAAATGCCCTTATGCCAAGCTTAATGGACCTTTCCAAAATGTGTCAATCCAATGTTTAAAGCCCAAAAATGAAGTTTACATGATTTGTATGAAATTATGTATGATATTAGATAATTTTTTAGGCCAAAGCCGTGATCGAATTCAAGTTTTAATGCAAGAGAACAAAGGGTGAAAGTTGTCTTGAATCAGGCTAAAGTAGCCATAAGTATCGATACTATGTGTTTTGTATATATACATTTGGGCAAAAAATCCAGAATGCATGCATTGAACATGATATCGATACCAAGCATGTTTTATTGACACCATCACTCCTGTATTGATACTTGTTGGCCAAAAATCATGATCTTAGCTACGATAAGCCTGTATCGATACCATTGACCCATGTATTGATACACCACCCTAAGTATTGATACAATACCCCTTGTATCGATACAAATAGCAAATTTTTGAAAATTTGATGACATGGGGTCCCATATTGACACATAAAGGCTATGTATTGATACCTGCATGTAAAAATGTGGATTTTCATACCTTTGATACCCAAACAGCTTATCTTAATCGAAAGTGATAGGGAAATGATCTATGTTCCTCCGAATGCCTTCGATGGTGTCTCGAATGATAACCTTTGATGCTGTGGGTGTTGGACTGGATAAAATGGGGTGTATAATACTAATAACCTTTCATTACACCTATTAAATACACAAACACAATAAATCCTATTCTATGATCAAAGTACTGTAACTTGTCTTAAGCCCATTAAATAGGAGATCTCTCAACTCCTCTAACGACTTTTGGAATTTGTTAGAATTTTTTACTCCTAAGCTTTCTTTACAATAATGGACTCTTTAATTCCCTTCTCAACCATACTCAGCTTAACTCTACCTTAACAACCACCATCTGTCACTGCACTTAGTGATTCAAGATTTCCTCCAGCCTCTTTCTTCACCATCTCTCGACAACATCATGTTAAGCTTGAACTGCTATCATCACTGCACTCAGCTTAACTCTACCTTACCAACCGCCTCTTTCTTCAATGACAATTTGAATTGCTATCATAACAGAATAAAAAGGATGAGTCGCGTAGCAGCACCTTGGTTGATAAAGTTTGGGCATTGGAATTTATTAAGAATATATATATATATATATATAGAGGGTGCCTCTGCTTCAGCAATTGAAAGATCGGTGGTGGTGAGCAATTCAGAGCTATGTCAACGACCATGTTATACCATAAAAGACCCTAAAGTTGCTCGCAATTAGTTCTATGTTTTGTATATAAAATAAAAGCCTCCATTGAAGTAAATGAGGTGACTCTCCCTCAACTTATGGGACAATCGATGATTTGAGCGTCTGAGCAAGTACCGAAATATAAAAATTCCAGCACCTTTAACCATCCTTATCAAGTTTCCTCATCAAAAATTACGACTAATTTGGACGTTAACAGGCTGAACAAATTTTTTATCATAGCCAACAAAAGCAAACTGTCAATGCAGCATCAAAGAGATATTATAGGGCAACGTGTTTAACTCTAAAACCATGTAATACAGAAATTTGTTTTAACTCAAAACTAATTTTTTTCTACGTAGGCAAATATGCCTTGACGGATTGGATACTTCAAATTTAAAATGTCTACTTTGGAAACAGACCTTTCTTCCTTCGACGGCAGCCTAATTCCTGAAGTATGTTATCTTTCGAGAGAGAGACAAAAATAGACATTGGCTTACAAACCTGCTATCACAAAGAGAAGATAATACTTCTGCCGCTGTCAGTTTGTTCCTCTGTCTATTAATTTTTCACTAAGAGGGAAAAATGATAAAAGGGACAGATCTTGTTAAATTTAAAGTAGAAAACTTATTCAAAATTCATGGAAAAACCTGCAATTGTAGAGCTAGTTGCCAAAAAAGTAAATTCGTTTCCTTTTGTATTGAAAGGCTATTAATCCCAAATTCCTACAAATCAATTGTCATGCAATCTTATGATACAAAGATGAACAAATCAAGAAATGGTATACCATACATGATCGAGTTTTGAAAAGAATGATAAAGAATTTTGTATCATCTTTTCTATTCACACTAAAAGAATGAACTAACTGAGAATGTACTCTTCACTATTGTATGTTAGCAATAAGTTCCTCCCTTAATAATGGGAAGGACTGCATTTTGGAATGGATGCTTTTCTGCAATAAATTTTCATTCTTCTGCACAGGTAAACTTCGGGTTCTCATTTCTTCACTAGCACCTGCTGCTATGGAAACTTTTGGACTGAGACTACTAGTAGAACGAGGAGAAAAGTATGATTTTGAGTAGGTTGCACTTCTTGGAGACAAATTCACTTGCTCCAAAGCCCGGAATTGGAGTTCTGAGGGGTAGTCCCTTACAAAACCTATCCGGGGTCCTGCTCCTGTTGTCCACTTGCATGACAACTGCTTTCCTAACTGATACGAGTTCATTCCGTTTTTAGAGTTAATCCTTTGAAGAATTGATTCTTCAGGAATGCCTTCTTCCTCATTATCAACACCATTTTCATCACTCTTTTCTTTTGGAACCATTGAATCCTCTTCTGAAGCAATGGCTTCCTCTTCAGTCTCAAAATCATCCTCCAAATGAGAATCTATCAAATTGTCATTGCAACTTGACACAACAGCTCTATGCTCACCTTTTGAGATCTCAAACAATTCCATTCTTTTCGGTATTTCAAGATCAGTCAATTTTCCACTAAGATTGAGGAGCCTCCTTGACTTGGGGCGTTCAAGGACTGCACTAGTTTCTTGTTCCTCCGAATCAACTGCCTCCTTGATCGAATCTTTGACACTGATCTCTTCCACCTCTAAGCTAAAGTCCTCTTCAGATGAGCTGCATCTAAGATGGTTAATGCTTCTCTGTTTGTCGACCAAGCTTTCTTCCTCATACACCGGAGTCATCTGAATGTAACAAAATAAGTATTGTCAGCATATTTTTTCAATTTGCAAACAAGGATACTCAAATTATATAACTTTTTTTTCTTCTAATTTTTACCTTGACATCGGTAAGATCAACGTTGTTCTCCCTTAGAAATGAAATGAAGTCATTAAAATTTTGTTCGGTGGGACGATAATGACCACTGTGAGGCCAAACTGCCTGTTAAACAGTGTAATAGCAATTATTGTTTAGGGACAGACTCAGAACATAAAGAGTATTAAGCAATATAAAAAAAAGGATACGAAAGATATTACGTGCAGCTATACCTTCAGGACACCGCTATCAACAACTAATCTTCCAGCAGCAATAGTGGCACCTCCAGCCAAGAAGCTAGAATGTTGAAACGTACCCTTCTTCTTCATGCCAACATACAAGATCTTTGATGTGCTAAGGACAAAAATCCACTTGGTATCACCAGTTTCTTTGGTGGTGTGGAGAAGCTTCCCTGTTTGCTTGTATATGAACTTTCCATCTACCACAATAACTTCATAGGGCTTTCTTTCCATCTGTGTAGAAGTTAAATTTGTTTCAATAACAGTTTGAACACAAATTCACATAAAAGTAGGAAGAAGATAAATAAAGACCCACCGGACCGAGATATTTGATGCACTGCTGTTGAAGCTTTGATCTAGGACATTTTTCTATATTTACTTCTTTCCCTTCTCCAATATCCAGCCTGCATTTGCAAAACAATTAGATCCATTTTCAGTTTAATTTCTTGAACCTAGAATCAAAATGACCAAAACACTCAGTCAAAGAAAATTACCAGTAAAAGAAGGGTTCTTGACTCTGAGAATGAAGCCACTGATTATAATAAAAGTGTAAATTGTGTCCATAGCGATGCCTTGGATCAATCTGAATAACACATGAAATTAGAATCAGTAACAGATAAAAGAAGAACAGTAATAAACTAATTTCACTTTTACTGAAATTGACTTACAGCCTCAAGCCAGTGCTGCAAAGCAAGCTTTTGAGCTTTATCATTCTTTGATAAACCTTTTCCAACCTTGGCAGCTCTAGTTCTTGCCCTTGACCAACGCGAAATTGCAGTCTCATGTTTGTCTATATCAAAGAATGATATAGAACTCCTCTTGAGTTCAGCAAAATCTAAGAGCTTCCACCTTCATTAATTACAAAAAAATAAATGCATTAGGACCAAAAAATACTTTTTGTATTTAAAGGTAATATAGAATATACAAATATAATACATACCAGCTCTGCTCAACAAGAACTGCACAATCGGCTAGTTTTCTCCTTGTTCGAAAGCTCTTGTACACTTTTTGCAATCTTATCGCTGCCTCATGTTGTGGATTACTGGGATCTAAAACTGGTGAGAGTTTGGGAGTCTGCACTAAAGTATCTGGTTTTGGGGATTGGATATCCATAGTTTCTCCCTTTAAACTGACATCAATGGCCAAATTCTCTGCTTTAACTGATAAAGAAGACTTCTCAGAAAGCTTTCTCTGCAAATCTCTCCCTTTAAAGCTAACAGATCCCTCCAATATCATCTTTCCAGAACCTACTGATTTCAATATAGTCGGCTCGGAATCTGAAGTTTTAAAACTGATAGATCTAACAGGTGTCTTCACTCCATCATCTCCAAAACTAATGGATTTCACAGTGACAGATTCTAAAGCATTCTCCAAATCACTGCATTTAGCAAATGGGCAGGATAAAGCAACACCCATCCGACAACTAGGGGCTCTGATTTCTGTGAAACAAAATGAATTCAGTTCAGTTAGGCGTTATACATGATAAGTATATCACATTATCAATGTTATTAAATCAAAACGGGTAACCATTTCTCAGAAACCATAATACATTAGAAGATAACCCATCAAAAGAAAACTCAACAAAGAAAATGTTTGGACTGGAAAATTCTTCCACCTTATTACAATCAAAAGCAATTCATTTTCTCTTCTTCACATTGTCTAGTAAATGATAAAGACATAAAGAAAGAAACAAAGCAACCGTTGGAGTCATGCATTCATTTACCAATGGGATGAAGAAAACGAAAAGAAAATCTCAGGCAAAACCAAATGAAGAAAAGAATCCCTTACAAACATCCTTGAATACTGGATTCTGGATCTGCCAAAACCATCAAATAAGAAGCAATGTTCACAGAAACCACCTCCCCCACCCAACTTAAGAAACGAGAAAGCACATGACGATAGAATCATGATCAAAGAACAGCAGACTAATAACACCGATTTCATCAAAAAGCAAAAGAAAACAGACCAACATTAGGCAAGAAAATAGCAGAGAATAGAGAAAAATATTACCTTGAATTGTATAAAAATGGGAAGGAAAATAAAAAGTAGGATGTTGGGTTAAACAGGAAAGAAAAGGATTGTTGAGGTTTTTGATCTTAGTTTTTCTTCGCTTCCTCTTTCTCTCTTTTTTTTCTCGGAAAACAAACACTTTCGAGTCTCAATGATAAAACGAAACTACAATTGCTAGCTATGACCTTGGACTGCGTCTATATTTAATATTTTGTAGGAGTTTCCGACAGAGACTGAAGCTTAGAAATATAAAGAGAAACAGCGTTGTCTTTTTATTCCAACCACGTGGGTTGGAGTATTTTTCCCAGAAATGTAATGCAAATCTTTTTTTAAAATTTGTTTTTCCTCTCTTTCTCAGCACGAATTTTCTCTTCTATTTTTTCTTAACATTTTCTAACAAAAATTTTGAATTTCTTGAATCCATGCAATTGTAATAAAAAAAAGGAAATTACTTATCAGCCTGAAATAACCTACAGTCAAATGAATATTAATTTATATATAATTTTTAATTTTAAAGTTGTCAATATTATTAATGTACTACCAAAATATTGACAATACTATATTTGTTTGTCATTGTTTTTGTTGCTTTACTTTTGAATATAATTTTTTTCGAATTAAATAGCCTTATTTGTTAAAAAAAATTAATTTTATCTATTTTTTGTTTTTTTTAATTTTTGTAAAAAAAAATTCAGAAAAATCTTGGTTAGGCAAGGAAAAGAAAAAGTAAAAGAGGGTGTCAACAAAGTGATATTAATTCTAAACGAAGAACTCTATGGTAGAAACTACAATGAAATTTGTGCATTTAATTCTGAATTTGTCTCTTATTGAAGTAAAACTCTAAAATGATTTTTCTTGGAAATTATTGTTCCAAAATAAAGAGGTCATTTTCAGATGAAGTAATTGATCATCTTCTTAACGAAGTGTAAGTTCCTAGAAGCAAAAGGGAGATTTTGATTTGACTAGTGGATTCCTTAATTCTCGTCATACCATTGAACTTGTAAAAAAGCGTAGCTTCGTCCCCAAGCTTGGGTTATAATTATTTAAAAATAAAAAAGAAAAATAATTAATCATTGACTTTTTTATTCGTTTTGAAGATGGAAATTAGGCTAGAAACTTAGTAGTTAGCTAGACAAATACTTAATTTGCTTCTTCTTTTGGTTTTTGATAAATATGGGATTGTGTTTGACTATTAAATGGACTTCGATTCGAAGAGTTTGATTTTGCTTTTATTGAGTTTGTAATAAAATATTTTAAATTTAAATTAGTTTGATTGTGTTAAGATTATTATTTAATTAACAAAAATAATTTTTTATTTAAATTTAGATTATAAAAAAAATATAAATATTAGTATTAAAATAATTTTTGTAATTTAATATATTTTAATAAGAAAATGATTTTTTTTCATTTCCAACGAACTCAAATCAATGGACAAGCAATTTTTTTAACTATTCAAACCATCCATAAACAGATCAAATAAATGCATAAATATTCATATATATATATATATATATACCACTGTACTATTTACCTAGACTAGAATCATATATAAAATAATTGATAGTATAATATGACATAGTATACCATGTACCATACGAGAAAATAAAGCTAAGCATGCATAAATTAATTGAGATTAAATCATCAACAAAAAGATTAGGTGGCTGCTTAATTCATAAATTGTTCATTTTAAACGGTATATGAATAACATACTCATTCTTTTACACGTTAATCTTGAATGAAGAAAAACTGATCGAAATTTTTTTAAAAAAAAAAAAAGGGAAAAAGGTTGATGACGTATTTGCAGACGTTTAGTATTTTTGGATGAATACGAGTTAGTTGAAAATTGGAAGATTAAAAATTTAATGACGTTATAATATTTGCAAGCTTTGTTGTTTATTTGAATTAGTATTAATGAAAATGAAAGCTCAAAGTCATTGAAACTTCCATGCATTGTTCGGGGATGGCCCACAAATTGACTTATAAATCCCACAAAAAGGAAAAAGCACTCGGAATTATATTATTTTACCGAAATCTTATGCAAGAGAATGAAGCATCCAAGCGTATGATTTGGTGACATTTTTTAAATATATATATATATATATACACACAAATATTATCTATCTGTCCATGAAAACTATTCATTAATTAAATAATACTAAAATGTCTAGAGGATTGTGCATGTATTTTGAAGTTACTAACACAATTTATGCTTTATACCCCCCACTAAAACTACAAAATCTGGTGGCTTTTCATTATTATAGTTATTTTCCTTCCTCAATTGACCCACTTCACAACCCATCCTAGCCTCAATTGCTTCCTCAAACTATCCTACCGACTTTTTGAATCAACTCCTTTTTTTCAAGTTTATCCAACATTTTCCTTTTATAAATTTCCTATGTAGTAACAAATAAAAGGAAATTTAATTATTTTTTCCCTTGCGTAAATAGCTTTAGAGCTTTGATTTGTAATATGACCACTAGCTACTTACTAATTCAAAATGTTTATATATTATTATGTTATATTTTGAATATAATATGATTTGTGAATAAAATGTGACATATAAAGGTTACATTAATATTAATTATTCTTAACTAATTGGTTAAGAGACCGTAGATAAAATATGAAAGTGAGAGAAATATTATGGGTTAATTACAAAAATCAATTCAAAACATATTTTTCAAATCACTAATTGGTTACTATTCTTTTCAGTTATTATTATAATTTTCCTATAAATATTATTTTTACTCAGAAATCCTTGAAACAAAATGTAAAAATACTTTCAAAAAGTTTATCATGGTTGAAATAAAAACTTTGAAAGATAAATAAATGAATAAAAATATAAGAATACCCCCATGATTTTTCTTCCCTCTTTCGTTTTATTCGTACAACTTCAGAACCTTTCGGCAACAATGAGAAAGATAAAATTAAACAACCAAATAACATTGTTTAATAGTTACTATGAATCAAATCCACTTGTATTTAAGATTTATAGATCTCTAGAAGGAGATTGCAAAAGAAGAAGGAAAAAAACAAAAGATGTGTTCACATAATGCATGTGTAAGAACAAATTGTCACATGTCAAGCTTTACACTTCATAACTACATGACCTTTTTTTTTTAATTTGAAAGCTTAAATTATGGATTAGACATGTACCAAATTAAGTGTATTTATACATTATATAATATATTCGCGTAGCCAAAAAATCCAACACCTTAAATCAATGGATGCAGTATTAAAAATATTTGTGTCGGAGAATAGCGTACATTATACAGCAAAAACTACATATGATTGATTAATTCAACATTTTTATTTTTCTTTTTCTTTTAATGTGCGTTCATTGTTGTAATTTAAATTCTTTCTTTGAAAAGCGGTAAAAAAAAAGCTTTGGTAATATCAATTTTGGATCTGCAATCCAATGGAAAGGATTATTATTATTATTATTATTATTATTATTATTCTAAAAAATGAATTCCTGAATTGGGAGCTAGTTAATTGGATTATATATTGTTAAGAGAACTGAATTATATTTAAATACAGGTAGAAGAAAATCAGAGAGACGAAATACAACTGTCATTTGGGATCTCAATGCAAACTAAGTAAAGATCAGTGAGATTTGAGATCGGGTACTTTGCACCGTACGAGATGTCAAGGGTCACGTGGCATCTATCAATTCAACCACGTAATATAGTTTAGGTTTCAAAAGTCAAAACATTTAATTTTGTCGTTAGACCTTAACGTTAGATTTGAAATTATATTTTATTATTTAAAATATATTAAAATATTTATTTTTTAAATATATATATTATGTAATTAAATTTTAAATAAAAATATTTGTATTATTTAGATTATAATTTAAATCATGTTGAACTGATTTAAATTATTAAAAATTTATTTTAAATTTAACTCCAATTATATAAAAAAAATTAATTTATAAATAAATTTACAGTACATTTGAAGGCGTGATGACGTCCAAAGCACAAAGTAACTTTCATTTGTATCAAAGTACACTGCATGGTGCATTTGGATTGCACCTTACGGTACGACTTCTTCCCGTGAAATTGCTTTATTCAATTAGAGGAAATATGGTCCAGTAGCTTCCGTTTTGTGGCAAAGTTACGACTTAATTCCTCCTTTAATTTCATTATTTTTCTATTTTTATTTATTTAAATGTATACACTTATATTTTTTATTTAATATAATATAATAAATAAATTTATATAATTATAAAATATGTAATTAATTAATTAAAATATTTAAATAAATATATAAAATAATATATATTAAAATTTTAAATGTTATTAACTATAAAAATAATTTATCAGTGTACTCTTATATTAATGGTTGTTTTAATTCTCATCTTATTATTACTACTGTGCTTACATCGACCTTACTACTAATTTTAATTTTACCACTTTAATAATCAATTTCACCTCCACTATTATTTTTAATATCATAAGAGCCAATTGATTCTATTTTTTTATTTGCATTGTTTCAAAGATACAAATCCGGTAATATGTTTTATATTCACTTTCATTTTTATTTATAAAAAATGGCATTATACTTTTTTCTGTGTTATAATTTTATTAGTATCTATACAAAAATTATCAAACTGTATTTATTATAAAATATTATTTATTTTAAAATAATAAATAAATTGTTATCTCGATTTTATCATTTAAAGAGAAAAATACCTCCCAAGAGAAGGATGATCTTTATTCTTTTAAGTCACAATTCAGTTTTTTTTATTAACCAATGTATTGTGCGTTGTCCTTCTCAACAATTAGATATCTTGAACACAGCAATTGACTGACTAACAATGCTAATGTCAATGATTAACAATGTTTAATGTAATAAAAGTTTTAAGTATTTAATTGTAAATTATATATATCAATACAGTAAAAATGACATAATATTGAGTATAAATCTGTATTTAATCCAAAAAATAAATAAAAAAACAGTATTTTAATCATTGATGAAAAATCAAATCAAACCAATTGATCCAGTAGGTTAATGATAAATTATAATTGAATTTTTATCAATTTTTTTAAAATCGTTAAAAAAAAAGGAAAGAACCGAAAACAAGAAAAACGGTAAAATATTGATAGGAATGATTTTATGTTTTATTTATTTTGTTTTTAAAATATATTATTTTTCTTTGGACTTTTTAAAATTTATTTATATTTTTATTTAATTTATATTTTTTAAAAACTTTTTTAAAATTTTTAAATTATTTTTATATTTTTAAATTATTGATATTAAAAAATAATTAAATTAATTAAATTGAAAATCAATGATTCAATCTGTTCAATTTCTTATTTCTTGGTTTTAATACTCATTTGCGAAAATGGTGATCAAATATTTTAAACAAAAACACACACGTAAAGCCTAGTAGTACAACTCCACAGGCGATAGGACAACCAAAACATAGCGAAAAAGTCGTTAATAGCTGGAGGGCACGCGAGAGAGCCAATCGAATAATGACGAATGTAGTTGACTACTAAAATATCAGCATGCTTTTAGAACAAATTTTTGTTGTTACATATATGTAAATATTTTTTTAAATTTTTAAATAATAATTATATATTACATATATAATTACGTTTATATTGTATAATATTTAGTATTTTTATTTATAAAATAATAAAAATTTTATTAATCAAATAAATTTAATTAATATTTTTAAAAAAATCTAAAATTTTTATTTATAAATTTAATAAATTTTTAATATTTATTAATATAAAACATTTAAAATTAAAAAATAACAAATAAAAATATTTATTTTATTAATAAAAATTTTTGGACATTTATCTGCTATATATATATATTCATCGTAATAATAACTATTATTATAAAAATTGGATTGATTTTCCCTAGGAAATCTCAGTGTCACCATAAGAAAAATAAAATACTAAAAAAAACAAAGAAAATGAAGTGATTGAGTCAGTGAGCAATGAAACCCGACCACAGCGCAGCACAACATGGCATGGCAAAGCATTCGTAGTTAGAGGTGGTAAAATAAATTTAAATTTAAAAATTTATTTGAAAAAATTTAAGTTCAAATTTAAATTGAACTCGATTTGATAAAAAAATTAATGATCCGAATTTAAAAAAATTCAAATCCGAATGGCCTAAACTCGAAAGAACCTGAGCCCGAAATGACCTGAACTTGAGCCCGACCTGAACCCGAACCCGAATTTAATACTAAAAATAAATATAAAAAATTATAATTAAATAATTTTTTATAAATCAAAAACTTTAATAATGAATTTTACGTTAATATTCTTTTAATAATTTAATTAAATATTAAAAATATAATTTATATTTTAAATATAATTAAACTTGCTCATAAATTGGGCTGAGCCGCAGTCCAAATTTTTTTAAAATCTCAATCCCAAGCTCTTATTTAACATGCCCAGAAAGTCAGAATTACTGTTTATCACATTAAAAAATAGTTTTTATTAATATTATATACATTATAATTAAATTTAAATAAA
>JBBYHO010000020.1:5533440-5557411 GCA_038382025.1 Adansonia gregorii | reverse complement strand
GGCCGTGGTGCCCACTTGCTAGTAGCACCGGCGCGTGGTGACACTTCGTTGTTATAGAGCAAAGTTTATCACGTGGCTCAACTACTTCCAAGTCATTATTCGTACCTAACTCCCGTTAGCAGCTATTAGTTAATATTTAATATAGTATTTACTACGGGACTACACTGACGCTTTCATTTCTCCAGAGAAAGTCGGACATTTGAGATTTGAGAGGAGATGGGGAAGAGCATAGGTGAAGTGAGCTTAGAAGATTTGCGCACGGCAGGTGGAGCAAGCATAAGCATAGAGGAAGCGACCCAGATTTATCAAGTCATAAGAGGAGCCATATCCATAGCAGTAAGCAAAGGGTCTGATCCTGACCCTGGCCCAAGACAGGTGTGGAAAGAGGTGGTGGGTCGGAGAGTGTTGAAGCCATGGCACCCACATCAGCTGCATCAGTTAGTCTACTACTCCGTCTATGCCAACTGGGATGCCTCTACCAACGGCCCTCCTGTTTTCTGGTTTCCTTCTCTGTAATCTCTCATCTTCGTTTTACGCTTTCCCTTCTTTCTCTACTCTACTATACTACGGACGGGTATTTCCATTGTGTGAGTAATCTATCAGCGCTTACAAATATATATATATATATATATGTGTGTGTGTGTGTGTGTGAAGAAAGAAAACTGGAATTACTAGCTGTATTTCACTAACTACCATTAAATTTTAGAAAATAACTTGATTGTATGGTTTAAATGAGTGGCAATTTTCAATTACTACCCGGACACAGTTAAAGTATGTGTCCTACGTAGTATACTGAATTTTTTCTTAACTTTTTTATTTACTTGGAAGATCATATTTCAGTACTCACGTTCGAATATATGTGATATATATGTGTTGTACACGGATACTTTAGAGATAATAAAGAGTCCGGGTAACATAGGTTTTCAGTTTCCTACATTATGTGCTGTGAGTTCATTGAGTTGAATTTGTGCTGATTCACATGAAGACTTCATTGCTGCTTGATGCTTGTATCTATCCAATTTGCTGTAGAAAAACAAGTGATATAATGCTGAAGTTTTCATATATGTGAATGTCTAGAAATTCTTTGATGCTAAATTTTTGCTGATGTAACACAATTCTGATTTATCTAATTGTTTTTCATTAGAATTGAGAGGGGACAAATAGTGGGAATAGTATTCCAATTAATGAGTTGAGCTTAGCATATCTTTTGCTAGGGTAGCCTTATGTTTTTTCTTTTTTTCTTAGATACCAGACTAAATTTACAAACACAGACGAATAATGAGTTTAATTTAGCATATCTGCTGCTAAGGTATCCCCCTTTTCCTTTTTTTCTTTTTTTTTTCAGAGAGCAGTCTAAAATTACAAACCTGGGACATATAATGGAGATTCATGGCCCAAAGCTTTTAGGGACTGCATACAAAGACCCAATTGCAAGTTTTAGCCTCTTTCAGAAATTTTCTGTACAGCATCCTGAGGTAAGCACTAATTTTTGTCCTCGTACATTGTAAGGTGAATGATAATCTAATACTAAACATAATAACAGAGTTTTTTCCCCTTCTAACTGAAAATTTGAATGATTTCAGATATATTGGTCTATCGTTCTAAAAGAACTTTCGGTTGTATTTCGCAAATCGCCGATTTGCATTCTAGATAACAGTAACAAACTGAAACCCAGTGGAACATGGCTTCCTGGTGCAGTTTTGAATATAGCTGAATGTTGTTTATTGCCCTCGACTCATCCTGAAAAAGAGGATAATAGTTGTGCTATTGTGTGGAGAGAGGAAGGCTGTGATGGTTTGGATGTGAATCGCATGACCTTGAAAGAACTTCGTGAACAAGTAATGTATGTTCGATCTTACATATCTATTAGTGTTGGCAGTGAGATTGTATCTTGTTCTTGTGGGCTGCTCTATTTTTCTGTGGTTGCATATGACATTTTTGCTATCAATTGAAAAGAAAAATAAAATCATTGTTGATATTCATCAACTTTTTTTTTTTTTTTCACTATTATATCTGAAGGCATAGGACTGAATGTCTAGGAGCATTGTCCATATCCAACCCCAATATTGCCACCGTGGTTTTATTTCACACGTTGTAGTGATCTGATCTTTTTTCCTATTCTACTATCTTCATTAATGCTCTTTTTTTAATCAGTACTTTTCTATTTAACCTCTTGGTCATGGATTTAAAAATGATTCGCAGGTTGGTTGCAAATGCACTAGATGCCAATTTCTCAAAGGGCGATGCAATTGCCATTGACATGCCAATGACAGTCAGTGCTGTTGTTATATATCTGGCAATTATATTAGCTGGATTTGTTGTTGTTTCCATAGCTGACAGTTTTGCAGCCAAAGAAATTGCAACGCGTTTGCGTGTCTCTAATGCAAAGGCTATCTTCACTCAGGTATATTTTTGGTTTCCCTAGGTTATCAAAGTCATTAAACGTATGCAATTGTCAAAGAGTATGACCAAATTGTCCCACAATTTTCAGCTTTCCAGTGTTTTTTTTTTTTTTTTGGCATTTGGTGGCATGTTAATATAATATCATATTTGATGCATATAAGTTGTAGGTGCTAAGTAATTATCTGGTCGGTAATTTCTCTTTTCCTCCAAAGGAATAGAAATTCTTATTAGTTGGCACAACTGTAGTTCTATTTTTCTGTGGAAATACTTAATCACCTTCTTATATCTTTTCTAATGAATTTTCTTTTGAAGTTTCACCTCATCTTAAGATGCCAAAATTTTTTCCATTTCCTTTTTATTTTGAACTAACCAATAAATGTGTAACACCCCATCCCACATCACGAGTCTTTGAGGATCTGCTATGATATTTAAGTACAGACTTACACTCATACTTGTGAGGTGTTCTTTTGGGGACAAAACCGTGAGGCTTAATGGGCCACAACGGACAATACCGCACAGGTTAGGTGCGAATCTCCACAAAACGTATGGTCATGCCAAGTGCATAGTTCCATATGCTGGTTAGCCTCCTGTTTGTTATTTCTACCGTTAAGTCCTAAAATCCTTTTTTTTTTTTTTTTCCTTCACTTTCTTTGACTTCTATTGTAGTGGTTGAAATCAAAACTTAAGCAATTTGGCATTCATATAGGTTTGGCCCACTGGCTTTGCTTAAACTTCCAATTTTAAAAGCTATTTTTTTTCTACTTTGTATCGGAAATAATACAAATTTATACTTTCTGTATAGGATTTTATACTAAGGGGAGGTCGACAGTTTTCTCTGTACAGGTAAACTTCTCTTTTCTGTTTAGGATTTTATACTAAGAGGGTATCTTCTTTCAAGTTTTGGTTGGAGGAAAATTCAGGTTTTCGTGTTTTCTAGACCAGTCAAAAGTGAGCTTTGGGATTCAAAAGCCATTTTAAATAAATTGATCGGTGGGATTTTTGCTTTTTAGAGAGAATTTTGTTCTGTTGGGATATGAGCTTATAGGGAATTGAGGTTTCTCTTAGCATGCAATCAAAAACTTCATTGAATTCTTAAAGACTCCAGGGATGGTCGCTTCAAGTAACAACTAAAACTTTCTTTCCTTTCAGTGACGCAGTCCAATTCCAGTTTTCCTCTAACGTGCCATCCTTGAAGGTCTTAAACGGCCTAGAAGGGAAATTTGAGGTTCAATATGTTTTCGAAAACATTACTGGTGCAATCATGAGAATTTTTATCTTTGTTATGCAGTCGCGTTGTGGAAGCTGATCCATTAAAAGCTATTGTGCTTCCTGTGAGTGGGGACGATGTGGGTGTTGGATTAAGAAAACGGGATCTATCATGGAAAGAATTCCTTTCTAGTGTCAATCAACCAAGGTAATCTTTAGAATTGATTATGAGTTTTGCAATGAAAGGAGCACCTTATCATTTACCATCACTTAAAAGGGTGTTAATATTTTGCTTCCTCACTTTCTCTTTATATTACACTACTAATGACTAATTTACTGTTTTTGTGTGATGACATTATCTTTCTTTGTCTCAGACCTAATCATTACTCTCCAGTTTATCAACCGATAGACTCTACCATCCATATTCTTTTTTCATCCGGAACTACAGCTAGAAAGAGTTGTTCTAGTGTTGTGCATACTTATAGCTGTGGCTTGAAATGCCCTTTATTTGGTTTTCTATTTCAACGTTTTGGCCTTGACCAGGTGAACCAAAAGCCATTCCATGGACACAACTTTCCCCAATTCGATGTTCTGCTGAGGGGTGGGCTCACAATGATATTAAAGCTGGAGATGTTTACTGCTGGCCCACAAATTTAGGATGGGTGATGGGTCCAGTTGTGCTCTTCTCATGCTTTTTAAATGGTGCTACACTAGCTCTGTATCATGGATCTCCTTTGGGCCGTGGTTTTGGAAATTTTGTTCAGGTGGCACTTCCAACACTTATTTTTCTTTACTGTAAATTGCCTTCTCCTGATTTTTGTCCTTCCAAATCTAGGTTTAAAAGATCTTCTAAAAGCAAGACTAATTTTCAATATACTATTATCTAGTATATAGCATGGTAAATTCCATCCGAAGAAGTTTTAAAAGAAAATGATTGGAAATAACAGAATTAGACATTGCAGATCTCAGGAGCCATTTGGTGATATTGTAGAACAGAGGGTGACTAAAACTTCTGTAGAGCTGAAGCCAAGTAATTCTCTGTGTATCATATCCCTAGAGGAAACAGAAAACAGGTCTATGAACTGGTCTTCTTAGGGAAAAGTAGTAAGTTTTTTTTTGCCATGCAGCAAAAGACTATAAGAACTTCCCTTGGTTTTAGTGAGATAAGAGGTGCAGTGAACAGGTCTTCATAGGGAAAAAACTAGTACACAGTACAATAGATTGTTCTAGTATGCTACGAGTATTGGAAAATACTGGATACCGCCGTTTAATATCTTAACTCACCTTGTTTTCCTACTGTTATCTTCATCAGGATGCTGGAGTGACTGTCCTGGGCACTGTTCCAAGCTTAGTAAAAACTTGGAAAAGCACAAACTGTTTGGAAGGATTAGACTGGACAAAGATAAAGTAATTCTTTTGAATTTCAAGTATAAATGTTGTTATATGACTTTGAACCTCTACAAAATGGACTGACAAATAAATATCTTTAGATGCTTTGCTACAACTGGAGAAGCCTCCAACGTTGATGATGACCTTTGGCTCTCTTCAAAGTCTTACTACAAGCCTATTCTTGAATGTTGTGGAGGCACAGAGCTTTCATCAGCATATATCATAGGGAGTCTGCTGCAGCCACAAGCTTTTGGAACCTTTAGCACTGCAGCAATGACAGCAGGTTTTGTCATCTTGGATGAACATGGCAATTCTTATGTAAGAGCATTTTCTGGCTGGTTTTGATTGCTGTTTAGTTTCCTTGACCACTGTCCTAGATCATGCCCTCACCTGATTTGTTTTGAGTGCTAGATGAATATAATTGTGACAACAGCAATGAACAAAAAGTAGTCATACAAACTGATCTATATTACTATTTATGTTGTGTGTATTACTATATTTTGATTCCTCTGGCCTTCTTGACAGCCGGATAATGAAGCTTGTGTTGGTGAAGTGGGTTTATTCCCTCTCTACCTAGGAGCAACTGATAGATTGCTTAATGCCGATCATGAGAAAGTCTATTTTGAAGGAATGCCAACACATAATGGAATGGTAAGGTCAAATTCATCTCTCTTAGAGTATATATCTTTTGGTAAAGAAGTCAATATATTCAAGAAAGGGAAAAAGCACATAAAGCTCCTAAAAAGTGCAAAAGATCGTGAAGTACCTGAATTTTGTGAGAATCTGTGGCAAACCAGGCCTATCTTCGAATTGTTACAGCAGAGATCTATTTTTAGACTTGTAAGTGCTATGTGTAGAATACAACCCCAATTATAGATGACATAACAGCATATAACCATCAGAAAAGCAAAAGCCTTTTATAACAACTAAAACAGAATGTTGTTTACCCCTTTGTGGCTATTTTTCTTTTTAAATTTCAAGGTTTGCAGACCTCTCAAATGGACTTATTGGCCCAGTTGACCAGCTTCAATCTGGTCAACTGCAGAGAGCACTGATTCACCAAACTGCCAGAAAATGTATGGTCTATATCTGTATTTAAGTCCATTATAATTGTCTACATGATAGTCATACATGCTAACCGTTTCCTCTGATCATAAACCAAAATTAAGAATCCAAAAAATTGTCCACTGATCTTTTAGCTTGGGCATAATGTCCTCAAACATGGGGAAACCACTGTTAATCAACATGCTGCTTCCCCAACAGCTGAGGCCCTAAAATTCTCTCTCTTAGGGCAAGTCTACTGTCTCGAAGACCATGAGGCAACCAAGCTGTGCACGTCAATGCTTTAAATCAAAACATATGGCTTCAAAAAAAAAAAAAAAAACACTTATTTACTCGTGAACTGCTATCTTAAATTAACCATCTTTTGTTTGCTGTAGTTGATTGCAGTTAGGGAAGTATCAAACAGTCATACAATGGAATTCTATTACACTGATTCTTAGAAGCTGTTTCTTGTACATTTTTGTGATTCAATGCTTGCTTTCACTGGCAGCCCCTAAGGAGGCATGGGGATGTCCTCAAAAGAACAGTTGGCGGCTATTTGATTGTACAGGGTAGGGCTGATGACACTATGAATCTTGGTGGCATAAAGGTTCAGTATTCTTCCTTCTCTGTCTCTTTAATTCACTCGTGATGGTGCAAAGTGAAGGTCTTAAAGTATAGGCCTGCATAATGACCTTGAATTTAAAAGCATTTTTGAGTCTGCTTGCCAGGAATTTCAATCAAGTCTTTAACTATTGATTTTTTTGCATAGTAGTATTTAAATGAGAATGAAATTGTACTTTGGGATCCTTTATTGCTGTAAACACAAAGCAATTTTAGCATGAAACTTAAATCTTTCCTGATATACAGACAAGTTCTGTTGAAATTGAGCGCGTGTGTGATCGAGCTGATGAAAGCATCTTGGAGACTGCTGCTGTCAGCGTAGCTCCAGCTGATGGTGGTCCAGAACAGTTAATAATATTTGTGGTGCTAAAGAAAGAATATAATCATCAGCCAGAGAAGTTGAAGATATTATTCTCAAGATCTATTCAGAGCAACCTCAACCCTTTATTTAAGGTTAGATGTAACCTAACAGTTCGCAGCATTGTTATATTTGAACTCGTTCATAAAATTAAAAAATTACTGAGTTATTTCAAAATTATTACTGGAACTGAAAGAGTAATAATAAAAGTTTTTTCTTGGTGTAAAAACCTTTAAGAAACTTCAATAAAGGGCGTCTTTAAATACTTTTGTCAAGTGAAGACTAAAAAAGGGCTCCGAATGTTAAAACCAGTTATTCGTTTTTAAAGATTGACAGATTGACTTTTCATTTGCTTACTAAATGGCATTCAGTTCATTTTTAAATGTTGTTTACCTTTTTGAGAAGTGGAAGTTATCAGTCCACCCGTAGGCCTGGGCCAGCAAATCAGTTTTATTTTTTCCTCCAAGAACAAACTTTTATTTGTCTCATTAATATATCGAAAAAACTTATTACTTCTCTGTTAGCTGATGGCAACTGTTTACATATGTTATTTGGACCTGGTTCAAGACAAGTATATTCAATTTTCTTTTTAAGTAATTTCATATATTTGGAGGATCATATTTTCATATTCATATCAGAATTTGTGGGTGGGCATACGAGTGAAACATAGTTACTTTTAAGGAAAATGAAGAGTACTCAATTAACAGTTGTTTACTGAACATGTCATTTCACTTCTTAGAAGTGGACTAATTTGCATTTCCGTTCTTAAGTTCAGTTTTAGTTTTAGATGATATGCAGAAAATACTTATTGCCATCTTACCACCATGTCATGTGCTGATGGGCATATTACTTTCTTTCCCTTTTGACACTAACAGGTGAGTTTTGTTAAGATCGTTCCTGAGTTTCCCCGAACTGCTTCAAACAAATTACTGAGAAGAGTTTTGAGGGATCAAGTTAAGCAGGAACTGTCCGCTCGAAGTAGAATCTAGTGGCAACGTAAGTTATTTATTACTGAACCAAACAAAATATGGATTATCTTCCTCAAATATATAGTTTATAAAATGAACTACGGTAATAAGAGATCATGTGTTGTATGAATTGGTCATTTCCATTTGTTATGGGAATTATGCACTCTGATGGTGCTGGATATGATCTATATATGTAAGTTAAGTCTTTGATAGCATAGGTAAAACAGCTATAGATTATGAAATGCATAAGTCTTTGTATCTCTTAATTATATATTAAGAGATGTCTTTTATTTAAGTGTTGTGACTATTCAAATAGATATCTATTCGAAAAATTATGTTTGTACAAACAGTCATGTAATAATCTATAAATAATTTTCAGGTTTTCAAAATGAGGACATACTAGAACCTTGTCGTTTCTATTCTCCAAAATTTTTAGATCCTTCTATAAAGTCTTATCGCAAAAATTCTTTAGAGAAGCTTGATATTTTTGTGATACACTACTTAATGGATTAGTTTCGTCAGTGCAAAAAAAAATAAATTATTAGGTTTCATTGTATCTTCGAAGTTTATACGTTGGTACTTTCTTTGCATATTGCTTTAATACTGTGGCACGCAATAAAATTTTAAAGAAAGTGGTTTGTTGCACACTTTAAAATTTTGATTAATATCTCATAATTTTCTTAATCACATGTACTAACAATGACAACTATTCATTTTATTGTTCATTTTTGTTTTCATGTTATTTAATATTTATCCCCGATATAAATTTAAATCTTTAAAATGTTTGAAATGACCATAATGGTTTGTTTGTACACCTTAAATTATTTTATATTCATATAGCTTCAGTAGCATCGCAAATTATAAGTATAATTTTATTTGGCTTTTTTATAAAAGTATTGTTTTATCTAATATATATGTATATTAAATTTTAATTTTTAATTAAAATTAAATAAAGAGATTAGAATAACATTGATAATTAAAAATTTATTTTATAAAAATGTTATTTAATTATAACTTAATCATTTTTATTTTTAGTATTAAACTTAGATTATTATGTATTTATGATTAGTTGGTTTTAGATTCATATTGTCTGGAGGTTAGGTCATAAAAACAACTAGAGTTGGGAATTTTAAGAGTTTAGGTAGAGTTTTTGGGTTCAAATCTTTTTTCGGTTTGAGCCTTTTCGAGTTTAAGGTGTTTTGGGTTCAATTTTTTTCGAGTTCGAGCAACTTTAAATTTAAGTTTAAGTATGTTTTATATTGTTTTTTTTATTTGATGTTGGATTTAATTTAATTTAAATGATTACATCCAAAAATAAATAAATAATTTATTATTATTTTTAAAGTAAATTTTTGTTATAGTATAATATTTTATATTATAATTATATGTTAAAATCAGTATTTGTTATATAAAATCAATTTGTTAAATAATAGATAACAGATTAATGATATTGATATTAAAATAATTGATTTGATGAGCTTGAATTTTAACATGTAATTGCACTTAAATTTGTATTTTCATACATATAAATATAATTGTACGTTATTATTATTATTATTATTATTATTATTATTATTATTATTGAATCAAAATGGACAAAATGATTATATTTGAAAAGTAAATAAGAGTATAGGATCAAGATTTAAGAGCTTGTAAGATAATATAAAAAAAAAGGTACTACTAATTAGTTATTACTCAATTATTTATTATAATGATCAAATCTTCAAACTAAATTTTCTAAAAAAAATCATGGTTAAAATGACCTGATACATATAGTATATATTTAATATTTAATAATTTATCTTTTAAATAGAATATATTAAATAGTAATGACTATTGAAGATGGGATGATTAAATAACTTATAGATATGATAATTTTAAATATGATATCATATTGTTGGTATATGCCCTTAAGCCAATCAAATTTAAACATGGGATATCTGGTCAAATAGCAATAAATCATGTAGTATTCAAATTAAGAATGTACCTCTAGCTATTGTTGATCAAAAGTGCGATCTCATTCTAAGTACACAAAATGAACACCTTATATAAGCATTCTAGTTTATTTTCGTATTTCTTGATAATTATCTTATGATGGTATACAGGTAATTTATATAGACTAGACTAAGGGCCTATAATAAAAGACTAATTAAAGTTGTATCCTACCATCAAGGAGTCTGTATCTTAATTAGTTACTGAAGTAGAGTTTAACTCTTACCACTAGAGTAGTTAATCTAAATAAGATTTACTAGATAATATCACTTTAATATTAATTAAATATTTATCTCGATTCACTTAATTATTATGTGGGCTACATAAAGTCTAACACCACTAATTCAAATGATGCAAGGTTTTCTTTTATGTTAATGGCATGACTGGCCATCATAAAATCACTAATTGGATAAAACTCCTGAAGCATAAAAGGCCTTGCAAGGAATTATCAAATGTTACAATTATGAGATTCTAATGTGCCAAAGTATACTTGTTAATTTTGACCTGAACCTATAAAATTCGACTAACCAAATCGAACCCGAACTCGACCTATGATTTGATTAGAAAAAGTCAACAACTAGGAAGCAACTAACCAAAACCAAAAAATGATCCTAACTTGAAAATCCAAAATGACCTAAAACTAAAATGACCCGAACAATTAACCCAAAATGACTTAAACTTAAATGAAGCATAATTTTATTTAAAAAATATTAAGTTAATAAAAATAATGCTTAGAACATAAGTTATTATTTCATAATTTGTAATTATATTAGATTGTGATAAATTATGGAAATACTATTTGGTATGTGTAACTTGATTATGTTCTTATTTTTATTTTTTTTATCTTAATGTAAAATAATGCAATAATGATACATATGCCTATTGTATCAAATTTTGATATTTGATTAGTTTAAATTTTTTAAATTGTTATTGTAAAAGAAAAAAAGTCATTACCTGTGTTCTATTTATAATTCTGCAAAAGATTGCTTGGTAGAGCTCTATATAACCATCATTATTCTATTTAAAATGTTTTAATATGCAATTACTTTTCACTGGGGTATAATAAAAAAAACACATTTGCACTTATCATTTTCAAAGATTGAAGATGTTTTTATTTCTTTGGTTGAACCTAAATAAGGGAATTGGAAAAAAAAATTGAGTCGTGATCAGTTAAAAATTCAATATTCAACCAAGTAAATGTTTAAAAAACTTTATATGGTGTGGCAAGATGTTTGGAATTGATAGTTTCTTTTGATAATAATTGAGAATTCAAGTATTTTAAATACACTACTATTCTTTGCTATCTTTCTATATATAAACATAAAAAATCTATAAAAAAAATAAGTTATAACCTTATTTGTTAAATCAAAACATAAGACCACAATTTCATGTAAAATTGTTAAATATACTTTGTAAAAAGATCTTTTTAGCTAGCAAATATTTGATAAAAGGTATTTTAAGATTACTGCTACTTCAATTGTTACAACTCAGAATCCGGAAATGCATTAAAAACTATCACAAAATATGATCTCAATCGAAAATAAAAGTACACTTAGAGGAAAGAAATATAAACCATCTCTATTAGCAAAAAAGAACAGCAAGTGAAAAGGCATAATCAAAATACACTGTAAAAGGTAATCAAAGTACACTATAAAATGTAAGATGATTTGAATAGCTTAATAGTTAGTATTCATTACATTGCATATGTAAAACATCTATTTTTCGAATACACTACTAAAGGTAAAATGATATGCCACTTAATTCCCAATGTTGAAGTAAAGAAGCATATTACCAATTAATCTACATAATTACATCTTTAATAAATGAAAAAAAAGCAAATTAAAAATATATTGAATGAAAATTAAACTTCATCAAACCTTTTAATAGACATATTACAAAGTCTAAACTCCAAACTAAAAACCGACAAGTACAAAAACAATCTAAAATTAGAGACAATTACAACAAACTAATAAAGATAATAAAACATAAAGAAAAGTTAAAAGTTTCAGCTATCAATTAATAAAACATAATTTAAAGAAATTTTGAAAATATATACATATATTCTAAGTTTCCATTAATTCACACTATTAGAAGCTTCTTTCGACACTAAATCTGACCTTGAATTTATATTTATCTCTCCTCCATAAGTTCTAAATTTTTCTTCACCACCTTTTAAATCTAATAGTTAAAGAAGAAAAAAATTATCATGTAAAATAGTCATTAGGCAAAAAACATACCCACATAACTAATTACAAGTAGTTATCAAGGCTTCGACATTTTTAGATAAAAGAGAACTTCTTCATTTGTTTAAGACTTTACCACATATACTAAATGTTGATTTTGAAGTAACAGTTATGATAGGAATGTTTAAAACATCTCTTGCCATTCTTGCAAGCTCAGGATATCAAAAATAATTATCTTTCTAATAATCAAGAATATCAAATGGCATGTAGTGAGCTTAAATCTGTGCTCACTTAAATAAAGCTCCAATTGTGACTTACCTTAGCTTGAAGTAGATTCATCATAATCATAATTTTAAAGTTCCTATACCAAAGCAAGTTAAAAATGACACAAAATTTAATTTAAATCCAATTGAATATCTCATAAACCAATCAAATTAAGAAAATATAAAATCCTACTAAAATAAAAAGCAGTGCTCACTTTAAGGTTTTCAAGAAGTTTTCTTGCGTTAGATTACTCACAGCTATAGAACCTCACTTGAATTTGAAGTTCTTGCTCTTTCATATTCCTTAAATAGTTTTTTGAGTTGATTAAGAATAATTCTTGTATTTGCCTTAAAATTAGGATCAAACTTTCTTCAAAGAAAATCTCATGAATTTGAACTTGAAACGTGAATAAAATATGATTGCACAAGCTAACACTGAAAAATATTCATCCTAATACTTGTCAAACTATTGTTTCATTGCGTGAGCCATATTTTCCAAAAACACTATTTGAACTTTCAATTACCATCATAAGATTATATTAATCTTACACACATTGTCAAAATACAAGTTGGCAATAAGATAATTTTCTCCAAAAAACAAAGTAGTACTTTTATAAAAGGGTTTCAAAAACTTAGAAATTTGTTTAATGTTATCCAACTCCTCTATTGTTAGGAAATCCAAAAGCCTATACTTTGCATCATTTATTGCCAATTATGCAAAAGCATTATAATAATAAAGAAACCTCTCAAGCATCAAATAGGTTAAATTCCATCTAGCAGGCACATTATATCATAATCCTTTGGAATCATCCAAATTGACTCTACTTGCATATTATCTAAACTTCATCATCCTTGACTCCAACCCTTCAACATATCTTAGATTTTTCTGACCTTTTTCAAAGTTTTATCAAGCATCTTCAAATCCCTTGAACAAGATTTAAAATATGAACAGAACATCAAATATGAAAAAATGCACCATGAGACAATAAAGGATCTTGTTAGGTAAGTTTGTTTCGTGACAAAGCTTACATGTTATCCATATTCCGTGCATTGTCTAAAGTAATAATAAAATTTTTCTTCTCAATAACCCAATTTTCAAGGAAAAAATGAATAGTATTATGCAAAAGATTTATATTGTGTAGATATGGAACATGACAAAAAATTAAAATATTATTTCACAACTTCTAATTCTCATCTACGTAGTAAGCAGTAGGACAAATAAACTTTCTATTTGATCATGATGATTACAAATCACATGTTAAACAAATTTTACTTGAAATCTTCTCCAAGTAGAGTTAAGTTTTTGTTTTATTTTGTTATGTAATTTCAAGAAATTAGCTCTAATAATGTTTCTACTAACATGCTCAACACTATTATTCAGTAATGCATGAACCTTTCCAGGTTCTTCATATTCAACCAATGTAAATAGACAGTGATGTTTGATGATAGCTTTAGCAAGTGCTTGTTTGTCTGCTTTTCATTTTTAGATTTCTTGTTATTATCCGGATATGCAAAAACATTTTGCTAGAGGACATTTAAGATTAGAAGTACTTGCCCTAGATTTTTCATCATATGATTTGCCACAATGCTTGCTTACGACTCTTAATTTTTTTCCTAGAAGATTAAGACCCAACAAGATTAAATCAAAGCCAAACGTTAGTATGCCGTTGTGAGGCTTCAAGCATAGAAACTTGACTTTGAATTTCAGGGCTATAATTACTAAAATCCACATTCATCGAGCTCATTTTCATTTAATAATCTAAAAATGTTAAAGTTAAACCAACATAAATAATATTAAAAGTCAAAGTTAAAAGAACGACATACATGCTTTAAACTTAATCCAATTAAGTTATATAATTACTTTTAAGAATATGATTTCCAACCATATAAAATTTAAATTAGTCAAAGTTATTTACTAATTAATAGTTTAATAATAGATAATAGATAATAGACATACTCTCATAAATGCATTTCTCGTTTTAGATAATACTATGTAAATCTAATTCTAGCTACTTGCTAATTAGGGAAGATCCAAGAGTAGAACTTGTAGGAAACTAATATTGCATATAAAACTATAATTACTAAGAATAGCAAAATAATAGTAGACAATAAAATCAATTTTAATGAAGGAAACATCCATTTGGGTTAGGAGAAGTGGGCTAAATTGCAACATGTAGTGTCCAATCCTTGAGCACAAATTTGAGAAAGGGTTGGCATTGGTTGGAGAATAAGATATGGGGAATAAATGAATTGTTGCTTAATCTTTTTTTTGTTATGTTATTATTATACCAAGAAAGAAGAGAGGGAGAAGAAATGAATTGTTGCTTAATTTTTTTTGTTATTATTATACCAAGAAATAAATATATATACTTAATTACTATTAAAATATTAAAATCTCATTTATGGAAATCGTTTGACATTTTGACATATGATTATGATTCTAAGAAGTAAATGTGCTTGAATTTCAAAATTTTCATGTAAGTCATTATATTCTAATCTTAATACAACTCAAATCCACTAAATTAGAAAATAGATAACTTGTTCTAAAATTACTGAAGTTGGTTATACAAATTCATTGTGTTGTTACCTCACATTGTAGTTTCAAACATGCTAGTAGAACTTTGTATTTTCAGTTTTGGTAGCTATTATTTTGACTTTACATATATATATATATATATATACATTAAACATTTATATGTTAATAGATCAAGCGAGAAATTCACAAACATATAGTTACTTTTTTTGGTCATATCTAATATAAATCAAATTTCATGCAAAAATGAAATCTTGCCTGAAATAACAAATAACTAATAAGTTTTAATGATTTATAATTAAGGCAAAATATAGTTAAGATAAGTACCAAAAGAAAATGACAACAAACATTAAATCAATAATTCACAAGTAAAAAAGCTAAATACTCATCATTGATTGGATTAATTTTAATAAGTGATTGAATCTTTAGATATCCAAAAATAATTTTCTAAGAAAGCAAAATGAATTTAGAACGAGTTCTTGCAAAACAAAGTGAAAAACAAATAAATTAAAAAAAAACTTATTTTACAATATGATTAATGAAAAGCAAAAAAGAATGGGCAATGAAAAATTTTGTTTTTTTTTTTTTCAAAATGGAATACTAACCTTACTTGTTTACAAGAAGAGTTAGAGATCAAAGAAGCTTTGTGGATTTGAAACGAAAGAAAAAAAAACCTTAAAAAGAAGTAGGAGATGGCTCTTTTGTTAAGAAAAAGAGTTGAGAGGCTGTTATTCTGTCAAGAGGAATAACCGAGTCACAAACAATAAAAACTTTAAATCATTTAGGGTTTCATCATCCATATTAAGTCAACTTGCATATTAGATATTAATTTAGTTAGGACATATGTGGCGATGCATTAATTTAGTAATTTAGTTAGGTGACAACCTAATATATTTACTAAAAAAATTATTAAATGATAATATATATTTAATTAAATTGATACTTGAATTTGAAAAATAAACTAGTTATAGAAAAATAAAAAAATTGAGTCAAAAAGATATTTATTTTTATTAAAAATTAAAATTCTTATATATATTTAAAATATTTTATTTTTATATTTTAATAAAATTTTAATTAAATAAGACTTGAGAAAATAATTTATTTAAATTTAATCTGACTTGATTTTAAAATTGATAAATAAAAACAAATAATCCAAATTCATATAAATATAGCATTAAAGTTGATTGACACAAACCCAAAATGACCAAACTCAATGAATCCAATTGTTAAACCTAATTGACTTGATCCTAAACCTAAAATAACTTGAACCTAATTAATTCAAGTGTTAAACCCAATTGATCTAAATCTAGAATGATCTGAACACAATTAAATCAAGTGTTAAACCCAATTGATTCAAACTCAAAATGATTCGAAACTAAAATGAACTAAAACCAAAATGATATGGAATTGAAATGACTTGAACCCAAAATAGCTTGAACCTAAAATGACTCGAAATCAAAATGACTCGAACTCTTAAAAATAACTCAAAATTTTTTAAACCCAAAATGACCTAACTTGAAATGATTCAACCCAAAACCAACCTAACCCACCCAATGAAAAGGTCTAGACTAAAGCCAAGTTCCTAATATATTGCTAATCATTGTATTGCCAAGACAGGGCATTAGTAATGCTCAAGGACCAACACATGTTTTGCCTTCTTACCTTGAAATAAGCAACTGATCTAATGGATTAAAGTATAAAAGATTCTTGGAATGGTACGGGGTGCTTGTGTAGAAAAAAAAACAAGGTCATTGAACATGACTCGTATGAGAACTCCATTTGGTAACAATTGATCACTCTAAAAGTAAAGTTATTTAGTCACATTATTTGCATTAAAGTTAGGTAAGTCTTAGATAATTAGTTAGATATTAATTTTTAGTTATTTTTAAATTAGTTTTATTCATTTTACCTATGATTAAATTATCTAGCAATTTAGTATTTTCATTTTTTTTGGTTAGGTCCAAAGCCTAAAGGAGTTTTTGAGATGCGACAAAATAATAAAATCAAAGTGGGAACCTAACAACTTTTCAAAACAAATTACTTATGTTTCTTACGTGTGAAGTTTCTCTTCAAGGTTTTTGGCAATTTATAGATAAGACTTCTAAAAATTAAATTACGGTTGGGGAATTTGAGACTTTTAACTATTATTTTTTTAACCTAGTTGTTTTTAAGATGAAAACAGCCACCAAAAGTATTCAAGAGGGGAACGAGATTTTGGAGAAACTTGAAGACTAAAGACTCGGCCTATCTTACTGTTCTCTTTTCCTTTTTTTATTTTTTTGCAATATTTTTTATGGTAAAACTCCTTTTTTATGTTTTCATTATTTACATGAACTAAATTTATTTTTTTCTAAGATTATAATGGAACGCAATATATAGTTTGGATTATGTATTCTATTTCTTGATTTTAATGATATTTTTAGTTATTTATTCAATTTTGTGTATCATACTTCTAGATAATTGCTTGATCATCAATTAAGTTAATTTGATAATCCTAATTAACAGCATGTGGTGTCATGACTAACTCAAAACTTTTTAAGGTGAAAGAGTATCACCTAAGAGAGGAGTTTAAGTAAAAACAAAACTCCTTATTATGATAAGGTGGATCGACCAAAGCTATTATGGACTAGTTTAGCATTAACGTTAGAAAAAGTTTAAGCTAGAAAAAGCTTTGAGTTAAAAAAAGTACGTTTGAAAAATGTAATAAAAAAAATATGGTTTAAAACTTTTAAGTATTTGACATTGCTATGAAAAAGTAATTTAAGGAGTCGAAATTTAAAAAAAAAAAGATATGTTTAAAATAATAAAAGTATAGAGATGTGAGGATAATAGAGTCACTTCATCTAAAAGCCAACTTCCAAACTGTGAAAATTCAAATATTTTAGATTTTTGGTTTATATAGCTAAACTATGTTTTTAAATGCAAAAACCTAAATTTTTTACCTTTTAGTGTTGTGTTTATAGTGAAACGTAGATTTTGACCTTAAAAACTCTGCCAACAATAATTCTAAATAGGGCCTAAGCAAGTTAGATCATTCTTGATTCAAACAAATGAAATTTTAGGAAGAGAAAATTCTCTAAAGTTGGGAATACCAACCGTTAGCCTCCTTTCGAAAAACCACCATAACCAAAGTCCTCCTAACTCCCTAAACCAATTCTTTCTTCCTTGTTTTTGTAGCAATATCTTGGAAACATTCTTGCTTGTTTAAGAGTTATTGGGCTTTATCTTTTAGTTGAGGCCATATACCTTGTAACTAGCACCAGAGAACATCAGACATCTTAAAGATTCTAGCTGCTATCTGTGTTGATCATTATTGGAGGTAGGATACTTAAACTACTCATGACCTCATATTGCCATTCAAGGACTCAAATCGCCACACTCTTGATATCTACAGGTTTTAGACTTACTCAAGGTTACTAGTTTTTTGAGTCAAGCAATCTCTAAATAGGTTATTGTGATAACAAGAAATTTTTGAAATTGATAACTAAATGCAAATTACTTCGTAAAGATATTTGATTGTTTCTATGTTTACACTACTACTACATTGTTACTACTTTTATTAGTTTTGTTATTGCTTGTGTTAATTACCAAGCATGAGGTCTGATGCTGCCACATCCTGCAAGTGGTATGATGGCTTAAATGTTGGTAATCGCATGTGGTTAGTGTTAGCATATGCTTTAGAGCCAATCGGCTTAGATGCGGCATATATTGATAAATAATGCAAAACTATCACTTAATGAAGTGATTCATGTTTTTCTTTCATATTAGTGGCATAATTGACAATTATGAAACCACTAATTGGATGAAGCCCATAAAATGTAAAAGGTTTTGCAAATGAATTATAAGGAGTTGTAATTTTGAGATCCTTCTGCATCAAAGTCTCGATCATTGTGTTGTCAAGATAGACATTAATAATGCTTAAAGACTAGCTTATTATGCCTTCTTACTTGTAAAGATAATTGCGATGTCATGTTAATGTTGTCTCACATTTATTTATAAGACATATGTATGTGATACATCTAAAAGTTATTTTTTAAGAAATATTAAAAAGTATACTATTAAGTAGTAACTACTAACTAGTTTTAATAACTCATATTACTTAAATTTTGCTTCTTTTATTAATTTATTTTATTTTTATATAAAAATTAGTTGTTATTTTTAGGATGAGTATAGCTTAGTAGTTAGTACTTACGACTTAATAATTTCCTAGTTACAATTTAATAGTATAATTTTTAAGAAGTACTAATAGTCGTAACGAGCTACAATCATCTTAATAATAGTACTACCAACTTTGATACAAGCAAATAAAAATAAATGAATAAATAAATAAATAAAAGCAAAAAATAGAAATTTAATTGATAATTTAGTATGAGATTCAAATTATAAGTACTTATATTATATGATGTTAGCATTTCTTTTATGTATGAGCTTGAGCCATACTTAATTACTTTATTCGTAATTCAAACTCCAAATCACAAATTCCTTTTTATAAGTAATTAATTTTTTTTTTTCTAAATAACAACTTAATGAATTAATAAGGTTTATAAGATATTATTATGTTATAATGATAGACTAGTTATATTGACTTTTCTATTATAAAGATTTCATAATGAGATATTACAGAAGGATAATATAATACTTTTCTTTTACCGTAACAACCATATTATTACTACTAACAAAAATGTGTATGAGCTATATTAACTTAAATGGATTAGAGTTTGATATATTGGCAGTGAAAATATTTTAACTATATAAGTGGGTTACGAGTTTGCTATGTATCCTACTTAATTTTTCTTTATATTTAAGAAGTATATGTCATTTCTATTAATATTGCTCGTGGAAGCTAAAAACTCTATTTATAGTGTATAGTATACTTTTCCTAAATTAAATGCTTAAAATTGTTTTTATTTAACTATATAGTAAATCGTATCCTAATTAAAAGTTTAAAATCGTGTTTATGTTATAAATGTTATATTAAAAGTTAAGTGTGTTTTATATATAAACGAATTAATTTAGACTTGTCTTCACATTTTAAGAATGTTAAATTATCATACTTTAAACATATTAATAGATAAGTGTGGATATGTTAACACACTTGTCATGTAACAAGCTAATTGTATCTTAAGCGCATTATTTATATTTAATATATTAATAACACAATTTATCATATCTTAAACATTTCGACACAATTAAAACATAAAACATTATGATATAAATTCATACATAATTAAAACATATTGTTCGTGTGCTGTATTTAAAATTATTGGATCTAATTGCAAGTCCATCACATCTTCACTTGCTAGGCATTTGACCTCTTTAGCATATATCTCAAGGTAGTCAGTATCGTACTGGTGGGCGTAACGTTTTTGTTTTGGTACAGATACATATCGGTACCAGTGTATTTCGGTGTACCATTTCAGGTTTATCGGAGTTTGAATATTTTAATTTATATATATGAAAAATATTTTTTAAATATGAAATAAATGATATTAAATAAATTTTATATATTAAATATTCATCAATATATATAATGTTGTATAAAAACTTCATCAAATGTAAAAAAATTAATATCAGTTAAGTAGTAAAGTTGAAATTTTTTAATAATCATTAAATTTATAAGTAATTATGTTTAAGATTCATCAAATTTATGAGTAATTATGTATAATATTCATCAGATTTAAAATTAATATTGATTTAATTTTTTTTACAAGCTTATATTATGTACTAGCCAGTAAGGTTATTTTCGACAGGTACCACCGAAACGGGCCAATTCCTACCTGTACGGCCGGTACAAACCAAAACTAAAACCGAAATGAAACCAACTATCACCAGTACCATTTTATGTCGAAATCGATATATACCGACCAGTACGATCGACACCGGTACAGTACCAACAACTATGATATATCTACTCCATTTAAAAATAATAATTATAAAAAAATCTTGTCCATTTGAAATTTAATAAGCAAAAGGTTCACGGAGTCAATGTTCTCTGCTTTTTAATGCGTCACCCATCTTTTTTCTTTTGGACCCAAAGACTTGAAGAAGAACCCAAGTAAATATCCAGGATATGGGCATTGTCCTGATTGAGTTGATAATTGATTCATTGCTGCCATACTTAGCAGTAAATAATTTCTATAATTGTCCAAAAAAAGTTGGATTAATGTCCAGATTAGGACTTGAATGTATAATATTAGATTAAACAAAACTTAAAATACAAACTCACCCATTAGCCATTTAGCCTTAGCCCCTGTTAATATTTTTATTCAACCATCAAAGATTTCGAGGAGACTCCAGAAGGCCTTCATATTCACACTTCGAATCATCACCACTAAGGCTAAGTTAAATTTTTTATTTCATGATGTAAATACACAATCACATGAGAACCAACCAAGTTTTTTGAATAATGCCATTCCACATTTTACCAACAAAAGATTTAATCATATTCTTCGACATAATTATTTTTTCCAACTAATTTTTACATAAGCAAAAGAATACCTAGGAACAGACATCATTATCAGCCTATCCCAAATCCTCATCCTCCAATTTTTCTGCATCATCTGTGGTCCGCTTCTTGGATTTGCAGAAAACGAAGTACCATAAAATGGTAAGAACCGTAACTATAGAACTTACCAAAAACACAGTCCCAGTAGCCACTGACATTATATAGACCAAAAACCCAGAAGGAATCAAGCATATCACAACCAAACCAGGCAACTTCATTGGCACTTTAAATGGCCTTCTGATGGTTGGTAATTTTCTCCTCAACCAAAGGAATGATGCAAATTCTAGTAACATTCCTAAACTATATAAGAAATTAACTGAAGAAATTAACTCAGCAAAATTCATATAAGAAACTGCAACAGTAATCAAAGTTGATACCAGAATTCCTAGCCAAGGTGTATTAAACCACTTAGATCTTACTGAGAAACATTGCGGCAAAAATCCTAAATCAGCCATTCCTAGAAGCTGATACACACAACTGCTCAACTGTGCTTCATAAAGTCCAATAATTGATAAAACTGCACCAATTTCAAGAAAGACCTTCAACCATTTCCCTGCAATGATTTCAGCTACATCAGCAAAATACCCATCAACCCAATTCTCCTGTTCTAGTGGTACAGCACCAGTGGCAGCTAATAGAGGCACCAAGTAAGCTAAACAAGTGAACAACCCAGCCGAGAAAAGCGCTTTGGGAAATGTCTTTTGGGGTTGCTCAACTTCACCTGCTAATGCACTGGCATTATCCCAGAAGTTTAGGTTCCAAAAAAGGGTATTGAAAAACAATGACCAATCTTTTTCTACCCCTTTCTGACCCAAACTAATCCATCTACTAGGATCAATCTTAGGAATTGAAAACAAAGCCAATAATACGAAAGGGAAAAGTGAAATAACACCTAAACATACTGCAGTGTAACCAACTATAACCAAGCCTGTGTAGTTCAAGAAAGACAGAAACAGAGTTGCTAACAATATTGCAACATAGCGAGGCAGCCCCGAAGACAGAAGTGGAAAAACTAACTTGATATAGTCGACGCAAAGAACTGGGTACGAGGCTAGGTTGATCACCCCACTAAGGAATTTCCAGGAGCCCATAAGTGAACCCCAGAATGGCCCAAAAGCCCGGTGAGCCCAGATGACATAGCCACCGTTACCAGGAAAGGCGGTGGCAAGCTCAGCTGTGACCAAGGCCTCAGGTATGCTCCACATGAAAGGGAAAATAAGGAAACCAAGTATGGCCCAAAGAGGCCCAGCGGCACCCACCGCTGCCTCCACACCATATGCTCCCCCTGAAACCTCGAAGTAGATGAGGAAGATGAGGGGGATGATAGAAAGCTTTTTTGAATTATTGATGGCAGTGGCAACAGTGGTTGTTGGAAGAGTTTCTTCCTGGTGGTCTAGCAGGGGCTGCTGGGTGGAATCTTCCATGATGATAGATATTTTGATTGCACCTTCACCTTGAGGGAATCGAATATCGAAAGCTGCTTCACCTGGAATGTTTGATTTTAGCCAATAGTAGGACAAATAATTAGTACTAATTGATTTGATTTGCTTTACTTCGGTTAAAGAAAAAAATGCTTAGGTTAACCATAGTTGGTATATTCCATTCCCTCTCCTCACCAAATAGTAAAGTAGATATTTTGTTGGTAGAAATCATAAAGCCACCCCTTTACTTGTGGTTGCCTGCTGCAACTTTGTACGTTACAAATATAGCATCAGCTACCTGACAGGCGTAGCGAGAGTTGACAATCCAAACTGGTAGACGGTCGAGTGGGAATTTTCTTACATTCTAACATTCAACTATATTTTGATGAGATCTCATCTTTCCTGCCAATTAAAAAAAAGCTAACAAATCAAAAGCAGAAGATAGAACAAAGTCATATGATTATCAAACAAAGTGGCCTTACATCCCTTATTTGTATCGTGTTCACTCAAATCCCTATTTATATACAAAGACGCAATATTCCCTTACACCAAAATTCTTAAAATCCCTAAATTTGAATTGCATCGAATGATTATAAAGGAAACTTTACACTTAAACCAAAAAAAAAAAAAAAAAATTTAGAAATCAGGTTTGTATCAATTTCTAAAATCCCTAAATTCAAATTAAATTCCTAAAATGCCTAAACTCAAATCGAATTTCTAAATTCCCTAAACTCTAATAAACCAAATAAAAAAACGAGAAAATAGAATGTGGAACCAGAAATCATGATCTGACTAAGCCAATGACACTAGAAATCACGTTCGAGTAAAATCTAAGAGGAAATAGAGAATGGTTTACATGTGTTTGGTAGTTGAGAAAACAGTGGCTAAATGTATTTTTATCTTCCACAGCAAATGGAGAGAGGAGGGAATGAAGGGGAAATCTGAATGGCAAATTTGAGCGAAAACGGTCAGAGAGAAGTTTGAGAAAGAATGAAAGGGATATCGATTTTCTTGGAAAAATCTTAAAGTGCCGCTATTTTTTCTTGTTTAAAAAATTAGAATACGAGGGAAAGGACACCTGAAGG
>JBBYHO010000020.1:5487093-5533340 GCA_038382025.1 Adansonia gregorii | reverse complement strand
CAAAATTTTAATTTATCAAAATTTTGTGAAATCAATTCACCCCCTCTTGATTTCATTCACCACCTAAAGGTCTAACATGAATCATGGCCAACAATGTTAGTCTTTTAAAAAAATTTCTTAATAGGGTGTCTTGACTAAAGCTCTTGACAGAAGTTCTTAAAAGAGGATGCTGATAAGCTACATCATAGCATTCCAGTTGCATTAAACTTTAAAAAGGATTTCTTGACAGAGGGTCTAAATCAAGGTTCTTGATAAAGGTTTTTAACTAAGATTCTTGATAAAGGTTCTTAACTTAGGTGCAAATGAACTGGATCACAAAATTCTAGCAATATTAGACATTGACTTTTCATGACGCTAAACCTGGAAGAAATAAGGGTCCTTCTTGAGTGACATTATGATTTGCCCTTTTTATATCAAAGATTCTTACCCGAAAGTTCTTTGATATTTAACAAGTTTTGCTTGACACGATGCTGTTAGGATGATGTTATGCTATTACAACGTGAATGCATGATATAATGATGTGTATGTAAGTTTCTTGACAACGTGACTACATGATTATGACATAAGGTCTAATATAAGAATAGACATTGAAAAGTTTCTTTTTGATTGGGAGATTTGGTAGTCGTTTCTTGATGCCATAGTTTGAAGTTATGATTTAGACATTATAGGCCTTTTGCTCATGAATCCATTTAGGCAACTTGATGCTTAGGAAATTATTTTCTTAACTCAATCTACTAGATAAGCTCTTCTTGATAGGGTGAGAATTAGGATGCTTATGTTTCTTGACGTAGGGTGTTTGATGATCCATTTGGATAGGGTTATTAGATCTTGTTGGTAGCTTGTGGACTGGGTGATTGCACGGCTTGGTTAGTGTTTGGGTCTTGATGAGATTTTAAGTGAGTTGTGTGAATTTGGTTTGGGTTAATTTTGACAGCATTTCATGATTGATGACCTTGAGATTTAAGACAAATCAACATTTGATCATGACATGTAGGTCCTGGGTGTGGGGAATTCATGATCTTGATGCTCAAGGCATGAATAGAGCTCTTTGCACTCTTCTTGTCCTTTCATTGTAATGTTAAGAAATCTTGATGTGAAATTAATTCGATTATCAAATATTATCAACTAAATGACAAGCATAATGCAATGTGAAAGTAATGACATAGATTAAAAAGAAACAAGATAGTTTTTCCTCTTTAAGAAGAAAGGTGATAAAATTATGTTTATAGTTAACAAAAATAAGTACAATGATGATGATGAAATCTTTCAGGCGACTAATGCCCCTGGTAATCATGGCATTAATATTTAATTTAGTGCTCCTTAAGACTTTTCCTAAATGATTAATATGTCAAATGTGTTGATCTTTCAAAATCCTTTAAGATTACCTCATGTCATCTGATAGTCACTTCTGACTCAGGATAAGTTTGATTTGGTCGAGGTTGGTTTTGATCTAAGGTTTGTCAAGGGTAGAGTTGGAATCGAATTTAGTTTGATGAGATATGCATTAGATGAAGGTTCGACTAGGGCATTTCTTATAGGCATTTAGGGTAAGATCTGATCTGGTTTGGGTTTAGCTAACACTAGTTTTAATTTTACAAAACAAATTACTATTCTAGATGAGAAAATCGAGTTTTAATATTTTTGAAAATCAAAATATTTTTCATACCCTTCTATAGACTTAGGAGAACATGAAAATTTTTGTCATTCTCTTTCGTACCCTACTGGAGAACCTATGGAATATGAAAGGCTTTTATTTTTACAAAAAATTGAAAATTTTTCACTTTTACTTTAAAAAATGTGTCTCGTTATTAAAGTAATTTATATAACCCCTCGAATATTCTAGTAGGAATTTTACATATTAATTTCACTGAGAGACATTGCCTTAATTTTACAAAAATATATCTGATTTTATTAAGAATATTAATCCTAAAACCTAGAAAAAGTCCAATAATGATGAACCTATTCCTATGTGTACTTTCGACATGAAAGTATCCTAGAAAACATATAGAACTTGAGTCTAATGCAAAATTATTAAAATGACCTTAAGTTGTACTTTCAACATGAAAGTATCTCGATGACTCCTAAAGACTAAAAAATAACACTAAAAGTATGAACCTATCCTAAATATGTACCTTTGGCATAAAAGCATCTTGGTGCTTACCTAAGACTCGATTTTAGGTGAAATTATCAAAATGCCACTAGGGTTTACCTTCGAGATAAAAGTATTTCGGTACCTTAATAAACACTTATACAGTGATGAAATGACAAACCTATCCTAAATATGCTCCTTTGGCATAAAAGCATCTCCGTTATTATCTAAGACTCGATTTTAGATAAAATTACCAAAATACCTTAAGGTATACCTTCGATGTGAAAGTATCCCCGTACCTCAATGGACACTAATACGGTGATGAAATGAGAAGCCTATCCTAAATATGCACATTTGGCATAAAAGCTTCTCGATTACTATCTAAGACTCAATTTTAGGCAAAATTACCAAAATACCCTTAAGGTATAGCTTAGATATGAAAGTATCCCAGTACCTTAATGGACCCTAATACAGTGATGAAATAACAGCCCTATCCTAAATATGCACCTTTGGCATAAAAGCATCCCGATCACTATTTAGAACTCGATTTTAGGCAAAATTATCAAAATGCCTTCACGATATACGTTCGATGTGAAAGTATCTTGGTACCCTAATGGACACTAAAATGTTGATGAAATTATGAATTTAACCTAAATAGGAAAATTGAAATCCTAAAATTGGCTTGAAATGCAAAATTTACAATTAAACCTCTAAACTTTTAAAATTTTCATTTCATACCCTATGAAAAACCTAAAGGATACGAAAGGTTTTAAAAATTTCTATACCTCTACAGAAGGACATAGGAATAACAGAAATATTTAAAAGTCACAAAAATAACCATTTTACCTTTAAATATTAGAATTTACTATTTAGTCCCTAAACCTTTCAAAATTAGCATGTAAGCCCCTACATAGAAAAACATCATAAAACATCACAAACATATGAAAATGTACATGAAAAACACAGCAAACACATCCACAAGAATTCGACCAAACACCTTGACCTTCAAACAAAAAATTTTGACTTTTTATGAAAATCCTTAGACTTTTTAAATTTGCATTTTAACCCTTGCATTGAAAAACATCACAAAACACCATAAAAAATCATCAAAGCTGATAAGAATCAACATAAAAGTCATGGAAAAATATGTATGAAAATTTGGCCAAGCATTTTTAACATAATTTTTCTACATTTTGCAATTTAGACCCTAAACTTTTTTAAAATTACAAATTAGCCCTAAAACGTAAAAAATGCATAAAATATATTCGAAAATGCCTAAAACATTCTTTCCATGGTGCTAGGAAGTTTCAGCTATCAAGAATAATAAATAAAAAATTAAAAATTTTTATAATTTAATCCTTAAATTTCTTAATATTGCAAAACAACCTAAAAACCACAAAATCAACACAAAAATAAGCATAAAATCATCACAAAAAATTCCTATTAAATTTGACAAGGTTGTCGACATTCCACATGCCTGACCTTTATAAACTGCGGAAGATCCGAAGGGCCAAAGCATGCTTGACTTAAAAAATATGATGATGTTAGACATGAAGGAGTAAAAGACCATCGGATGAATCACTCATCCGATTAGTCTTGGATGGCCACCACGAAGTGGCCATAAACTTGGAGTGGCCATCGATCATTTTAAGTTAGGCATGACTAGATGCCTATTGAAAATAATACCAAGGTTCATTGTTTTGGGTTCAAGAATTAGTTACGTGTGGGGAAGGATTAGCATCCCCCTGATGCCCAACAATTGGTAGCATCTAACTATATCTTACTTGAATCTTGATTTCCCTTATTCTATTTTTATCATTATTTAAATATAATTCCCTCTAGTGCATGAAATTTTGTAAAGATATGAGTCTGGGTTTTAATGAAAATTTTATTACCTATGCACCTTGGAGAGGTGAGAAACATAAGGGTTTTTGATGAAAATGATTTTCGGATGGGTTTTAAAAATAATCAAATATTTCATGTCTAGCACTGGATAATACCGACACGAGATATCGTTTTGTGATTTTGAAAATGATCTTTAAAGCATGAATGCCTAAGGTCCCTCCAAAAAGAAATGTATTAGTAAGGTGGAAAAGAGAACAATAAATAAATCCACACAGAATATATGATAAGAAAGGACAATCAAAATGTTTCTCGTAATTATCTTCGATTATCAATGAATAACTGAGATGACAATGTTAAGACTTAGTCGAATTCAGTGGAAATATAATAAGAAGGAAAAGGTTTCAATGACTAAGAGATGTCTCAGAGAAAAAAGTTTTGATTTTAGAAGGAATTGGAGAGCAAGGATAGAGTATCCCCTCAAAAGAATAGGGTTGGAGTATCCCTAAAAATGAAAATTTAATCTCATTTAGAGGTAAAAGTAGGGTTAGAGTATCCCCTTGGAAAAGTGGGGTTAGAGTATCCCTGAAAATGAAAATTAGATGTCATTTTGCGGTAAAAGCGAGTTAGAGTATTCCCTCAAAGTAGTGGGGCTAGAGTATCCCGAAAATTAAAATTTGATGACATTTTAAGGTAACAGTGGGGTTGGAATATCCCCTAAAAGCAGTAGGGTTGGAGTATCCTCGAAAATAAAATCTTCAACATTAAGAAGAGTGAGTCATATTCTTAAAAATAGGGAATCTTTAAAAATCAAGACTAAAGGTTTGGCTAAAATGTTCCTTTTTTTTTTTAAGCCTTGGTTCCAGTCTAAAAGGTTCAAGTTACAAGAATAAGTCAAGTAGATCGTGAGCCATTCGAATGTCTCAATAAAAACATTTCAAAAATCAAGTTAGAAATAGAGGATAGCATCATGCCATTGCTTTTTTGAAATTTATTTGAAGCTTATCCAGAGGTCTCGAGAGGTAAACGAGGTACCATTGGAAAGGTAACTCGATGAGGATTAATGTAAAATATTCCAAAAATCCTATAAAATCAGCTTCTAAGCAGAGGTAATTGTTGAATTTCAACCTATCTCGACACTAGTAGCAAGTATAGGGTAAAGGTATAATGCAATTTGAAAAATCATTTCAAATTCATCCAGAGTTGTTAAAATGCAAATAATGCCTTTCTGAAAAGGGAATTTCATGAAATCCATGGGAAAATATTCAAGGGATTCAAAATTGTTGTTTGCTTGGCCAAAACGGCCAAAATAACCCAAACAATAAGCTACTTGCTAGATTCAGGGGTTCTAGATAGCAAAAATTTAAAAAATAGTAACTATTTCATCCGAGATGATCTAAAGGTAAATAAGGCATCGTTGGCATCGTTGGAAAGGCAATTCGAAACCCTTCAAGGGAAAAATACCAATACATTCTGAATAAATTATTTTTTATTTTTATAACTTTTCAAGACCAGTCCACTATGCTACAAGAACAAAACAGGGGAGGTGTTCAGTATTTTCATTTTTCTTTAGGTTGAGCTCAGGCTGTGGATGTTCAAACATCCATAACAAAGATGAGAGGTTGAGATTGGTGCCACAAGTTCATTCCACAATCCTGGAGTAGTTTGGGATGATAGAACAGCCCATTGACTATGCCACTATGAAGGTGGTTAGCTTAGGACCACGGGTTTAAATTTTTCAACTAAAAGATTTAATTTCATTTTTGAAAAAAACCAGTACTCTTATACTTATTCTTCCATGAATCTAGAATTGAATACTTGCTTTACCCCCAAGGTTGGAAAAACCAACTTTACAAAAATCTTAAGCCCATGTTATTCTCCATGTATGGGAGATAGCATGTGCTGAACTTGGGGATATATTTGAACTCGATTTTTCTAGCACTCAAGCATGCATCTCAACACAAGCAAGGTACCACAAAATGATGTAGAATATGGAGGACATATATGCAAGAGAAAAGATGATATTTTTCATAGAAAAGATGACAAAAAATGCTTGGAGATGATAGAGAGATGCACGAACATAGTTGGATGAACATGTTTAGAAAGAGTTTGCTAAAAAGACATTTTTATTTCATGGAGCCTATCAAGCTTCCAGGAAATGCATGAGCATACTTTGTCATGTTAAGAGACATATTTTAAACATGAGATGAAGACATGAATATGGAAGGAACATGGTAAGAAGTACATGGACAGAGGCTGTTATGGTAATGAAAATGCAAAGGAGCATGCTTAGTTAGCCAAACAGCATAAAGTTACCAAGAAAAACATCAAGATCCTAAACTACCATAACCAAAGCCTAAAAATGCATGGGAGTCCTAAGGTGGCCAAAAAAGCATAAAAAGGTTTACTAAGATGATGTTAATGACAAAACAAAAAACCACAAAGATTAAGGTAGAGGGGATATACCAAAAAAACTTAAACTTCCCTTTTTCTCAAAGTAATGGCTGTAGGCTTAATTTTTTTCTTCTCCTTGCTATTATTTAGCAAGAAAATGATGAAAGGAAGTAGCTTTTTGGTGGTATGGTTGATGCTGAGGCTTTTTAAGGATTAAAATATATGAAAAGTTAGGTTTTTGAAGGTTTTCCACTCATAGTTTGGGGTATCTACGAGAATAGAGGTTGGTTATGAGTGAAAGACAATGTAATAGTACTTTTGGTGAGTTTTTAGAGCTAAAGTTGCTGGAAATTTTGTCGGAGTGAATGAAGATTTTTTATTGAGATTGTTGAAAGTCTTTTTTTGGCTCCTCCTCCCTTTTTTTTGGTTGATCATTATTCTTTTTAAAAGACAATGCAGGGGTACTTTTAATTTTTCTCTTCTGCCCTAAGGGACATCTCCAGCTACCATGTTTAGCTGACTCCTTTTTTATTGGTTCTGCAATGCTGAGCAAGGTGATAGAAAGGCTGCATCAGCCCCCAAGTAGAGATATGCCTGCCACCCTCTTACAATCATATATCTTGTGAAAGTGACCTTTATCAATAATTGTTTGGGCTCTAAAATTTGTTTAAAATTAGTTAATGAGCCCATAGTTGAGGTTTACAACATTATATGATAGTTCTTGGTGCAAAAACATGTTTAAATCGGGTTTTTAAAGGCTAAAAAATGGCTTGAACTAGGCAAAAATGCCTTAGTGTATTGATATAGAACATGTTGTATCGATAAACAAGGTATATTTTACTCCTGAGTATTGATACAATTAATTGCATATCGATACTAAAAGTAAAAAATGTTTTCAGTCTCGAGACTTAGAGGCCAGTATCGATATTCCATGGATCGATACTCATGCTTGTGTATCGATACATTTTGCCAAAACCACAACTTTAGCTAAAATCATAAAAAATAAATATATAAATTAACATATTAACATGAAATATTAAGAAAAACAACTTAAACATAAACATATATATGCATCAAAATTAATACTATATAAAAAATAACAATATTTCATAAAAAAATCAAGCTTTAGCTAAAAAATTAAATATAACAACAAATATATAGAAAATTGTTCATTGTCAACATATTAGCCGTTCAACATAGATGAAAATCCATGAGCTTAACATGATTTTGACTTACAAAAATGAAGAAAAATGACGAAAATAGGCAAAAATTACAAGATTTCTACGTAAAATTATCTTGAAAGACTTGAAAACTTAAAAATTCATGAGAAATTTTAAGAATAATGTCTATGGAAATCTTCTCCCGTGGTTTTCAAGGTAGGAGAATTGGCCAAGAAGGTTCCCAAACCTTCTTAGCCGTTAAGCTTTTATCTTTTTCTTTTATCTTTCTTTTTTTTTTTTGTTTCTATATTTAATATTTATTTGATTTAATTATTCTTATTTTGATTTGAGTAATAATATTTAAATAATTTTGAAAATTATAAACTTAGAAAAATTTTCCCAAAAAAAATTCATAGAATAGCAAACTCCATATTTCGAAAACAAGAAAAATTCTAAAATTCATAATAAATAAATGCATTTTGAAAAATTGATTTAATGGTGGTTAAATGCGAACATTTAAAAAATTTTAAAATTTAAAACTCAAGAAATTCTACCAAAAATTTACAAATAAATGACAGTTTGTATTCTAGAACAAAGAAAATTTTCAAAAAATACATTAAAACTTATATAAAATAAATTAAATAAAACATATTATTAAAAATATTAATTTACAAAATGGTAAAGATGAAAATCCAAATTTTGAAATAATTTTATTAGTAAAAATTTTACGAGTATGATACTCCTGATACTGTGAAAAATTCAAAATCAATTACTAAAATCAACAACCTGGCACCTCGTGATATAAAATGCCAATATGTATTTTTTTCTTGAATATTTTTTATTTTTTGAAGTGAGTATCAGCATAAATACCACACTAGTATCAGTAAAATATATCACAGTCAATTTTTCAAATTTTACAAGAAATTCTCAAAAAATTCCTAAAAATGAAAATTTTGATCGTGATATCATCTGCAGAGATAGATTTTCAAAATTCAAGAATAGACTGTCAAAAAATATTTTTTTCTCTTAAATATTCATCTTGTATATCCGAAATTAGAATCAAAATATGACTTTTTCTGTCACATGAACTTCTAACCATTTAAATATGCTAAAAAGGTCTTGAAAATGTCTTGTTCATATGGATAAGATCACTCCCAACAAGGGTGGCCATTTAAGTTCTTAATCTTGGATATTAAAGATTATTAGAAAATAGGCTCAGATGAAATTAGGTGTCTACACTTATTCTTTCTTTCTTGATTCATCATGCTACCCAAGCACTTAACCCACAAACTTATTAAAGATTACTAGGTAGAGGATCAAAGGTCGACTGAAAACTAGCAATGCTAGCATTGGTGGGTTTGATAGATAGTGTCTAATATTGTCGAAGGTTTTTTAACATTTTTCATTTCATTTCCCAAAAATATATTTATAGAGAAATGAAAAGATGGGGTCACATTTATCAGTGAGTTGGTATATGAATTTGGTGATGTACTTTAATCTCCCTAAGAAGCTTCTAACCTTTTTTTTTGGGTTCAAGGTGGTGGCATGTTTCGGATAGCTTTGACCTTATCTAGGTCAAGTTCGATTCCTTTTTTGATGACAATGAAGCCTAGTAGCTTGCCCAAGGTGACACCAAAAGTACATTTAGTGGGGTTCAACTTTAGCTAAAATTTTTATAGCCATTCGAAAGCTTTTGAGCATCTATGACATGCTCATCTTTTATTGCTGACTTGGCGATCATATCATCTGTGCAAACCTTAATTTCATTACACATTAAGTCATGGAATAGTGTCACTATGGCCCTTTGATAAGTTGCCTTGGCATTTTTGAGTCTAAATAGTAAGACTTTGTAGTAAAATGTACTCTACATGGTTACAAAAGTAGTTTTCTCCATGTCTTTAAGTGCCATTTTGATCTAGTTATAACCCAAAAATTCATTCCTGAAGGACAATAGATAGTTCTTGGCTGTGTTATTGACTGAAGTGTTGATGCATAGTATGAGAAGCTATCCTTCAAACTGGCCTGGTTCAAATCTCAATAATCAACACACATCCATACTCTGCCGACTTTCTCAGGGACTGGGGTAATATCGAAAACCCATTCCAGATATTTGGTTACTTTAAAGAATTCTCTTCAAATTGTTTCTTGACCTGTTCCTTGATCTTCAAAAGCATATCTAGTTTAACCTCCTTAACTTTTGCTTGATTGATTTGCATTCGGGGTTGAGGGGAAGCTTGTGGACCACAAGTGGTGTCTAAGGATGTCTTAATATGACTAGGCAAGGACATCTTAGTACTCTTGGAGTAAGTTTATTAGCTTAGTTTTGGCAGAGGGTTTTACGAAAATTTCAATTTTGACCTCTTTGCAATCTTCTTTAGTCTCTAAGTTTATGACTTTAATTTATTCCTCATAGGGAAAAATATGGTTTTCTTCATGCTTGACTAATCGTAATAGATTTGGTGGCATAAAATTCTCCTTAGAATCTTTATTGAAATCAACTTATCCAGTTGTTCAAAATTAATTTTTAAGAGCTCATCTAAAATGTCCATGTCACTCTATCAGAGCACCTAAAAGGGTGAAGAAATAAATAGTATAAACAAAAATATGTATAGATAGAGAATTAGAGAAATGACAATGATTAAAATTGGGCACACAAGATGAAATGCTTTATGTAAAAGTCAATTTTATTGATAATATCAAATAAAGGATGACCACTACAAGATTCGTATGAGCTATTGGACAGAAGCAAGTAGACTTTTCATTCTTGAATTACATGAAAATAGACTAAAAAATCATGCAAGTTTTTGACATGGCCTCACTATCAAGAACAAACTTTAGTGAATGCGGGTAGGTTTCATTACCTGACTTTGACAAGCTAGACTAATCATCAAAGGCATGGATATGGAAGTTATAGAAGGCCTAATTCAAAATAACCAAGACATCTTTAGCTTTCATTTCTTCTTTTTGATTCGAATCCATGCATCCTCTCAACCGAAAAGTCTCATGGAGTGGTGGGAATACCATCGATTTTAGTCTTAGCTCTTGACCCAATAGACGTGCAAGCCTTTAATCTCTAGCTTTTTTAGCTTGTTGTTTCTTGTACTACAAGTTAGACTTGAATCATAGGCCCTTATGTTGACTTGGCTTATGACCTTTAAAGCTTTGCCTATTAACCCTTGCTAACATTTAACTTTAGACTTATATAGGCATTCCTCGATAGTTAAGGCTCACTATCAACAGGCTTTTTCCTACGAATGTAGCATTAACAAACTTAAACGATTAAAAGGATAGCTCAAGTGCATTTTCATTTAGTTCGATGTAGGTGGCATCAGTAAAAACAGTGGCGATCATCTCTTCTTCAGCTCTAATGTTGACCACTTTATAGTCGATCATAATTTTATCTTTGATGAAAAAATAAGGGTATTACCTTGACTGAATGTATCCACGGCCTCTCAAACAAGCAAATTATAGGATGGAATAATGTCTATTACCTAAAAATCAATCTCTTAAGTGCATAAGCCTATCTAAAATAGAATAATGGTGTTTTCAATGACTCCATAGTAGGTTTTATTGAATGCTCGCACCACTGAATTGCACCGCCTAATATAGGAGGCATAATCAAAAAGCTTATTTAAGGTAGCCATGGATACCACATTGAAGATAAAGCTATTGTCTATGAGAACTTTTGGTAGAATGCAACCTTTATAGTGGGTGGTGACATGTAGGCTTTATAGTTACCCTAACCACCAAAAGAGATCTCGTCATTGGCGAATGAAATGTCATTATCCATGGTGATGTTGCTTACTAAGTGATCCAATTTGCCTACTTAAATATCCAATGGCACATATGCTCATTTAACACCTTTAACATTGCACTTCAATAAACTTCTGATTTAAGGATAGGGATAGTATAGAGATCTTAGCCAATTGTTTGCTCAATTAATTGACAATATTGTATTTGAAATGCTAGATAAATTTTAAAAACTTAGAGGCTTCTTTCTCATTCATTGCCTCTTTAATCTTCTCAGATTCTAAGTCCTTGCTCCTAACCTAAGGAGTGTTGGAAGTTAAAGTGGCATCGATCTTTTTGACCAAAGAGAGCATAGCATCTACTGCATGGGTTAAATGGTTGATCCCTGATAAATCAACAGAGGTTATTAATTAAGTGGGTTCTTGATCATCATGGTTTGACCCTCATATTTTTAGGGAATGGATTTGCTGCTCTTGTATGGGAATGGTGTATGTGTCTTTATGAATAGCCTTGGCATAGGCGGAGAAGAACTCTCCCAAGATTTCATTCTCCATAAAAGATAAGAGGCCTACCTCTCCCATATGGTGGTTGTGAAATTTTCTTTCCCCAATCATATTCATAGACTCAATGGGAAATGCTTGCTTCTTATCATAAAATTCAATTCTGCCTTCATCCATCATTTTTTAGACCATCACATGAAATTCTTTGCATGTCCAAAAAATATAGCCATAAATAGTATGGAAGTCACAAAAATCAACAAGCTTTTCTTTTGACCTTTTAACTGCTTCAAGTATTCCTACTTAAGTCAATATCTAGCAAACTAGATTGGCATCCTAACTTCTTCAATGCTTTTTTTGACCTCGTAATTATTTTTAATACCAATTATGTCCACCGCTAGCTTGGCATGGTTTGATAGTGGGTTTGGAGTAACATTCAGCTCTTGGCTCATCCTAAATTACAGAACCTTAATTAATGAGGCTTTGCACCCTCTGCTTGAAAGAAATGCAGTTTTTAGTATTATGCCCCATTGCTTCACATGATTGTTGTAGTAGGCATTAGGGTTATACCACTGAGGGTGTGGAGGTGACTTTTGTGGGATGTCCATGTGAGTGACTAGATGCCCTTAAAATAGAGCCTGATAATGCTTTTTATAGGTCATAGGGATAAGGTTAAACTATTATTTCCATTAGTTTGCACCTTGATTGTTTGGTCCATTGTTGGCAAGATTGTTAATATTTTGGTTGGCTTATAGTTGGTTGGTTTATGGTGCATTTAGCAGGATAATAAAGGATGGGCTATAGGTTGCAACATAAACTGGCTTAGGAGGTATCATGACCAAGTTAGAGTAAGAAGCACTGAGGTTGTAAGAATTGGGCACTTAATATTGGCTAGGTTTGGATAAATTGGCGTAACATATGGTGTTCGCCTCCCTTTCTTTATTTTTGTTAGTAACAGGCCTATTACTTGATCCAGATGACTTGTACGCTGACATTCTGCTATTCTTAATTGATACATCAATCATCTTAATGGTAAAACCAAATTAATAAACTTTTTAGTAGTTTCTTGTAATATAAGGTGCGTAGTGTGTTGATGAACATCATGGTCATCTTTTTTTTCAATTGGAGAATGATGTACCAAAGCTACCTCTTCCTTACACCTTTGAGCATATTGCCAAAAACTTTTTAGCTGGCTTTTTCTTTAAGTTTGTAAGGGAGAAATGATTGAAGGCCTAATTTGACACATGCTAGTACTAGTTTAAAAAGGCTTTGGCTAGGTTGGTCTGCCATGGAATCTTGATGTTATCAAGTTCAATGCACCATCGAACAAGCACCATAATCAAACTATGTTAAAAACTGTGGATAAGGAGCTTTTCACCTTTTTTTTTACCTAGCCATCTTCTTAAGGTACATCGAAATATGCATGATAAGGTCAGTAGTTTTGTTGAACTTCTTAAGCTCAGGTTTTTTAAACTTTAAAGGAATGACAAGGTTGGACACCATAGAAAAGATTATGCATTAATGGCTCTGAACTAGTTACTCCATTCAATGGCTCAAAGATGCTTTCTAGAAGTTTATTTTGCTAGCAGTCGTTGTAGGCTTTTGACTATTTGTCTTCTCTGGCTCATCTTGATCGAGGGCTTTGGGATAGGCTAAAGAAACCTTGTATTTGCTCTATTAAAATTGAGGACAAATTGATTAGTTGCAATGGGGTTTAGATATATCACCAGTGGTATCAACAGGGTTGGTGCTGTCTTATGCTATTGCCCTTAACAAGGTTTCTTCCTAGGTAGAGTCAGTACTACCAGTGGGTTTTTTTTAGATTATCTGGCTCTTTTTTGGTATCCCCAGTACTAGCCTGTCTTTTTTTTTTGTGGAAGCTGTCATCAAATCCACAAGCTTCAACATTTGAGCTTGCATTTTATCTTACTGACAAAACATTTGGTCTTGTGATTCTTTGTACATCAACTCAAGTCGCTTGATGCATTCTTGGTCATCATTGTCCATGATCCATTTGGGATAGTGGGTATTGTAGTGGTGTGCAATATTTGGTTCATGTTTCTTACTCCATTTCAGAATCCCTTGCACTTTATGACCATTTTTGTAGTAGACTTTTCATTTTAAATATGTTCACTAATTATTGCTTATTATAGGATGATGATGAGTATGGAGTCATGATAATAAGTGATTATTATATGGAGGCCTAAATAAGACAATACAAGAATAAAATTAAATATGCAAATGCAATAGAGATAATTAGCTCGTAAAACAACTTCACCAATAACATCTTTCGTAAAGCAACAAATAAAGTTTTGATATGATTACATTCAAAAATATTAACACGATTACATTGTTTAATCATTTGTTAAAAGAAACTCAATAACTGTTACCCATGGTCCCCAATGCGTATGATGTCTCACTTCAAGGATCAATTACCTTGATCATATCATCTGCCTCTAACTAGGCTATCTAAATTTGCTCAGTGAGGTAATGGTGTCGCGCTTGATAATTCAAGCATGCCTGGTCAATCATCACCTACAATTCTCATTCTCACTTTTGGAGGCTCACACCAACTTAGTGATAAATCTTGGTGAGCTTGGAGGGAATGCTTCAGATCTTAAGCACTGAGTGTTAGAGTTTTATTCTTAACCATACCAACCTTTAAGCCTTATACTTAAGCTTTAAGTCGTTCATTCCTCTGTTAGTAAATTGATATAAGGGCACAGGCCCTTATGAGCTTCTCTCTATTAACCAGATAGTCTTCTTTCCACTAATTTAGTTCTTTGCTAAGGGTAACAAACTCTGTCTCCCATTCGAGTGATGACTTGTTGATACATCGAGACTTGTTTTGTTTTTGAAGCATCACATATTCCTTAGCCAAACTTCCAAGATCCCCTTGAAGTGATCTTTCTCTTTAACCACTTGTTTCATCCACCATCTCGGAGGTAGATGTCTATCTCTAACTGACTCTTTTCTTTCTTCAACCAAGCAATTTTTATGGCAAAGGCAGCCCTTTTTTGTTTAAATTCCTGTCAAACTAGTTTGACTTCAAAAAAAGGCTCGTCCACCGAGACTTGCAATGTCCCAAGATTAGATGGCAGCAAAATATCATTGATGTGGCAAATTCTGCATTCATTATACCTTACAGTCAGTGCACTTCTTCTCCATGTAATGGACCTTTCTCCAAGCATTGAAGGTTGATTGAACTTGGAACTTATAGTTGGCTTCTCCATATTCGAAGCCCTAGTACTTAAGGTTTTCAAAGAATGAGATGAATTGCAAGCATTAAAATGCCACAAAACTAGGAAGGGTGCGTTAGCTGGTGCTTTTTCATAACCTTATAAGTGGTATGCAAGTACAGTCTTTGCACTAATATATCATTGATTGGAAGGACATCCATGCGGGCATCCATATAGCTTCTTTTTCTCTTGGATTCCAAAATTTTTCAATTAATTTTTACTTGAAAATGTCATGGGGCCATTCTTTATGAAGGACTTAAGAGAAAGAGAGCTAAAGTTAGATAAAAAATTATGTATCATTTTTTTCTTTGACATGAAAGTGGTTGACGAGCCAAATATTTATGAGCAGGGCACATCTGGCGAATCTACTTGTCCTTGTCTTTTTGCAAAATCTAAAGGCTTAAATGGTCTCAGCAATAATGGTATTATAGCACAAGCAGAAGAAGAAATCTACTATTACTGCCTTGACATACTCCAAGGTATTTAAGAATATGACCAACCCATAAATTGCCAAGGAAAGGACATCCTAAACTTCTTATTAGATCGATGTGTATTCAACATTGCTTCCTTTAGACTAGCCCAAGAAATGCATTCACAATTCCCTCTTATTTGACATGGTCATCAATCCAAGACTCTATGGCTTCAAGGACTTGCTCTAGTCTTTTCTTGAAAGTCAAAGGTTGTAGCATTTAACAATCCTATTAGACTTGGCCCTCTTAATGTTAAGCAATGTAGTGCATTCATCGATGACGAGAGTCAAATCCTCTTCCTTAAAGGTGACGCATCAGTATGCTAAATTCCAAAACTATGATGTCACATATAATAGGCAAAAGTTCAGTCGAACTTAAAGTAATAGAGCTATATCCTCGTATCTTTTCGTGAATGAGTCACTCTCACTATTGTCCCAACTAGCCCATATATGCTTCGAATCATTCCAGTCATTTAAATGGTACCCTATTTTGACTTTCTCATGTGTATCTAACACAAATTCAAGCTCAAGGATATCCTTATTTTTACGCTATCCACCTTCTAACCATGCTTTAACTTCTTTAAAAGACTTGAGAATGGGAATGAATTATTGCTTTGTGACAGACACCTCTTGCTGAACGCTGAACTTTTAGCCAGTTGTCCCATAATGATGAATATAAAATAATAAATTACAAGAATAAAGAATAAAAGAGTGTAAATGACTAGTGGAAAATGCCCCAACATTAGGTGTTACAATGCCTAGAGGCAGACATGACAAGTATCAAGACAAGTTATGTACCTACAGATAGTAAGGGGGTGTTCAGATTAAAATCACCTTTATTCAAATGATACGATGCCTCTAGGGATAAAACTAAATGACTAGGTGGTGATGTTCGTCCATTCTCACCTAAAGATAGGTATGTGTTAAGCCGTCATTCAGGCAGCATAACAACTCATTTTGGTTGATTATGACTTAACCAAAGGTAATACAAAGCCTTATAAATGATAAACTTTTTTTGTCATCACTTACTAACAAAGGTTAGCCATTGATCGGACAGCATAATGTCGTGTCTTGACACTAACATGTAGGCTAAAAGGTATATTCACTATTGCCTATGTAAATATGGTATGTGAGACTAAAGGTTAAAAGTGTTCCCTCATGTGTCCTTATTCTCTAAGTCATTCTAGTATATGGTTTAACATGGTTTAGCTCATAGGTTTCACTATATAGGTTTGAGTTGACATCTAAATCAATATCCAAATCACTCATTCGTCCTATCATGACAGCTGAGGCACCCCAATCCCAAGCCCATCGTAGGCTGATAGAAGGGGTTTGATTTGGTGGATGTTTTTCCCTATGCAAATGCAAAGGGTTACTGACAAGAAACATAGGTAATTTACACCCTAGAAGTTATTGTTGTGCCTATGCCGAAAGGTACTCACAAAGGTGAATTGCTCATTTCCTCCTAATAATATGAACCCTAACCTCACCATGGAGTTTGGTGGGAAACTAATGCAAATGCAAGTACGCAGCATATGTCAAAAAAAAACATTTCCTAATAATTGGGACCCTAACCTCACCATGGAATTTGGTGGGAAACTAATGCAAATGCAAGTATGCAGCATGTGTCAAGAAAAAAATCAAGCCTTTTATTTATCCCCGTATTGCCATATTTATTAAATCGATATTTATTCGAGAACAAGGCAATCTCAGATAATCTCAAAATCACAACAAATAAAAGATTACTAGACAAAAAGAAAGAGTATTATATTTAAATAATGACCAAAACTGAACAAACGAGAACTAAGCAAGACATGGCTAGATGTATGCCTAACTTTATCAATTAGTCACTAGTGGAGTTGCCAAGCCTTCTGCAATGTGCCCTGCCTTCATTGCAAAAGGGAACACGTGTGACTTTAAAATATTTGTGCGAGTAGGAAATGATAAAATTCATAATGGGTAAATGTCCTCTTAATGAAGACTTTTCCTTTTAACTCTAGAAGGAAAGGGACTGTCTGATGAATTACTTATCCAACCGGCCTCGATTGACCACCATGAAATGGCCAATGCCAATTAAAATCAATATTTGGAGTTACAAAACTTGAAACATTGATTCCATGATCTGCGTAATTTGGAGATTTGACAGTTATGTTTGGGAGTTGGTTATGCACAAGGAGGTACAAACTTCCATTCGATGCTTGAAATCGATACCTTTCTAGCCATGGCTTAACTTAATTTTAGTTCCTTTAGTTTTGACTTGTCATTGTTTAAATATAATCCTTTCCCTATGCATGAATTTGAATAAAATAAACTTGAGTTTTAGGAAAAAAATTTAAATTATGTATGTGCCCCGAAAAGGTGAAGAACATAAGGATTTTTTATTAAAACATTCTACAAATTTAGTTTTTTTAAAAAAAAATTAGATATTTTATGTTGAGCATTGGAAAAATATCGATCCATAAAATTGCTTTATAATTTTTGGAAAACAATTTTGGAAATATGGGTGCAAAATAATCATCACAAAGGAAACATATTAGTAAGATGAAAAAGAAATGAAAAAAATAATATCGCGTAAGATAAATCACACAAAACAATAAAAAGGAGAGAGAATGGATGATCAAAATGTATCTTGTAATTGTCATCGATTATCTTAAAATAACAAAGTCGATAATTTTGGAGATGTGTTTAGATCCGCGATTAATTGAGGCATGAAATCATGTTTAAATTTTGCAAAAGTTCAAAGTGACCTAAAAGAAAAAAAGTCGATGATTTTGGAGATGTGTTTAGATCCGCGATTAATTGAGGTGTGAAAATCATGTTTAATTTGCAAAAGTCCAAAGTGACCTAAAAGAGAGAAATTATTTTTTTTCTTGAAAAATTGTGAAAGCTGGGGTTGGAGTATCCCTTCAGAAGCTAGGGTTGGAGCATTCCCTCAGATGCTAGGGTTTGAGTATTCCTGAAGATGAAAATTTTAGTGAATTTTGAAATTTGACTGACTTTTGTAAAAGTGGGGTTGGAGTATTCCCTTGAAAGATGAGTTGGAGTATTCCCATAGACTAAAACTTTATTAATTTTGGATGAGACGAGCTCAAAAGATTTATCTTAATAAAGATTTAGTGATTTTTTTTTTTTACAAAATGATATTTTTGACAAATTCTTGACAAAATAGATGATTTTTTATTAAAAAAGAAATTGATAAAAAAATAGGTGATATGACGAAGATTGTTCATGCCTTGATCTTGACGGATAGGGTTGACACATATTTTGACTTGAAGGGACTAATTTGTGTGTAGATTAAGTTTAATAATTTCGATTGATGTGGTAATGCTATTTTATTTTGTTATTTTGTTCGAGACTTTTATCATTTTGTATCAAGAAAAATTTATATTTGCTTATTAAGTTTTTTTTTAAATTTTTTTATCATTATATCATCTTAAAAAATTTTAATATTTAATACAAAAGAATAATTCATTTTAATGTCAAACTGAACCCAAACTTTTAAAATAACATCCGATCGAACTCAAATCAAATTTTTTGTTATGAGTTTCAAATCGAGCTCAAGCCTTTATATTTTGAGTTGGGCTTGACCGCTTATAACCCTAGACGCAACACTGCGATACGCGCAGAAATCAGATCAGTAGTGTAAAAAAAAAGTACGGTCCCACGCTGCACACTGCATGCAAAAAAGTAGTGCCTAGCGCTGGGCTATGCACTGAACTGTAACGTGCAACACTACCGTGTAAAAAAGGAGTTAAAACCTTTTTTCTAAGGAAGCAAATGAGAGCGATTGCATACGGTACCTAGAAGAATACAAAATTAAAAAAAAAAAAAAACTTAAAGGAGAAATGCTATTTAAAGTGATATAAAAACATTACGAAAAAACATTTTGGGCTAGTAACATGTGAGATTTTTTTTTTTTTTCAAGAAACACTTCTTTAAAATGAAATGCACTTATTGACGAAGCATTTCTCATAAGAATAGCAACGAAAAACGCTTCTAATGTTGTACAAGAGTATAAAGGAAGCACATCTTAGGATGTTTTATATTTTTTTTTAAAAAAAAAGGGAACATTTTTTGAGGAGCAGTGGCCTAAGAATGTGTTTTTCCTAGAAGTGTATCTTAGAGTGGCACACAAATTTGCCAGAAAAGTTTCTTAAAATAATATTGCAAGAAAGATACTTCTTTACGTATTTCAAAGAAAGGACTAATTTATAATTAAAAAAGTAACACAACGCTACTATTATCAAAGAAAGGACTAATTTATAATTAAAAAAGTAACACAACGCTACTATTATCAACTTTTCTTTTGAAAAAACTTGTATAATAAGTGAGTGAAGTGGTGCTTAAACCACAACGATCGACTTTTCATTAAAAGAATTTATAAATATGATTGACAGACGTGACGTAGGAGAGCTCAATAATCGACTTTTCTTTAATGAACAATTTGCATGTTGGAGCACCAAAAATGGTGCATGTGACCAAAATGACCAGGTTCCACTTTGACAATAATTTGTTTATGTAAGAATGACAAAAGTGGTCCAATTGACCACAAAAATCCACTTCCCCAGTAGAACTTGTATACGACAGTGAGGGGAGTACTGCACAAAAGTGGTTCATTTGGCTGCACTAGTAGGTTCTCCATTAAAACTTGTACTGCACAAAAGTGGTTCATTTGGCTGCACTAGTAGGTTCTCCATTAAAACTTGTATATAGAGTGACGAAATTACTGCATAAGAATACAATGATCGACTTCTCCATTAAAAAAGCTTGCATATGTGAGGGCAATTAAAGTGGTGCATATGATCACAAACAGACTTCAGCCAAAGAACTTATATACGTAAGTCACGACTATAACGCATAAGTCACAACTCACACTGCTATTTGCTAATTTCATTCCTAAAACACAAAAAAAAAGTCAAATTACTAAAGTTTATCTTTGCTTCTTTTGTTGAAGCTTACAAGCCAAAAATCAGAAGTGTTAGCAGACCTTTTACTTACAGCCACCAGAAAATGACCTGAAGCGGCTGAAAAAGTACCAGGGTAAACAATTGCTAAATAACCATGACAATTGCTAATATCACATCAACCTAGCGTTGCGCAAATTTTGCTGGTTAACATCACTTCCCGTACAGCCCTGCAACTTAAATCCTCTGATCTGAATACAAGGTGCATTAATGGTCCTCTCAATTTAGGATCACATCTACGCTAGGAGACCTTCGTAATCTTTCAGTGTAAGCAATCCCGGGAGCAAGTTACTTCAGAAGCATTAAACATGACCGTATAAAGTAGACAGACCACAGGTCTAGAGATCAAAATTAATGAACAAATTCTTGAAGATGATATAATGATTTACCTAGTCTGATTTCCATTTACAATTGACAAACATGCCATGCCGCTATCAAATAATTACATTAAAGAAAAAAGCATATTATTATCATTTCTGTAACTATCGAGTTCAAGTCCAAAGGGCTACTGCTAGGCATCCTTTGATTCTCTGACGCTACCTCTTGACTCTGACTAAACTAAATCACGATTGGAGGAAGGCATGACATGAGACAACTCTTTCATATTTTTACAAACCGAACATCATTCTGACCGAATGCAGTTCCACAGCCAGGGCACTTGCGATGCCGTATCTCTAAATTTCTCTGTATACATGGATTGCAAAATAGGTGATAACATTTCACAATTACAACCTGCCAAATATAAAAGAAAAAATAATAATAAATAAGCAAAAACACATCCATCCATCCATCAGTGCAAATCAGAAACCAGATAGATACAAATTATAAGAGAAGAAAACCAGCCTATAGCATAGCATTCTTACCTCCTTTGGGCGGTCAAAACACACACCACATTTGAGAATATTCTTGCAATTTTTAATCTCATCCTGCAGCTTCTGTATTGCAATCTCTCCAGTTTCAGAACTCAACTCCACAACCTGGCTATTCAATTCACTCAGCTCTTCTTCAAGCTTCTTCCTCTGGCTTCTGTAAAAAAACCCCATTCATTAGACAAGAAATTTAATTTGCAACAAAGCTAAATAAATTATTTTAAGGATGAAAGGATATGTTTTTTTTTTTTTGGGGGGGGGGGGGGGGAAAAACATGTTTAAAGTCTTGAGAAACACAAATTATAAACTAAGGAAAGCCTAGGATGAAATGTGTCAGAATAAATGCAATGAGGGTACAATTGTTGACCATTATGACAGCCTATACCCTAAGGGAAATCAACCAAAAAAGGAGAAAAGAAAACTCACTGTTCCTTATCCAACTTCACTTGGAACTCATCCACCTTCCGCTGGAGCTGCTCATAGTCCTTCTCAGAAGATGCAGCAGCAGATTTAAGCCACTTGAACTCCTTCTCAGCGTCTGCCAACTCCCACTTAGCAGTTTCAAGGCTAATCATAAAATGTCTATCCTCTTGAGTGAATTTAATAGCATCTGTCAGACAAACTTTCATCTGCAAGATTTAAACTATAGGTTGGCCCCAAAAAAAAAAAAGGCTATAGGCTGATGAAATAAATAAATAAATACAACCAGACTACTAAATGCATTTAGACGCTAAATTTTGTGGAACAAATTTTCGTAGCAACTACTAACTAATTTTACCTGCTCCTCACTCTGTGCAATCCTCATTTTCACGGATTCAATTGATGAATTGACCTGCTTAAGTTGCCTCGCTAACATCTGTTTTTCAGAGAGCAAGAAACTATGCGCCTGCTTTGTCTTTACACTTTCAGAGACGAGCTGCATTTAATCCCATCACAATTGCAAAAGTGGTCAAAGAATAAAGACCAGATAATTTAACTACTTAACATATAAAAAGAAAGCAAGAATACAATTAAAAAAAAAAAATCAAGGCATATGATATGCAATGGACCTTGATATTGTAGTCATCTCTCTCAGTCATCTGCTGCAACAGATGCTGGTTCTGTGTCTGCATATCTTCATATGCCTGGCCAATGGTCTGCAAAACATAAAAGAGACATCTCATCACGTCGACAAAGTAGAGGCAGAAAACGACAATAGTAGGACCAAAGGAAAGGCAACTCTAGCAATTCAGTAAATATGAAACAAGGGTGGCAGGAACCAAAAATTGAATAAAGATATTTTTCCTAAGGAAGTTAAGAAACACCTCAATTTCAGAAATATATGTCTCTGACTCTCGATCTTTACTTTTAATAGCCTCCGTGAGCTCCAAAACATCCCTGTGGTTTAGAGTCGGATAAAATAGTTAGATAACAAAATTAAATGGAAATTTCGGGAAATAAAAAGAAACAAATCATGAAAATAGAAACCATAAACTTACATTAAATAAACCTAACAGCTCTTACTTGAACAAGACAAAAATTTCAAGCTAAGGATGAAGTCACAATTTGGACCATGCCACCTATTGAGTTTGGTAACTCATAATAAGCATTTTACCTCTATATTGTTTACAAAATTATCAAATTTTTCTGATAAAGAAGGAAATGGGGAAGGAATAGAAGAAAGGAGAAAATCAAAGGCTAATCCATATATATTTTCAAATTCTTAGACAAGACCCTATTCTTCCGTTGTACCCAATTAAGCTCTTAAAAGTCCTGTATTGGATAATTAAGCTCTTGAACGTACTTTTTGTTTAAGCCTTCTTTGCAAGCAAACTGCTAAAATTCATTATTTCCATCACATCGTAAACATGATAGGTATCTTTGCCAGGTTAAAATCTATATGGCAAGAAGGACTACATAGAATGGTATCATATTTGGGTCCTGTGCTACTATCATGCATGTGCTTATTCAGGATGAATTTCACAATTTTACCACATGAACACTGATTTGGTAAAGCTAGTAATCATCTATAAGTTTCCATGGCAAAAATAATGGAATTTAGTAATTTCCATCCAAAATAAGAGCTTAAACAAAAATATTGGGTACAATAGGCGTATAAAAGCTTACTTGAGAAATTTGAAAAAGTACCAAGGGTTTTCTTTTACTATTTAAGCCTTTTAAAAGGACATTAAAAGAAAGTCACAATACTCAATATCACGAAAACTCAAATACTCATCATTCAACTTCTACCTCCTTAAAAGTAAAATAACAGTCCCTGATAAAATGTAAAACACCAAAAATAACCCCAAAACCCTACTAATTGGAAAAAAAAAGGAAAATACTAGTTAAAATAAAATAATCTAAATATAAATAAAGTTACAATCAGAACCATAGATTAAAACATAAAATCCTAGCTAATTTAATCCCTCAACTAGCATATTTGCATCCTCCATCATTCTCCACAAGTTGGAGAAAACTCAAATCTCCAATTTTGAAAAATCAAAAGAGAAATTTCCAGCACCATAAATTACAATGTCAAAATTAACTTCATTTATGGCATAAACATCTTCAATACAGTAAATCTTTTTAATACACTTGGAATGACAAAGTCAATGGAAGAACAATCATTAACAACAATAAGCTCAATCTCATTAATTGGATGAAGAACTCAGATGGACCTTATTAGGCACCACTTGAACAAACTCCTCAAGTTTTGGCATAGCCACAACTTTAGTTCCACAAGCCGTAGATTGGGAATTCTCATTACGCAAATCATGTTGCAATTTCTACCTCAAACATCTCATGTCTTAAATCCTCTTCAACAAGGCCTCAAAAGCAAGGTATATGCTCACAACTATAACATCCTCAAGAAGGTTCTTTCTTAAGAGAATTTTTCTTCTCGGGTAAGAACATTCTTAAGAAATGAGCTTGAAGTAGACTGAAAAAAGATTTACAAAATTGTCCTTCATCCCATATCTAACCTTTGTCTCTAACCGTTTATCACATACCTTAATGCGTCTTTTATTTCCATTAATTCATCGTGAACAAGTTGTGGTTTCCCATTTTTGAGTTTTTTCTTACTCTTCAAAATCATGCTTCTCATTGACGACTAACAGATGAATATTTTTAAAACCATATATACATCTCAAAGCAATCAACTCGTCCAAATGCATCGTAGCTTGATAAATATCACACTTCAAACTCTCAGCTTGGTCCTAAGTAATTTAGTTCAACTCAAAATAAAGATTTATAAACTGACAATAGGAATTGACGTTTAGAGGATGAAGCTAGCAAAACAGACCTCAAAATTAAAATCAGGACATCAAAATTCGAAACGTTCAGTTAAAAAAAAGTGCTTAAGTCGCTGTCAATACAGTTGTAGCAGGGACGTCAGAAAGCTGACTAAGCAAAGGTTGGCGCATGAACCGGAAGCGCTGTGACTCGACCTGGTGCATGCAGTGGCTGAAGGCAACAAAATTCTTCAGTGGCATGATCAGAGGCATACAAGCTGATTGAAGGTTTTAGCTCTCTTTCAAATGGCAAAACAACTACAGATCTAGATTTGAAGTTGTGGTTTTTCTTTTATATCTTTTTCCCAGCAAAGAGCGACACAAATTAAGTCAAAACTCTTTAGGATCATCACCCAGCAGCTAGCAAAACTTTCTACATTGATGCATTGGAGACCCGGTTGAATGTTGGTGGACAGTTTTTGTCTTATTTAGACCAAACTTTTTTTTTTGGGGGGGGGGGGAATTTGGAAATTCTTATTTTATATTTTGCTTAAACAGAACCAATTTTCTTCCTCAAAGAAACATGGCTAGATTTCTTTTAAAGAAGGGGGGAAAAAAGAATAAGATAGATGGCAAAAGTTCTTCTGAGCTGTTGTACCAATTGATATAGGACAACTAGAGTAGGAGATAGAATACGGAAATCTAGAGAGAAATTCAGAATAGACAAAACAATTATGGCGGAATAGGGGAAATAGGGGGAAGAAACAAAAGAACTAAGAGAGAAAACCAGAAGAGAATTAACAGCAAAGAAAATCACAATACTCAATATCACAATACCTCAACCATTCATCATCTAAAACCTCATTAACACTAAAGAATATAGATATTTAAGTCCAATCCCAAAACCCAAAAAAATGCAACCAAACATAATCCTGAAACCCTCATACTTGGCAAAGAAGTAAATATTAATTAATATTACCTAAAAAACCTAAACTATCCTATAGATCCACAGAAGTTACAATTAAACCCTAAAATATAAAATAAAATCCTAGATAATTTAATTCCTAGCATATTTGCATCCTCCATCAACTTCCTTTCAGTCAAAACATTGCTATTGTAAACCAAGTAACATCCACGTAACAACATTTAGAAAGCAACCAAATACTACAGAAGAACAAACCTCTCAGACGCATCCAGTTTAGCTCTTAAGTCAGCTATTTCAGCTTCAGCAACAGAAAGCCTTTCTTGGCAAGCAGCCTCTGCCTCCTTAGCAGCTTTCACTCTCAGTTCTAGACTATGTTCATCCAAAGCATTTTTCAAGATTTCAGCTTGTGAATGAGCCCTATTTTCTGATTCTCTTATTGCCATCACATCTCTGAAATTTAAATTAAGAATCCAAATTAATTAATAGAAAAAGAAAAGACATAAGCAACCAACAGGCAGAAGCAAGGAGAAAAGAGAGATTTCTAAACTAGATAATAGTTATGAAAATGACATGACAGAGAAGAAAGCATAATTAACTGTTAATGCACAAGATTTGAGCAGCTCAAACTATATCTTACTTCCCAGCTCACAGTTTAAGAGAACACAATTAAATCATGGAACTTCAAATTCAGAATCAGTTCAGCTTCTTACTTTTGCATGCAAAGAAGCAAGGAACTGCAAGTTTTAATGCACCAACAAATGAAACAAATAAATAAGCATGCAAGTTAATATATTTTACCATTTCAGGATCAACTTTGTATGAACTTAAAATTCTGAAGTTTCAATTTTGAAAAAGGGCTGCAATAACTCAGACACCATTAGAAGTCACACACTTCCTGTTCCTTTATTAGCACAAGAAGTCATTTGCTTCAGAATTTCAAGAGAATTAATTATAGGTTTGTTTTACCTCAAAGATGACAGATAACAGAAAATGCACGATATAAAACACAATTTACTCAAAGAAAGTTAGATGAAGATTTAAAGAAGGATCCACATCTTGCATGCTATAGAACTAAAGAAAAATTTTCTTCTTTTCCTTACTGCCTTTTCCCTTTCTTTCTCTATTTGTCTGTGTGTACTAATAGTCTCCTCAAATTAACATACCTATTATCGTAGCCTTCTTGGCCATACATGTCCAAGAAGATTTGCAATTCCAATTTTTCCTTCTCCAATTTCTCAATCTGCATCAAGTGAATATTATTCAGTAACAGATATCAACTCAAGTCATATGCATAAGATTTCTGCTGGCAAGACAGTGAATAGTTTTGACTAGAATGTACACAATTAGGGACAGGAACAGAAAACCTTGAAAAACAATGATTATTTCAATAATCATCAAAGAAAATAAAAACACTTAACTTATATCAAGCAAAGGTAGCTGGAAATTCCCGTGAAGCAGGGATTCCAGCCCCAGCTCCTGCATTTCCCCTTCCCCCAATATTTTAATGAACACAAGGAGGGGAAAAGAAATAAAAAAATAACTGGAATTAACAGAAGTATAGACATACCAAATCATTGAGAGATTTGATTTCTACGATTCGTTCAGCACACTCTTCTGCCAAGCGCTTTTGTAGGTTTATCTATTGGAAATTTTTGGACAAAAATACACTGATTAGAGATTCAACAGATCTGAGCTACCTATATGCTTAAATTTTTGACAATTAGCATCCAAAAAGTTCCAAAACATTTAAAATTCATATTATAAATAGCTTCCCCTATTCTATCACCAAATTTAAGGAAAAAAAATCCATTTTATGAAAGATCAAAATTTCTTCAATTACAGGCTTTATAATCAAATGAAACACTCATCAAACAGGTAATTTTTTTTTTTTTTTTTTTGTGTAGGTGGTACATGACATTGAAAGAAGGATAAGATCAACGAGTACATGGCTGTGTACAGACACAATTTTAAAGTTACAAAATCATACTCAGAAAATCAAACTCCACAATTAGTACGAAAGTAAACCATCATCTTGATCACAAGTTATTCAACAGCTTTCAATACTAAATATAGTTGAAATGATATAAAAACTACCATTCAAGTAATTTTCATCCACATTGGCTACTTTCAAATTTTTATTCCCCCAAAAGAACCAATAAGTAAAAGATAAAAACCTTATCACTTAACAAAGCTTTTAGTGCTTGAGCTTCTTCATGCAAAGAAATTGCTTCATGTGCAGTCTCCTTCCAGCGGTTCAACTGAGCTTCCATCATTCCCATTTCCTTGGACAGAGCTGATGCCATCACACGAATTTCTTCTTTAATATCATTTCTTCCTGGAAAATGGTAACATTTAAATAAGCCAAAAGCCAACATTTTTCCATCTTAAACGCAAAATTTTAAAATGATACAATTCTGATTTACAATTTTACCTGCATCTTGGATAGCTTCTTCCATTTTAATCTCAAGATCATTTCTTTCTATAATACACTTCTGGAGCTGCAGCTCCAGCTCTTCAATTCTAGAATCAGCATTATCAATTGCATTCCTAGCAGCATCTGCTGACTCAGCTTTCATATTCAGTTCCTTCTCCCTCCTCATGACATGAAACCTGTCAGTCTGAAATAATACTTTCAAAACAGATCAAAAAGTACTCAAGCATCACACACATGTGAAAAAGTATACCAAGCAGCTTAACCTGCAAAGCATCTGTCAGTGCTTTGTATTGTTCCATTTCAGCAGTCCAATGCTGAAGCTGATCATTTAACAAAGTGTATAGACGAGAGGATTGTATGAATTTGTCATCCTTCAGTTCATTCTAAGAGAATAAATTTGCAAGTTAAATAACTAGAAAGTGTAGCATTATCCAAACAGGCATTTTAAATAACAAAATAATCAACTTCCAAGGGTCAATAATCCAAGCAAACCTGAAGATCCTTCAGTTGTTTTGAATAGGTTTGGTTCTGTTCGTGTGCATCTTGAAGTTCAGAAAGTCGATCTGCTGCCACTATCTGCAACACTTGTTTAGTACCAAATCCTACAAGATTAGTCACAGAACAAGAGAAAGATTAAGAAAAATGCAGTTACGTAAATCAATACCCTTGTCTCCTCAATCAAATCCTTTATCTCCCGCAAGCCCATTGTCTTATCTGCCGGCTTTTCCGGTGACAAGCTGCCATTTGCGACAACTGGAGTTGATGCATGCATACCAGATGCTATATTCTTCTGCATTTTCAGACTGACTAGTTTTCTTCGGCTTTCTTCAAGTTCAGCCATGATTTCTTCCAACTCACCTTTCAGTATTAATAAATTATTTACATCTTTAACATACAATCATAAGAAGAGACCCAAAAAAAAAAAGAACAGAAAATCTAGGCACTGGCTAACAATCAGCCAGGTCACCAGCATACAGTGATTGTGATGGTATCAAATTTGCTGTTGAGAATTGCATTTATACATGTTAAGAAGTTTTGCATGCAACTATGTCTAATTAACGGTATGTAAAACACACACCTTGAAGACGTCTAATTTCAGATTGGTCAGTTGAATGGCTTATTAGATATGTTTGAATCCCATCAGCATATTCTTTATGCTTCAAATGTAGAGCATCGATCGCTTCCCGCAAATTTTTAGCCTCTTCTTTCATCATATCATCAACCTTAGAAAGCTGCAAGATAGTTTCTGAAAGAAGTAACATGTAATAATAATCAACATACAACTGCGCATAGAAGTACTAAATACTGCAGAAAATAGCTGAAAAATTCACAGAAAGCACGAACAATGACAAATTACTAGGCACTGAAATAAAGTTATCATCTAACCTTTGACAGATAATTTTTCGCGCAAAGAAAGAATCATGGTCTCGGTTTTCATCCTCTCGGCAGAGATGGTATCATCCAGAGATTTTATCAACTCCCTAGTGGATGAAAGGCGAGAAGATAAGACTTGTTCAACATAATTTGCAATCCCATCATCATCATTACAATCAACAAAATCTTTTTCCAGAAGCCTACAAAGAAACATCTCCTCCACAGGGCATGATGGTATAGAACCTAAAGAGAGCTCAAGTTACTATATTGTAAATCTGAGAGAACCTAAAGACATAGGACTACCTCTCGCAACTCCAAAAACACGAAAGAAATTTTGTAGAACAAACGATTTAAGTTCTAACCCAAACCTCGAGAATTGTCTGCATGGTCCAAGATTCTTAAAGCAGTATGGCCACCTCCAGCTCGCATTCCAAGCAGGACCAAATCATCAACCAACTACACAGCAAAGTAACAAAAAGAATAATTAAAAAAATCATGACGATCACAAAAGATACAGCAGTAAAAGAGAGCCATGAAAAGTACCTGATTCCAAAGTTGATTCACAGTTACCAACATATCATCATAAGAGGTTTGCTTGTCTTTTAATTCTTTAATTTTGGTTTCAAGATCATGCAACTCATGCTTCTGAATATCTAACTGCTGGACAAGTTTTTGATTCTGGTACTGGAGAACTGCTCCATCAACCTGGATTAAAAAAAAAAATCCCTCTGTATCAAGTGAATGTAGGAGAGAATTAAAAACACATTCTTACAATGGCAGAAAAAAAAAATCAAAAAATGATTTTTTGAATTTTAAATTCACCAACCTTGCATGTTGGGGTACATGTGGAAATATCAAAGTAATGGTAAGATGACAGATTGAAAAATCAAAGCATAGATAACAAGTGAAAGGTACGTTCAATCAGGAGGCAGGCGACAGTATGTCTTCACTCACCTACAGGTGTGCCCGAGATTGAACTAGCTTATGCAAAGTGCTTAGATTCTAAATCCAGCAAATTGTGCAAATTGGTAATGCATAAATGGTGGCCATGCATAAAATGGTTTCAATCAGAAAGTAGGCTAACATAGAGCTAAAAATTAGGAGAAATTTAACTTCTGCAATAGACGCAAATGGGCAACTCAGATACTTCAAATTGATGAACACAACATCAAATTTCTCTAATTTACAATATTTCCATTCACATATACAGCATTGATGTTGCAGCAACGGGAATCCATTGTCAGAGCAAACTACATCAATTATCCACATTATCAGTTCAACTTCATCTAAATTGGAATTGCATAACCCTAAAGAACAACTTAAGTGAAACAGATGACAAGTAAAAACAAAAACAACAAAAGCATATGCAACCCTAAATCCACATGTCCGAACAAACAAAAGCATATCAATGCTATTCTGAGTACAGTCAAGTCACTAAGGCAAAGAACTTTGTTTTCTTCTTCCTTTTTTTTCTTTTTTTTTTTTTTTTCCTTTTCTAGTATAGACCCAAGGGCGAGGGAATCCAGTTTCACAGCAAACTACTTCTTATCCACCATGATCAATTCTATTATCACAACGGGTCCAATAAAACTTATATTCCTCTTCTATTCCAATATTGTTTCAGTGGCAGAGAGAGCATTTGAAATTAAAAAAAGAAAAAAATTGATGAATAACACAGAGACCATGCAGAAAACGAAAACAAGTGAATTTCTAAGCACAGGGCAAAAACTTAGGCTAATCTTCTATCCTGTAAGCTGTCGAAAGTAATATCCTAAGACTAAAATTTTCTGTTTTGTCATTGATTCTTCCTGGTGAAAGGCAAAAACAAAATTTATTCCAGAACCAATAGTGATTTCAGAAGAAATTACAGCTGAAAGTTTATAAAAAAAAAAAACAAACAAAATCACGCAAAGCCCTTAATTTTAGCAGGAAATTGAAGAAAAAAATAAAATTTTAAAAAATTGAGAGAGGGAAGGGAAGAGAGAATACCGATTTGGTATGGCTTGGAGAAGTGGAGGAGTTACGGGCCATGGTGGGAGAATCCAAGTGAGGTCTCTTCGTCTCTGGTCCTTCAGATTCAAAGCTTTCCATTTACTGTTGATAGTATTCTGATTTAAAACCCACTCCCTCCACTCTCTTTCGCCCTTTGTTTACACCTTTGCCACAGCATCAAATCCCAATCATCATCATGCGTTCCCAAAACCCTAATTCACTCACAAACTCCACCCGCTCCAAGAGAGATTCCATTAATTTTCTTTCTACAGAGTGAAATATTGAGAAGATACCAGGAGAAAGAAACATCATACACTGAAACGACCACGTTTACCCTTGGCTTTTGTTGCTCTCCAATCCAAAACTCCCCAATTCGGTAACGGTTTGTACTATGTTTAGCCCTAAATACTGAGAAGAGCCGACGAAGGCACGGCCCATGTATTTGGTACTCTCCTTAAGCCTTCAGTCAAAAATACATGGGCCTGTCCACCCCAATCAAGTGAGACAAGTAGCACAGTTTGTAACTTTGACTCCAACCCACGCGAAACAAATAATTTGACGTTTTTGACAATCCAAATTTAAAATTATTTGATGAAGTTAAAATTTAAAATAATTTAAATTTAAAAATAATCCTATGCTCTATTAATTGAAGTAAGATGCATTTTGTTAATTGAATTTAATATTTTTATCATAAATAATTTTTTTATATAATGAAATTTTATTAAAATAGTAATTTTATTTCTACTCTTGTTAATATTTCAAAGGTTTTAATCTTAAGCAGTATACAAAAAAAAAAAAAAAATTCCCATCATAACTTTATAAGGTCTCTCTTTCAGGAACAATTTAGTAGTGCTATCAAAAACCAATGTTTATATAGGTAACTACATTTACAGATAAACACCTTACTTCAATTCCATAATCTGTGTATGACGTTTTGTTCATAAATCATTATTAATTAATATTTAAAAAAATCTTTCAAAATTTGAAATAAGGTAATTTTCAACCATATATTTGTTAAAATTTGATTTTAATCAAACATCAAAATAAAATAATTAAAATCAAAACATTTCCAAATAATTGCATTTTCAACATTATGGCTAATTATCACCAAGTTGAATTATGATATTTAACTTTTAAATAATCATATAAATAACTCCCACTAAATCCCACCTACGTATAATTAAAGAGAATTAGATTTGAAAATTATTTTTGAATCTCATAAGTTTTTAGGTCATTAAGTATTCCTAATACTATTGCAACTATATATTTGAGAATCACGAGACCAAGATATACAATAAATTATATGATTAATGATTTGTTTAAAGAGAAAAGAAATCACATTAGGGCATCTAGTCCTAGCAAACATCCTCATTTGGCATACAATTGCCAAAAGTCATGATCATATTTCAAAAACATTAATAAAAAATGCAATGTTTAATCAATATCAACAAGTTTGTCATTTTCACTACTTCTATTTTGTCCGTACAATATCTCATACATATTTAATTATCAACATCTAGGTATCTTACACTAAGGGTAGTGAATTAATCTCAGAATACATCTAACACCGAAACATCTTTGAGCTTCTTCCTTTAATCATATCAATTATTCTTGTAATTTTTTTTCCACTAATAATGGCATATTCCTTTCATCATTGTATTTGTCTTTCTTCAAAAGAAAATATAAGCTCAATGCATTGATCATAATCCATGACCCATCTAAATTGCTTATGTCTTAATATACATCTTATCACATAAGGCCTGATTAGGTACTTTCTGACATCTTGTTTTGGAACAATTCCTTAGAGATATCAAATCTCTCATTGTGATTATCGTTATATGGATAATTTTATAAGGTTGGATGATCTCATGAGAGTTAATAGCCTTTTGTTATTTTGAGTTTTAGAACTAGCCATCATTACAATGTGGTTTGATCAAGGTCATTTATATGAAGTTGATAGGCTTGGATATTGTTAGATATGCCTTTTAACTTGTATTAAGACCATCTTAATACTTGTGAGACTAGTCAATTAGAGTTTGACCCATTTAACATATAAGCATCATGTGTGCTACTTAGCGAGATTTTATTAGCCATGTTTTGCTATGTATCAAAACATTTGATAGTTAATAATTGCAATTCCAAACATTAATAAGGTTAAAACCTAATGATTATCCTTACTATTTTAAAATAATAGCACTTAACTACTATTTTAAGTAATTTAACACTTTAGTTTTTAATGAGCTAAGATCTTTACATCCTAATATAACTTTAAGTAAGTTAACAAACCATATAGAAACTAATTTAAATAGGTAAGTTAGCTTACCAATTACATCTCTATGTAACTCTTTTCTTAAATGCATTACAAATATTTTGCCTAATAACTGCCTTTAATGCCATGGGATCAAATTTGTAAGTATCTAGACAACATAACATTAGTTGAGTAAGACACATCACTTATAAATCAAGTAGTATGGATAATAGATTTAACTTTAAGTGACTCAATAAGTCTTTTACGATCGAAAATCAAATATCTTGTTATAAATAATGGAAGGCAACTTATCATTCTTAGACATGGACTCAATATTTTAATGAGGCACTTTAAGTTGTTATGTCTTATTACTTTCCTTGGTTGATTTCCATGTATTGCATTTATTCAATCATATATATTACATACATAATTTCAAAATGAATCCCACACATGCAATCTAATCTAGTTTCTTTAAGCCATTAGCAGTTAGACAAATACTTGGACATATCATAAAGTTCTTCCCAAATCTTAATGATATCTCCGTAGTCCTTTCTTCTTCGTGCTATCTTCCTCACATTATAGATTTACATAAATTCTAATTTTATCCAAATCTTAAATCTATGAATCCTATATAGCAATTACATATATTTGTAAGAAACCTTGAGTTACATTAGAAGGGAATTAGGTGAGAAGAGAATTTATAACCTTAGAAATTGAAAGAAAAGGTAAAGATGTGTAGACACCTTATTTTGTCTAGGCTAATTTTTAGCAATCTAGAGCATGGACGTAACATGAGGCGCTGTCGCCCGATGAAAAAGTATTTTGAGGATGTCAAAAAGGCCTAGGGATCATATCAAAGGTAAATGCGAAGATGTGGCATCAAATGACATAGTCCAAGGTATCTAGGGACAAACAATATGAGAAAATTCATAATTTTACTTGAATGTATCGATACATGGTTCTCATGAATCGATACAATGCTCTAACGTGCCAAAAATTTGAAATGTCCCCATTTGTATCGATACACAAGCCTTTGTATTGATACAAGACCTTATCTATTGATACTAGACCATGCTAGGACCAAAACATGCATTCTGTAAAGGAATGTATTGATCCATATCAACATGTATCGATACAGTGGTTCATAGTATCAATACAATGGTTTATAGTATCGATACATTGATTATTGTATCGATACACTATTCATTATATCAATACACACAAGGTTTTTGAACCAAATGTACCGATACATTATGTAATGTATCGTTATATGCAGGCCATTTTCACGGTCCGGGTATTTTTGACTCGTCTACCATTGATCCAAAACTCGATTATAACTCATTTCTTTACATAAGAAAAGATTAAAACACATATCAGATTATGAATTTAGACTTTTGAATTAATAATAACATCTTTTTGAAGTCTAAATGGGATAAAAAAAGGGTCAACATCACATAATCACCCTACTCTTTAGCTTGTTAACCAATATCACCATCAGCCACCCTATTTGCTGGAAAAGCATTTCAGCATTTAATCCAGTCACCCTATACATATCACATTGGTAGCAAGTTGCTTCCTACAACCATGCTATAGTCACCATGCTGAAATCACCTTGTCCCCCTTGAGAAATGGCCAAAAACCCCTCCAATTTAGCTCCAAAAGGGTGGTATAAATGGACCACTTCTATCTCAACAAAAAAAGGTTAGATTCCAGCTCATTTACACTTTTAAAAACATATTCATACACCAAGGAAAACTAAATCCTGTAGCTCTTCACCCATCACCCAAAAATAGCCCCAAAACACTTACTTTCATCCACTACACACTCCAAAAATCACCCTCATCCATACTGGAACCAAAACCTCATCATTTTTCTCTTTTTCTTGCTTATTATCAACAAGGAAAGATAAAAATTCAAGCCATCTCTACTGCTCAAATCATTGGGCCAAGAAGTAAAGTTTTGTTGGTATAACTTCTCACTTTATCACTTTCATTTTCTATTTTTCAGCATCTTCATCATTTTAGAGAGCTCTCCATGTTTCCATCACCCTCTTAGGATTATCATGCATTATTGTGGCTTTTGGTTGTGGTGGTTTAGGATTTGGATGCCTTAATGCCCCTCTTATGTGCAAAATGCCTCATTTCATCCTCATTAGTTTGATATCTCTTGCTCATGCATTTTTTTCCATGTTCACGCATCTTGTTATCATTAATCCATGCATGAATCCATAGCCTAACACATTTCAAGCACCACCTTAACTTGCATGAATCATTGTCATTTTTAACTTCTATAACATTTTCTTGTCAAAGTGCAAAACACTTTCTTTGTCGAGGCCATTAGTAAAATTAGCATCCCCATTTATGTTTTATGCCTCCTTGTATGTTTGTTGTCAAAATGCATGCTTAATGGATGATAAAAACTGATTTTTGAAACCCCAAGCCAAGCATGTTAACCTCAACCAATGAGGATTAGCATGGACTTAGCATTTTCCTTAAAGCTAGCAAAATATCTTGGGGAAAATTAAGTTTTCCAGATTTGGAATCTTGGCTAAACAAGCTCAAATATTCTGATTTTGAAATAAAAATTGTCTTACAACTATTCCCTAAATGTTTATGCCTTTTTCTTGAGCTAAAACCTTGAGTGGTATGATCAACAGGCTGTTTCAGCGTCCCAAACTACTTCGAGGCTGTGCAAATAAGTTCATGATGCTCATGCCATTCTTTCCCTTCAGTCATAGACGTTCGAACATCAATGACTCAAGTTTAGACCTGTAGAAATAAAAAATGAGAAATATCTCTTGCTTTGCTTTGTTTCTTGCTGGTATCACAACTATTGCAAATTGAAAAATCACTTTAAAATCCTAAACGATTTTTCATGAATTTTTTGATTTTTTTATCACAGCATGTCGAATTATCTTTAAAACGATGTCTTATTCAACCCTGGATCATTTCGGATGAGAGAGCTATGATTTTGCAAGTCTAAACTATTTGGAGCGAGATAAATTACACTAGTTCACCCATTTTCTTTATCATTGCATTGAATTATCCATGTTATGTTATTTCATTTATTGCCTTACTAACATGATTTCTTTGTGATAATTATTTGCATACACGTTTTCAAAACATTTCTAAATAAAATTAAAGGTAATGTTCTACATGGGCATCTCTCTAGTGCCCACAGTGGAACATTCCATTTTTAAAGTAAATCCAGAGGTTATTTTTATTGAAAATCTTTATATTCCCCATTTCTCTAGGACGTATATGAGATTAAATCTTTTTCATCAAAACCTGGATTATTTTTATAAGATTCATGCATTTAAAGAGGGTTATATCGAAATAGCGACAAGTTAAGATTGAAGGAATCGAAATTGAGATAAGACATAGCTAGTAAGGTACCAATTTTGGGCATCACGAAAAGGTTCATACCTCATCGCACGTAACCAACTCCTGAACCCAAACGGTGAATCTTTGCATTATGTAGACCACGAGATCGATGTTTTGAGTTTCATAACTCAAAACATAGGTTTCAATAGGCATCTGATCATGCCCAGCCCAAAATGATTGGTGGCGACTCCAAATGTTGGCCATTTTGTGATGCTCATCCGAAACTAATAAGATGAACAATTCGTCTTAAGGTCCCTTTCACTGTATCATAAGTCAAGAATCTGAACATTCTCATTCTCATCTCATTGCGAAGGAAAGTCTCGGTCAAGAAGATATTTCTAAGTTGGGAAAATATTTTAAGTCGTGCGCACCCATAGATCTGTAAGGATCCACCCTGAGGTACATTACGATAGCTTGGCGACTACACTGGGGACAGTATAGAGAGTTAGGCCAATAACTAGCCATGTCTTTCTAGGTTTTCGATTCTTTCGATCTTCGGTCATTATTTAACCACAGAAGTAAACAAAAAGGTTTGCTCGTTTGCCCATCACACACTATGCACTTGCATGTGCATTAGTGTCCCGCTAAACCCCATGGCATGGTTATAACCCAATCATTAGGAGGAAGTGAGCTATCCATCTTCATGAGTAACCCTTCGCATAGGCATGGCAATAACTTCCTGGATGTAAATTACCTATGTCTCTCATGAGTAACCCTTCGCATTTGCATAGGGAAATACATCTAACGAATCGAACGCGTTCTGTCAAACCCATGATGGGTTTAGGATCGGGGTCATTCGACAGTCCTTACTGAACAGAGAAGTAATTTGGATACCTGTTAGGTGTCAACTTAAACCTCGTATAGTGAGCCCTACGAGCTAAACCATGTCAAACCATACCGAAATGCTGCTAGAATACCTAGAGAATAGGGTCACTTTGGGAAACATTCTTAACCTTTACTCCTAATTACCATAATTTATATAGGTGACCATGAGTATATAGTTGTCACCAGCATCTGCATTTTTATCATTTATCAAGGCATGTCATCGTGTCACCCGAATGATGGCTAACCTTTGTATAAATAAGTGACGGTGAATAAAAACCATCATTCAGAATGTCTTTTACTGCAAGCCATTATGTTGTCCAAGTCATGGCTTAATGCGTATCTGCACTAGTGGTGATAAACGAATATCACCACTAGTCGATTTTTTTTCCATTAAAATGAGATATTGCATCACCACATGAAGGGAAAATTGCAACTTGCATGTTGACACATTGCCCGTTTCTTATCTCACCACCTTGGTTGAGACATGTTATGAGTATTTTTCTCTGATGTTCTCAAATTCTTTAATTTCTTACATTTGCCTCTTATACATTTAACTAACTCATTTCCCTTTGTTTATGTTCGAACGCATGCATCATCTCATCATAATTATCATGACCATTATCATTTTGGGACAATTGTTCTGGTTCGATGCTCAACAAGGGATCTTTTTGGGGCTCTATGAAAAATGTTGTCAACGAAGCTGTTCCAGGATTCAATTGTCTCCAATGCATATGCATATTTATTTTTACCTTTTTACACTTGCATCGATCATTCATTTTCTTAACTCATCATTACATCATAAACACTCATCAATAAATATATTTTCAACTAAAAGTCTAATATGGGAATTGGGCCATAAAAGTGCAAGGGACTTCACGGTCAATCAGGTAAACGTAACATCCTGCATCACTATAACACGCAACACCGTAAACAAATCATGGAAAGTGATCATGGATCTCATATTGAGTGACCTGAGCTAATGGTTAAGGAATCACAAGACCAGATGCTCTGTCAGCAAAATGAAATGCAAACTCAGATGGCAAGACTTATGAAACTAATGATAGCCTCTATGAGAGAGAAAGGGCAAGCTAGCACTACTAAAATAAGGAATGATTCTCCCAACGTTGGAAGTCCCCCTGCTAATAATCCAGAACCCGTCCAAGGGGAACCTAGACAAGAACAATGACCCACTCCTACACCTGCCATTTAGGCTCCACCAGTCATCTACCTAAATCCTATTGCGGCCGTTTAATTTATTCCTAGTACTCAAGGGATGAATATGGGAGTCTCATCAGTAGATCGATAGCCCTTGACCATGAGGAATTAGAGAAAATGGATGATCAAAAGTCTACTATGATTGTAGAAGAAGTGAGCAAATTCCAATTACTGGAAAAATGCTTCTAAGCTATCAAGGGGATTGACAAGTTCGGAGCTCTTGATGCTCAGTTGTTGTCTTTGGTGTCCAACCTTATCATTCCCCCGAGGTTTAAAGTCCTAGTTTAAAAAGTTTAATGGAACCATTGATCCTTCTGTCCATATCCGAATGTACTTGCCAAAGATGGCCTGGTATGAGAAAAACAAAAAGCTCCTCATCCATTGCTTTCAGCATAGCCTTACTAGGGCAGCAGCTCGGTGGTATATCGAGCTAGACAATGTCAAAATCCAGTCATGGGCTAACCTGGCTAAGGCCTTTCTAAATCAATACCAGCACGTGTCAGATTGGGCACCGGATCGACTGTCTCTAATGAATTTTGAAAAGAGATCCACTGAAAGTTTCAGGCAATATGCCCAAAGGTGGAGAGAAGAAGCAGCCTTAGTCCAGCCTCCCCTTACAGAAAAAGAGATGACAGTTACTTTCATTCACACCTTACGTGCTCCTTATTACGAGAAGCTTGTAGGGAATGCCACCAAGAAATTTGTGAACTTGGTTCTCTTTAGAGAAATGATCGATGCTGCCATTAAAAGTGGTAAAATGTCCACCGGGGAAATAGCTGGATCAAGTAAGAAGCCCTTTGTTGGTAAGAAAAAGGAAAATGAGGCCAATGCTATAAATTATGCTAGCTCATCTCAGTCGAGACAGCATCAAGCACCCAACCCTTGCTAATCAAGAATGCCTCGTTCTTACCTCGTCACAATATGCCCACAGCCAATTTGTGCCACCACTTATAACCTATCCCTTGCAATACCACCAAACCCACTACAAGGCTACCTTCGACAGGTCCATCAAACTACGAATTGAACAACCAATAATGCACCTGGCAATCGAAGTGCAAATCAACCAACATAACATTTTGATCCTATCCCCATGACCTGTAAGGAGCTCTACCAAACCTTGCTCCAAAATCACTTAGTAGCTCTAATCTATGTCTCAGAAAAGAAGCTGCCATACCTGCCATGGTACAACCCTAATGCCTACTGTGAATACCATGTTGGGGCAGGGGGCATCACATTGAGAACTACATGTATTTCAAATGAAATGTGCAAAATCTAATCAATGCAAAAGTCTTGCAGTTCGGGACAAACCAGGGACCAAATGTTGCTGATAATCCTTTACCAAACCACATTGAGCCATGTGCAAACATGATCGATACCGAGCCATAAAATTCATGCCCTTCCACCGAGGCTTGATTTTGATGACGAGGTCATGACGGAAGCCCTTGTACTTTTCCTAACCCCTTTATATAATGTCAAAAAAATGAAAACCTACCTGCCTTCACCTAAAGGCAAGTAAGTGTCCTATGTAAAGGGCATCTTTATCAAACATTATTAATGAAATGACTTTTGCATAAATCATTCCATATTGTGTGTCTAAATCACTTTTCAACCTTTTTGTTTCAATTACTCTTTTGCCTCCATTTTTATCCAAATCTTTTGGTTGTGTGTGCCCCTTTTGCAACGCCTATTTCTTCACCCTTTTAGGTGTCCTAATGACAGTGACATGGATGTGTCTGATGGGTTTGTGAAGATCGATTTTGAACGATCAATTTGCACTAGTAAAGTTGATTCTGAAGAAGGTTTTGAAAAAAGCTCCGCACCAGCAGATCTCTTATAGTTCATGACCCAATATGATAATTCCATCCTTATCGCCTAAACATTAATGGGGCAATTAAGGCAGCCAATTAAAAAAATTAAAAGAATGGTTGAGAAAATGGTTGAAACTCACAAAGATTGGCATAAGAAGCTATCTTTTGCACCTCATGCCAATCTGAACTCAGTTCGAACTTCCACGAATGCTACCCTATTCTCTTTTGTCTATGGGATGAAAACCATATTGCCCATCAAAGTTGAAATCCCTTCTCTCGGAGTCTTGATGGAAACCAAACTTAGAAAGGCTGAATAGTTCAAGACCAGATACTACTAGTTTGATCTCATCAAAGAAAAATGCATTGGCCACGGTCAAATGCACAAAGATGCATGATTCGAACCCATAACACAATTGCACCCATGAGGATCTTACCTAGGCAAATTGGTATTAAAGAAGATCCTCCTAATTCACAAAGATACGCGGGTAAGTGAACGTCTAATTGGGAACAACTATATGCCTTGAAGCAAGCCTTCTTTGGAGGGGCCCTAATCTTGTCAAAAATGGACGACAATGTCTTGCCCAACCCAGTCAACTCAGATTCTATCAAGAAATATTATATGTAGAAGGTGAAAACCTGAAAAGGCATCTTTCAAAAAAAGCAAAAAACAAAAAAACAAAAAAAACCAAAAACAAAAAGGGGTCTAGATGAAAATCCAAAAAGGACATTTGGGCAACTAACCCAATTACAGTTGAAAACTTGCAAGGGCAGCTTGAGAAAATCAATTTTGATGGGGCATGAACCGAGAGCATCGACAAGACAATACAAAGCAATCCTAGAGATCTTTCGAATCTCAGCTCATGCTAGGCACATTCATTATTTGAGAAAAATTTTGAAAAGCACCTAAAGAACATCTGTGTCATGATTCTCAAAGGCATCTTTCACCCAAAAGATCATCTTTCTCGCTACCCTATTAATTGCTTGTCAAATAGTACATCGAGTTATGTCTCTTTGTTGTCATAAATAAATATTACCTTATTTCTTTTGAGCCCTGTACAATTCATGTTGCACTTGTCATTTAGTTGCTAATGTTTGATAATTAACTAAAATACGCATTAGGACATCTTGATATTATATCGAAAGGAAAAGAAAAGCACAGGGAATTCTGCTTACACCTCGATCATCAAGATCATGCACCTTTGGCATCCAAACACCCGTTCAGAATTACCATACACCAAAGCATTTCTTGCTTTCACAAGCCACATCTCAAGAAAAACCATTTTAAGCTAACCAAAATCGACCCGTACATTCTATCAAAATCCTATCAAAGCCAAAGAAATCAACCTGATCAGTCGAATAATCTCTAAATTGCTAAATTGCTGGTAATGCCCTTCATTTATCAGGAAAATGATTGAGCCTCTTGAATCAAGAAATGTAATAGTCCAAATTCTTAGGACTAAATTTTGGTCACATCCCTAGTGGAGCAAGGACAACCTATAATCCCTAGTGAGATAAGGAAAATTTTGGTCCATAGTTGGAACAAAGATGTATCGCTATCCCTTTGAGAGTCTAAATGATGTACAAAGAGAACTGCAGCTATCTCCCGTATTAGACTTCACATCATGCAATCATGATAGCATTTCATATCATGCATTCACATTACCATCTTACATCATCATTTTTACATTATCACTTTAAGCCAAGTTTGTTGAACCTCTAAGAATTCCTAGTAAGAACTCTAAGCTTCGCAAACCAAGTGTTATTCAGGTAAGGTCCTTTTCTTCTCACCACCTCATGTCGAAAGTATTGGTGGCAAGAAATTATTATTTAGAGACTATCATTAAAAACTTCTATCAAGAACATTCGTCAGAAGTTTTGTCAAGAACTAGTGCCAAAACCCTTTTCAATAGGAAATTTTGTTATGAACTTCTATTAAGAAAAGCTTGTATTAGAAGTTTTATCGAAAACTTTGTTGCCACACCTTTTTAAAGCCCATAACTCATGGCACCCTTTTAAGCCCACAAGTCGTGATACCTTTTTTAAAGCTCGTAAGTCGTGGCACCCTTTTTAAAGCCCACAAGTCATGGCGGCCTTTTAAAGCCCACAAGTCATGGCACCCTTTTTAAAGCCCACAAGTTGTGGTGCCTTTTTTAAAGCCCACAAGTCAGTGGCACCCTTTTAAAGCCTACAAGTTGTGGCACCCTTTTAAAAGCCCATAAGTCAGTGGCACCCTTTTAAAGCTCACAAGTCGTGGTACCCTTTTTAAAGCCAACAAGTTAGTGGCACCCTTTTAAGCCCACAAGTCATGGCACCCTTTTTAAAGCCCATAAGTTGTGGCACCCTTTTAAAGCCCACAGGTCGTGGCACCTTTTTTAAAGCCCACAAGTCATGGCGCCCTTTTAAAGCCTACAAGTCAGTGGCACCTTTTTAAAGCCCACAAGTTGTGGCACCCTTTTAAAGCCTACAAGTTAGTGGCACCCTTTTAAAGCCCATAAGTTGTGGCATCCTTTTCAAAGCCCACAAGTTAGTAGCACCCTTTTAAAGCCCATAAGTTATGGCACCCTTTTAAAGCCCACAAGTCAATGGCACCTTTTTCAAAGCCCACAAGTTATGGCACCTTTTTAAAACCCATAAGTCATGGCACCCTTTTAAAGCCTACGAGCCAGTGGCACCCTTTTAAAGCCTATAAATCGTGGCACCTTTTTAAAGCCCACAGGTCGTGGCACCCTTTTAAAGCCCACAAGTCATGGCACCCTTAAAGCTCACACGAGCTGGTGGCACTTAAGTCTAAGTCAAAGCCCGTACGATCTGGGGGCACTGTAGCCAAAGCCCACAGAAGCTAGTGGCACCAAGTTTAAGTCAAAGCCCGTACAAGCTGGCAGCACCTACATAAAAAATCTACGTTACTCCGTACCTGCTTAAAGGGGTCAAACCTTAGAAAACCTAACACCCTAATGTTCTAGAAGTGTCAATCCACCTGAGACAAAATAATGTCTATTTGTCTTTGCCCTGCTCCTGATTCTCAGCAATGGTCAAAGAGGGGCAGTTATAGACACCTTATTTTGTTCGGGCTAACATTTAGCAATCAGAGCATGGACATAAGAAGAGGCACTGTCACCTGATGAAAAAATATTTTGAGGATGTCAAGAAGGCCTAGGAATCATATTAAAGGTAAATGCGAAGATGGGGCATCAAATGAGGTTGTTTAAGGTGTCCAAGGATAAAAAATATGAGAAAATTCATAATTTTACTTGAATGTATCGATACATGGTTCTCATGTATCGATATAATGCTCTAACGTGCCAAAAATTTGAAATGTCCCCATTTGTATCGATACAACATGTGGATGTATCGATACATAAGCCTCTGTATCGATACAAGTCCTCATGTATCGATACTAGGCCATGCTAGGACCAAAACATGCAATTTGTAAAGGAATGTATCGATACATATCAACATGTATCGATACAGTGGTTCATAGTATCGATACAATGGTTCATAGTATCAATACATTGATCATTTTATCGATACATTGTTCATTGTATCGATACATACAAGGGTTTGGAAAATTAAGTTTTCCAGATCTGGAATCTTGGTTAAATAAGCTTAAATTTTTTTATTTTGAATGAAAATGGTCTTATAACTATTCCCTAAATGTTTCTGCCTTTCTATTTTGTCAAAACCTTGAGTGGTATGATCAACGGGCTATTTCATCATCCCAAACTACTAGGGCTGTGCAAATGAGTTGGTGACGCTTATGCCACTCTTTCCCTTCAGTCATCAACGTTCAAATGTCAATGACTCGATTTTGGACCTGTAGACATAACAAAATGGGAAATATCTTCTACTTTGCCTTATTCCCTGCTGGCATCACAACTGTTGCAAATTGAAAAATCATTTTAAAATCTTAAACAATTTTTCATGAATTTTTTGATGCTTTTCTTTCATAGCATGTGGAATTATCTTTAAAACGATGTCTTATTCACCCCTGGATCATTCTGGATGAAAGGGCTATGATTTTTCAAGTTTAAACTATCAGGAGCCTTTGGAGTCCAAACATTTGTTCTGGTTGGGCTGTTTAGGCCTAATAAATGATTTTTTCAAATTTTTCAAACATTTTTCCTAAAATATTCATGAAATTCCCTTTCTGGAAAGGTATTATTTGTGATTTTTTTACAACAAATGAGTCTGGGGTGATTTTTCACATTTTGACATACCTTGTTACTCCTATGCTCTGCCAGCAGCTCAATCAGTCTGAACTTGAAAATTTATTCCCTCAGAAAGTGAATTCTTGGGGTATTGAAAATATTTTTAGAATGACCCTCATCGAGTTACCTCTCTAATAGTGTTTTGTCCACCTTCTAAATCCTTCGAACGAATTTAGAATAAATTCGGGAAGCAAGATAGCGCGATTTTATCCCCTGTTTTTGATTTTGGTCAAAATTAAGTTGCTTTCTCAAATTTTGTCTCGAGACATTCGAATGCCTCCATGCCACCCCGATTAGACTCGAGAGCGTACTTAACCTCCCACAAGCTCATATCAAGGCACAAACATATTTTACATCTTTATCATCCTCATTCACAATAAATCTTTTTGCCAAAAATTGTCGAATGCTCACCAATTTTTTGAGTCATGAAGTTTTGTCATTCATGGGGATACTCCAACCCTGCTTTTCAAAATTGTTAACATTAAAGGAAACTTTCTTTTTCAAAATTATTTATCATCCATGGGGATGCTCTAACCCCATCTTTTTGAATGGATACTCCAACCTTATCTTTCAATAACAATTAAAATTCTCCTTCTTGGATTTCCATGAATATGTCAAACAAATCTCGTTTAATCAAGAAATCCAGATGCATATAAAAAATGGTCAATTTAGTTATTCTTAGATAATCGATGCCAATAGTGAGATAAATTCCCATAGTCCACCCATTTTCTTTATCATTGCATTGAATGATCCATGTTATGAAATCCATGTTATGTTATTTCATTTATTGCCTTACTAACATGATTTCTTTGTGATGATTATTTGCATTCACATTTTCAAAATGTTTTTAAATAAAATTAAAGGTAATGTTCCGCATGGGTGTCTTTCCAGTGCCTAGAGTAGAACATTCTATTTTTAAAGTAAAATCTAAAGGTTATTTTTATTGAAAATCTTTATATTCCCCATCTCTCTGAGGCTTATATGAGATTAAATCTTTTTCATCAAAACTTGGATCATTTCTATAAGATTCATGCATTCTAAGAGGGTTACATCAAAATAGCGACAAGTTAAGATCGAAAGAATCAAAATTGAGATAAGACATAGCTAGTAAGGTAACAATTTCGGGCGTCGCGAAGAGGTTCGTACCTCATCACGTGTAACCAACTCTTGAACCCAAACAGCGAATCTTTGCATTACGTAGTGTAGACACCTCATTTTGTTCGGGCTAAATTTTAGCAATCTGGAGCATCGACATAAGAGGAGACGATCGCCCGACGAAAAAGTATTTTAAAGATGTCAAGAAGGCCTAGGGATCATATCAAAGGTAAATACAAAGATGTGGCATCAAGGGAC